>QEPC01006909.1:3598226-3620176 GCA_003113815.1 Sphenodon punctatus | reverse complement strand
AGTAGGTCTGTGTACTTATTAGATAATCCATTTAGTTCATAGCATTTAGAATAGTTAATAGCAGTTAGATTTAGTGTAGATTATATATAATATTAGATATCTAATATAATATTAGATATATAATATAATATATATAATATTATAATAAGATATATATATATATATATATATATAATATTAGATAAAAAAATAAATTAAAAAAACCCATATAAAAACAAAAAACCAAATAAAAAACAAAAGAAAACCATATAAAACATATAAAAACAAAAAAAAACACCCATAACAACATTTCCCGAACGGCCGAACTGAACAGCCGAACAGTCTAACTGAATGGCCGAACAGAACGGCCAAACAGAACAGCCGAACCCGAACTCGGCGAACTAGCCAAACTGCCGAACCAAACGGACGAACTGAACGCAGCCAAAACGAACGGACAAACCAAACAGACAAAACGAACGCAGCTGAACCGAACAGACAAACCCAAACCGCGATCTGTTCGCCCATCCCTAGCAAATTGTGTGCGGTTTGTATTGTGGGAAAGCACCCTTGGGGGGGGGGGGAATCCAACCAGGTATATCAAAACTTTCTCTTATCTTCATCAGTTTTCCTTTCAATTTGTTTATGATGGGGGCGGGGGGGAATCCCAAAGAACCTGGATGTACAAGGCCAAGGCTCAGTTCAGCCCCAATGAAGCAAGGTTTGGGTTGGGTTCGGGTCCAAAATTTTGGCCTGAAGAGGGCTCCAATTTTAAGGGCTTTGGGACATCATTGCTGGAAGCCAGAAGTAACAAAAATATATCAAAAAATGTTAAATATGATTAAAATAATGAAAGGTTTTAGGCTGAGTTCGTTTGTTACAAGATAACGATATAAGAGGATTGAATCATTGTTCAGGGATTGTTGGGGGGAGGAAATAGAAAAAAAAACCTTACTGTATTGTCATAATACAGTAAGTACTGGTCTGGAACTGGAAATCTCAACAATTGTTTATTTCCACCTGGTTTTCCGCAGCTCTGCCTGGATGTCCAGGTGGCGGCTGTAGCAAGGAGCATGGTTTGTAAATTACATCTGGTGCTACGGCTGCGGCCATATGTCTCAGACTGTGACCTGGCCACCATCATCCATGCCTTCATCACCTTGAGACTTGATTACTGTAATGCACTCCATGTGGGGCTACCCTTGGTGATGGTTCGGAGGCTGCAGCTGGTACAGAACGTGGTGGCCCATCTCCTTATGGAGCCACTGGGAGCACATACACCGGTGCTCCGTTTGCTGCACTGGCTGCCTATAGCCATCTGGGCCCACTTCAAGGTGGTGGTGTTCACCTATAAAGCCCTACTTGACCTTGGCCCCACCTACCTGTGGGACTGCCTCACACACACACACACACACACACACACACACGAGTCTTGGAGCGGCCTCTGTAGTCAGGCAGGAGCACCCTTTTGGGGTTCCCCCATGTTTGATGGCGGGCCACACTGGAGAGGGCGTTCTCGGCCACGGCGCCTGGTTTGTGGAACTCTCTTCCGGCGGGGGTTCATTTATCCCTGGAACTCCTCTCTTTCAGGCGTCAATGCAAAACCTGGCTATTATTTATTTATTTCCAGCATTTATATCCCACCTCTCCTGCCGAAGCAGCTCGCTATTCCGCCAGGATGTGGTGGACTATTCTGCCAGGCTTTTGGTGGGCGAGATGGGTAGAGGGTGGGGTGGGTTGGGTAAGGTTTTTTTTGTGACTGCTGTATTTTGTATATAATTTTTTAATCTGTTTTTATTGCATTTGTATTTATTCTTATATTTTATTGTACACTGCCCTGAGCTGTCTTGGCAGGAGGGGACAGGTTATCAAATTTTGATAATAAAAATAAATAAATAAATAAATAATAAGCCATTATGAAAGTGCCTAAGAGGTATGGCCACTTTCACACATTACCAGGGAGGCAGGGATAATTCTGTCAGAGCTATTGCCGCTCTGTTCTCGCGGGAATTAGTGCATGTGAGAATGCACTTGTGGATGGGCCCCGGCTCTCAACCATTTATGGGAACTATTGAGAGGATTAACTGTGCCCGGCACATAGAAATCTCCACATGTAATTGGCCCTCTTGGGGCTGTTGCATACTTTGGCCCTATCTGGGCTTCACACACTCTGACTCTATTAGGCTTATAACACAGTTTGGCCCTAGAAGCTTATAACAAAATTTGGCCCTATGAGCCTATAACCATTTCCCCTTCTCTGGGTTAACAATAAGCACTAGTCCCTCACAAGGCAATTTATACTGCGTCTCCCTTCTCCCCTTACAACCCACCCAGTCCACCGGGTATGGGGCTTCTCACCAAAAGGCGGGTCCCCAAATAAACAGAAAACAAAATAAGCCTGCTTGGCTGTGGTAGCATAAACTTCTAAGTATTATATTTGTTGACCGTCCCAAGGTATTCTTTCAGGCCTCAGCTTGTTCAAAATAATGTCCCATATCAGGCCTCTTCATATTCCTTTACATGGAGTTCAGAACAGGCAAGCATAATTAGATCCCACCTGTGGGTCCCACGCTGTTTGTCACCCTTGCCTTAGGGTTGGAAAATTAGGCCTTCCAGGTGGTTGAGCAGGTTCTCACGTTGTTTGGCTTGATGGCCAACGGAGTTCTTCCTCTAGCAGCTCTCTTTCTCTACTGCCAGCTTCACTCCCTCAGCTGCTGGTTCTTGGCCTTCTTATGCTCCTCCCTTGCTGCTGATTGGCTTTCCTTAATCAGGAGGGAAACTGCAGCCACATCCCAAATCATGAATCTATGCTATGGATCTGTCCCCTATCCTTATGTGCATGTCATCATCTCTGGTGCCTGAGCTCCGTTTTTCTGTGGTTGGAGGTAGGAACTGGAAAAGGGGGCACGTCAAAACTTAATGACCCTGAGCCTGAGGTTCCCCACCCCCGTCTTGGATAGTCCCTTGCAGCACAACACTTGACTAGCTGTAGAAATAATACTTCTCCTCTTGTAGAGGATCTTGGTCCCTTGTCTGGAAGAGAGAAAACCCTTACATTGCAGGAGCTTGTAGGGAAGGAGAAAAATAAAGATTTTCCCAGTGTTGTGGAAGGGGGTGGGGGTTAGAACATCAGGACAGATTAAATATTTCTCGATGTAACCAAGCCAAGTGCATGCACCTGGGTCCCCGCATCTTCGTGAATGTTAAACTCCTTGTCTCTCCCTCTGTTCCCCTTCCTTTGTCACCCCCTCCCCCGTCTCTCAGATCGTAAGCCTTAGACCATGTCTATTCCATTACTTTGTAAAGTGCCAGGTACATTGCTGGCGCTCTATAAATGCTTGCTAATAATCATATTCATAATCCTATCTGCCTAATTGTTAATTTGTAAGGCTTTCTGGCTAAATAATCAGCTGTGGGTTACCACAGTGCTATTTTCAGACTTTTCCATTGCTTAGCCTGTATGCTTTCTGCTAGTTTGGGCTGGAGCTTCTGTCTAATCTGCTACAGCACTGTTCCACTTTTATCCTGTGAGTATTCTTGTAGGATAAAAGCAGGATAGCATGTTCCTACACGTGTTAATTGCCACAAGAACAGAGCCACGATTGCTCTGACAGAAGTTGCCCTGCCTCCCCCGATAAAGTGTGAAAGTGGCTCTAGTTGAGAAACCAATCTCTCTTGTTCTAGGGAAGTAATTCCCAAATGTTGTGCTAGTGTGACCCCATTTTAAGACTTCAATACAATTCCATCTCTCTCTCTCTCTCTCTCTCACACACACACACACACACACACACACACAGCAGGCAGAAACAAGAGACAAAATATATCAGATACCAATCAGGATTGTGATCCCATCCTCAGATAGCATGTCTGTAACTAGGGTTTGGGAGCCTCTGTTCTAGGTGCCTTTTGTTCTAAGCACCAGAACAAGACTATGGGTGATTTTAGACGTGCAAGCCTCCGTTCTTGCCACAGCACGAGGTCTAATCTTCATCCCCCTCTGGAATCCGGCCGGCCGGTCAACAGACATGCCAGCAGATTCCGAAGGGGGATTGGGGGAGGGGCAGGGCCGCGCGGCGCAACATGTGGCCGCACAGCCCTGCCCCCCCTCCCTGCACTCCCCCAGCCGCCCGCCCTTCACAAGATAGGCAGGCGCGGCCAATGGGGCCGCTGCGCCCGCTCCATCCCGGGGTCTGGGCCACAGCCCAGAATCAACAGTGGTAACAGACGTTACCGTCTGCCGATTCCGGGCTGTGGGGTGGTATCAGATTTACACCACCATGGTCAATCACGGTGAAGCCCCCCATGATTGACCATGGTAGCATAACGTCTGTTGGGCCCAAAAGAGATTCCCACTGGCTGTTCACCCCCTGCGGGAATCCCTTTGACCCCAGCCGCCCAGAGCTCCGAAAGCGGGGTCAAAGGGATTCCCACCAGGGGTGAACATCTGGAGGGAATCTCTTTGGGGCCCAACAGACGTTACGCTACCGCAGCCACCACGTGGGGATTCACCATGATTGACCATGGTGGCATAACGTCTGAAATGACCCTATATCTCCATTTAGGTAATCGGAGAGTGGAAGGGAGCTGGACTGGATGGATAGTTAGATGGAGACCTGATGATCAAAGTGGAACAAATCCTACATTACTTAATCACTTTATTTATGTAGCCCTCACCCTCCACCCCCAGCACTTGGGGTGCTTCATAAAATACAATGACATTAAATAAAAACAGCCTAACATCCATTTACAGTCTATTTAAAAACAGTTGTCTAGGGAAAGGAGGGAGGAAAGGTTACATCCAGGGGAACCAGCAATGGATCCTTGAAAAGCACTTGGAGAGTAAAAATTGTCATCAGGTGCTTTCTGAAAGTGCAAAAAGCACCTTATTTAGCCTATGGGTCTGGATCCTTCACCAACTCTGCCACCTTCTCCTCTACAGGCCGCCAGACTTTGTATTATATTGATTCATAGAGTCATTGAGTCACAGGGCTGGAAGATATCCTCAATGGTCATTTAGTCCAGCCCCCTGCACTACTGCAGGACCTGCCCCACCCCAACCATCCGCACAGAGAAATCCCACCAGTAGCTACAAGTAGAGACTGGGACCAACCAGAGCACCCCAATGCTCAGAAAATCACAGGAAATAATTTTAGAAAAAGAAGGATCCAGATGTGCCAAACAGGTGAGCCACTTGAACGCTGCACGGGTAGGCGAAAAACCCTGAGTCAACTGCCAATCTGCCTAAAGGGAAAATTCCTTCCCAACCCCAAAAATGGTGATCAGTTAGACTCCAAGCATTTGCACTGGCCTAACCGGCGAGGCCCCTGATACCCTGGCTTCAGAATGCCTCGACAGTCCCACCTCCAGCTGCAGACAACTTTGATACTACAGTCAACTTTAGAGTCTAAGGTCTTCAGAGCACACTCTTTTATGTTCTTCCTTAGAACCTTATATTGAGTAACCTTATATAAACCCTAATGTGTAACAATACTGACAATAGCATCATCTAGCAACTAGCTTCTGAGTAGGAACTCTCCTTCCTATTATCATGTGTATCATCATACAAAAATAAAAGGCTTTGAAAAATCAACTGTGCCTCAAAGGCCGCTTGGAAAAGAGGATCCCACCTTTTTTTAAAAAGCACATGGTTAATTATTCGATGCAGCATTTGATATTACAGACTAGTCACCATAGCAACTAAAGCCAAAATAGATTAAGAGAGAGCTACTGGGCTTGCTATCCTGATGATTTTTCCTTATGCCAAGAGCAAGTGTTAGGGCTATTTATTTTCCTTTTTCTGGTGTCGATTGGAACTATTCTATCAACACTCCCGTCACATGGGGGAAATTATTTGAGTAAGTACGTTGGGCATCAAGAAATATGCAGTAATTTTTATTTTCTTCTTTGCACATTTTTAAATTGTCGTTGAAGAATTAAATTGCAGGTTACAGTTGATTTTGGAATGTACTAATAAATACTCAGTGAATCAATCCTTCACATCGTTTCAAAACTTATTCTTCCTTCTGCGAACTTTCACACTTTTTATAGAGAAAGACGCCTTTCCTTCCATCCTCTCTTCACTAATTTAACACCTACAGTGTTCAGCTTTGAGACCTCGTAGTGTTTAAGCAGAGTGTATATCCCAGGAGAGAAATTGATTGCCTTCAGTTTAGAAGCCTGTAAGTTGAAACCTTCGAGCTTTTTTTTATTTTCCTTTTAATAAATGTTCTCCATGTGTATCTGTTTCCCCCCTCGCTGTAATATGGATGACTACATTCTCACCATGTAATTATCTTTATTGCCTATAAACAGACGGCATCTGACTAGAACATTATAGCTTTTTTCCCCCTCCACTCTTGTCGAAGAAGCAAAAACCTAGAGTTAATAAATCCTGATTTCCGTAGTTTTTGTATACGTTTAAAGCTTGGTATGTGGTTTTTGCTTGAACTTTGTAATCCTTGAATAAAATGCTTAATTAACCTCTTTTGCCAACATCCATTATATGTTTCCATTAAATTCATGAGGCTGTGTGGATACCAACTGCTGGCTAATTTACAAGAAAATGTTTGCTTCTGCCTTACCAAGCGTTCCATGTAACCTAGTGGACAATCCTTTTGGCTTCGTGATTGGATGCTGGGGTTCTAGTCCACCAATATAAAATTTTCTCTTATTTTCATCAGTTTTTCTTTCAATGTGTTTATAATGAAAAAAATAAAATCCCTATTAAAGCTGATACAAATATTCACACAAAACAAATAATTTTTAGATTTTGATTTATTTGTATTCATTTCTCTGAACTGAACATAGAGGTGTGGGAAGGTGGCCCTGCTCTCCTGGGGAGTACCAGCAGGACAAGCTCACAAACTGTCTTAGTCAAATCTTGTCACATCTTGCTTCTTTATTCACTGCCGGATAGCATGCAAGTATCCAGAGGTGATCCATAATGTTAGGCCTTGGACCCAAATTTGGTCCCCGTCTCTACCATGGAGAGCTCCCACTGTATGTCCTGCAGCTTTGCTGGAGCTCTGTTTTCTGCAAGAGCCGGGTTCCAACTTCTGGATCCTCCATAGTTCGGGCTGTGTTAGTCCCTGGAGGGGCGGAGCCAAGGCAATGCCCGCAGCTCCTTAAAGGGCCTTCACCCAACCCATTACAAGAGGTTGTATTCATAAGTATCTGTTTTGGTTTTTGCTTTGTTTACTTGGTTCTAGAGGTGAAATGAATATTCAACTAAATATCTGTCAAATTCATCTGCTTCAAACCAAGTCTGGAGGAGTGGATATTTGTTCCATTTCAACTGGATATCCACTTCAGATTATTTCATTACTGGCTCTTCCGTTTATTTGTTTTCTAGTTGTTCAGGACGTTTGGTCATTCGGCTATTCAATTTATTTGGTTTATGCAGTTTGGTTATTCGGCTCAGTTATTTGATTTACTGAGCACGCACAAAGGTGCTAAATAGTGCTGAAACAAAGTGATCAAATTACCAAATGAACAGGTATGTGAATAGCTGTTTCAGATGTGGATATTATTTGGATATTCAGAATATCCACAAATGCAAAAACTGCCTGTTCATTTCACTGTTAATGGGCTTCCTTCATTATTCATTAGTTTCTTTTTGGTCGTTTGTGTTTTCAGCAGAGCAGTTCGGTGTCTGTTTGCTTTTTAATGAATATGGATTTGAATTTGATTGGTCTGTGACAGTGTAGGAGAGAATCACATAAAGAAGCAAATTACAAAATACCAAATAACAAAGTACCGACTGACTGAAGAGCTGTATTCACAACAGCACCAAATACGGATATTCCTCAAGACAAGTACCTGAACCGCATTGTCAAATTTTAAAATTTTCATTCATCTAAGCATTACTCACTATGCCATTTAGCCCAGGGATAGGAAACATTTTTTCCCCCCTCCAAGGACCTCTCATGTATTTGGCAAAACCCCACAGAGTGGATAGGTTTGAGTTTAGTTTAAGTTGAATAAGATTTGTATGCCACCCCCTCCTGCTAAAAGCATCTCGGGGCGGCTAACAACATGTTAACATTTAAAATAAGCAGCAATATTTTAAATTTAAAATAAACAGCAACAACTACAATTAAAAATCCCACAGTACATTTTTTTTTTAGCCCCCTACCCATGCCATCTCCCTCAGGGAAAGCATGGTCTTACATTGTCTATGAAAAGAGGGAAGGTCAGTGGTCAGGCGGACCTCCGGCGGGAGGGAGTTCCACAGCCGCGACGCGGCCACAGAGAACACCCTCCGCAAGGTCGACGCCAGAAATACCCGGGGGACCTCGAGGAGGGCACCCCCAGCCGACCGCAGGGGCCGATCCAGGTCCCAGAGGGCGAGGCAATCCTACAGGTAGGTGGGGCCCAGGCCATGTAGGGCTTTAAAGGTCAACACCAACTGATATCTTCCTGTGTGAGCACCAAATGTGTGTGTGCAGGGCAGGGGGAGATGGAAGGAGGTGCCAAAGGGACCCAGTCAGTGTGAAGGATGGAGATGAGAGTCTGAAGGGGCCCAGTCAGGAAAGGATGATCCAATGGTGTACGCTGAGAGGGGGAGGCACAGTTAAGGATTGGGAATGGGTCCATGGGCTGTGTCCATTGACTGGAAAGAGGTTACATAACAAAAGACCATGGACCAAATTTGGTTCATGGGCCAATCTTTTAGTTCAGAAACACTGACAACAAAACTGTTTCCTGTACTAGTATCGGCACCCAGGCTACTGTCCTGTCCTCAACACTAGAGTGGACCCACCACAAGTTCTTTTATCTCAGCATCTCTCTAACAGGGTTGTGTCCTCTGCATTCTTGCATTCCGCCTTGCCTCCTCCCTCCGCTCCTTCAAATCCCTCCTCAAGACCCACCTTTTCCTTGCTGCCTTTCCCAAGGGGGAAATACCCCCTTACTCTTACTGTCTGCCCTCCTCTGATGACTGCTGCTACCAACCTCTTTGTAACCAAGCTAAGCATACGCACCTGAGATTTCGCATTCGCTTGAATGTTTGTTTGTCTTCTCCCATGTCTCTCCCACTGTCCCCTCTCCTTGTCTTCCCCCCCTTCTGTCTTTTAGATTGTAAGCCACAGGCAGGGACCGCGTCTAATTCTGTGTTCTGTACAGCACCAGGTCATACGACTGGCGCTATATAAATGTCTAATAATAATAATAATAATAATTCTCAGATGACAGATATGAGCACAGCCCTGCTAGAGAGAATTGAAGACACCTCGCTCCCTTCTTGCCTCTGTGATCAGGATGCAGAAGGGTCAGCCCCATACAAAGCCCCACATAACCAAGTCATTACCAAGCCCTGCAACACCACTGAGAAATCCTGTGTGCTGAGAAAGGGGAGTTCTGGCATCCAGCTAGATTTAAGGCACATCGGTTCTAGGCTGTAGAAAGCCTAGAGGTGGGCGGGGAGCATGATCCAAACCCCAAATGCTAGGAGAGGCTTAAATCCCCATCTGGTAGCCCCAAACACCTTCCAGGCCCTGGGCTCCACAGAGGTCCTTTTCAAATGGGCCAAGGTGCATGGGAAGGGTGTGCACTGCAGTGGATGTGTGACATGTGGGCAGCCGTCACACGGACACACACACACCCCATCTCCACTGATCTCCATGCACAGAGCCGTCCCCGTTTTGGCCGATGGCTCCATGCGTGGGTGATGGGTGGAGGTGGGTGGAGTGCGGGAGCATGCATGCACCCCCCCAACCGCCTCAGTGGTCATACGGGACTCCCCCATGCATGCACATGCAGGCACCCACGTGTGCATTGTGTGGGGGTGTCTCGTGCGAAAAGGGCCAGAGTAAGAGTAGGAATTAGGGGAACCTGATGGAAATCCATTGCCCAGGATCATAAAAACTTGATGTAACACTGGCCGTGAATGCTTCACCTTGATGTTGAGCACTTTTTAAATTGTTCATGTTCAATAAAAGAGGTTTGGGAAGGGTTGTTTTTTTTTGGGGGGGGGGGGTTGTGCGTGGTTTTTTTTTTTAATGCAATTTGCCATTATTGCCCAGATCTTCATAACTAATCAAGTGGATTCTAAATATAGATTCCGGTGGCTTGGATTTGCATGAGCTCATGGTTCTCAATGGCCATTCTCTCCTCCCTCAGAAAACAGGTGCGACTGTGTCTAGTTATCTGAAAAGCACAATTTTTCATGATTTGCTATGATGCGTTGCAAGCGTTGCGCTAACTAGCGGAAGGATTGTTACAGCATTTGCCCCATGTGCCCTTCCTGAGTAAACTCTACCATCCATGTCCTTTCCCCCCCAACCATAACTGCGGAAGCAGTGGCATGAGGTGGTGGTGTCTGAGGGAGAGGTGACGGAGGCGGTGAGGGGATAGAGGAGTGAAGTGGGAATGATGAGGCTACAAGTGGAGGATGGTACAAGGGAATAAGTAAGTGGAGATGCCGCACCACCCGTACAAATCTCTTCTCCTACCATTGTGGTAACTATTATCCTAGTGGATAAGGTAAGAACATAAGAAGTGCCGTTTACTAGGTCAGACCAACGGTCCATCTAGCCCAGCATCTTGTCTCCGGCAGTAGCCAGCTTTGGTTGCCTCATAGGAAGAGACAGCAGGCTACAATGGCGCAATCCATTTCCTGCCATCCTCCCCCAGCTTCCAACAGCCAAGGGTCTTGTATTCCTGACCAACCCAAACAATAGCCCTTAATGGACTTGGCTTTCAAAAATTCATCCAGTCCCTTTTTGAAGCTTGCTACGCTCCTGACCTGGGCAACATCCTTCGGCAATGAGTTCCACAACTTTATTGTACACTGGTTGAAAAAGTACTTCCTTTTATTTGTTTTAAATCTGCTCCCTATTAACTTCTTGGAGTGACTCCCTGGGTCTGTTGCTTTTAGAAAGAGTAAATATCAGCTCCCTGTTTACCTATTCTGCACCTTTCAAGATCTTGCAAATGCCTGTCGTGTCCCCTCTCAATCGTCTCTTCTCCAAGTTAAAGAGTCCCAGCCTATCGAGCCTTTACTCATACAGAGGCTGCTCTAGGCCTTGGGTCAATGTACCCATTGTGGATATTTTCAGACCTTACGAGATTACAGTCAACCACGGTCAATCCCCTGTGGTGGCGGATGATCGCGTAACGTCTGGTTGCTCACCGTCAGATGTTCACCACGGTGAACCACCGGCGGTGAGCAAAATAGCCATGCTTTCGAGGATGGTCCGGGCACCATCTCCGAAAGCGTGGTTATTTGAGCCACAGCCCAGAATCGGCGGCCAGTAATGTCTGTTACCGCCACTGATTCTGGGCTGTGGTCCAGACCCCGGGTCGGAATCGGGCGCAGCGGCCAGATTGGCCGCTGTCCTGCCCGTCTCCAGGAGGGCAGGTGGCCGGGGGAGCATGGGGGGAGTGGGGCTGTGCGGCCACACGTTGCTCTGCACAGCCCCCCCCCTCAGATTCCCCGCCGGAACCATCCGGCACATCTGTTGGACATGACTTTTGATTCTGGTAGGGAATCAAATGGTGATTCCGTGACGGGTCCAATAGGCACCCCGTCACATCTGAAATCACCCCGTGTTGTATTTGAAACTCAAAAATTGGAATTCAAATTGCATCTGTGCCATGAATTTACTAGGTGGCCTTGGGCATGTCACTATGGCCATTTTTACATGGACGGGGGTGGGTGTTTCGGCGCAGTGGATGTAGGCGGGTGTGTGCCCATTTACACAGACACACACCCACCTCCACCCACCGAACATCCTCCATTCTGTGGAGTGCTCTGTGAGTTGAGGTGGGTGTGCGGCGGGAGCACACACACGCAAACACCTGCCGCCCATGGTGTTTACACGGGCACACACTCGCTGAACACCCATTCCCCCCCCGCTGCGGTCTTCCCCTCCCCCGATGCACACCCGTCTAAACACTGAGCGGGGGGGAGGGGGGCAGTCCATGTAAAAACAGCCGATCACTCAGCCTCAGTTCCCCATCTGTAAAATGAGAATAATAATAACCTCCCTCAGTGGGGTGTTGTGGGAGTCAACTAGGTAAGGATTGTAAAGCACTTTTTAAACACTGAAAGTATTGTGTATGAATGGGACCTAAATTAGCTAACGTCTAGGTAAAGGCTTTGTTGTGATCGGACTATAAACAGTATTTACTTTCAGCCCTGATTCTGCACACTTGCATTTCAAAACCCTAGAAGATCTACTGTTCAAATAAGATTAATATCTGAGTTCAATGAGGGGCACGTTGAGAATTTGCAACTAATAAGACCTTTGTGTCTTGGGCAAAAAGCTGCCTTCAGAATAAACAGTTCCAACAGTGCTAAACACACGCTCGCTGCAGATGCTAAGTTGTAGACGCTGCCAAGTAGGCATATGCAGCTTCAGCTAAACATGGGAAATGGACACTGTCAGGGTTATGGCTTGATGTCTGAGAAGAGAGATTTTCCTATATAAAAAACATAAACCCCTTCCAATCTGTTTCAGCAGCCCGGGCCGGGACAATAAATGAGCTGAGCTTGAAAGAGCCTATCTGTGTTAGGCTCCATGATTGTTACCTACATTTGCACTGTTTACGTCTGGGTGTAAAGCGCTATTAAACTGGAACGGTGGCTTTGCACGGGGTACAAATGACAACACAAATGCCACTCTGCTGCTTTGGGTCAGAGGGGGTTTGTGCCCCCTAGCCCATTAAGGCGGTGGGAGAGAAAGTGTCCAACTAGAGCCAGGAAGTGCTGACTTTGGTGGCCATTGGCTTTCCCGCCAGCAGGGTTTCGGTGTACCCACAAGAGGCGTGAGAGCCTGGCCCTTTTACAAAAAACAACCCCATTGGGCTGTGTGGAACTTTGGGAGCCATTTTATCGGCATCCCACCCACCCTGTTTGATTGGTCACGGTGAGTCTGCTAAGCAGTTGCCTTTATTGGGACTAGGAAGGAAATTTTTTTGCTACCGTAATTGGCATAAGCGACTCTGTCGTTTTTTGCTTTCCCCCACAGTTCCTGTTTCTTACGTTGTGTCCTTTTGTTTGTTGGTTGAGAACCTACTGGAGGGGGGTTGACTCGTGGTTGGTGTAAGATTCCGGAGAACCTCATGCAGTGTGTCCAGTGCATAGTTGGTTTAAATCAGGCCCAAAATACAAGTAGTAAATGATACGTGTGCCTTTTGAAGTGCTTGAGGGGGTGGCCTTTGAACTTCTGTGGCCCTGGCCTGTTGACCTCAGGGGGGTGCCAAGGGGCAGCACCGTTACCCGCAATGAACGGCTCAGCTGGGTTGTTGTATTTTCATCACCTCACCTGCTTTGAATAGGACGTTGGTCATGCAGGCTAACAAACTGCTGGGTCAGTGGCAGATTTGTACTCATCCTCAATGTTCTGGGATGAGGATGGTGTTCCCTGGGCTAGCACCTTGGGCTGGTAATGTCTCCCGAGGCTCACTCCATCCACGGAAGATAGTCAAAGAAAAATCACTTTCTATCCAAACGCTAGTACTTCTCCAGTCGGTGAGAGGGAACACATCTTCTCCCTGGGTTTGGGGGGGGGGGGCCGTCCCCTCTCCTGAAGCCATCATAGTGGTAGTAACAAATCTCATCCACACCCCATACCCCCTTGCTAAACTTTGAGCAGGGTGATTTCAAAATGGCCACCATTACATCTACTTCTGTGTAGCAGGTTTCCCTGACTGGTGCAAAGTGACTGCATCATGATGCAATTGCATTGCCCAGCCATCCGGTAACCTGCTCCATAAGTGAATGGGATAGCTTCAACAGAGGGTTCCAGAGAGTCCAGGATCTTCGACTATGCTGCAAAATTCAACTTAGTCCTGGAATCTGCAGCAGAATGGACTACAAGGGAATGGTGAAACCTAATCAAAGTATGAGGGCATGGGGCCTTGCAGGCTCAAGAGTTCTAGAGCTCTTGGGAATCAGAGCTGTCCCTCCTGGTATGAAGTGGTGTTAATTAACCGCTGGAAGTTATATTGGACGATTAGGGTCTATTCTATTTTGTGAGCCCTCAGGATAGAGTGGGATGATATGTTTAAATATTCCAGTTAAGACTCCCACCAAGTTGAGGGAATATTCAGCTGGCAAAATCCAACTACTTTCCTGCCACTTTGTGCTGCCAAAGCTACGCTGAGAGTGGGGCAAAGCATACAGCTAATCCACAGAAGCGTGAAGTGTTACTTTTCCACCTAACAAAGGAGAGAAAAGGGGGGTGGGGAAAGAGAGCCAGGAAAATTCAATAATAATAAGTGCTGTCATTAGCTGGAAGAATGCTTCCTGACTAAGTTGGAAGAGCTTGCGAAGCGGGGCCTGCCAAAAGCCAGCGTGGAATGGCACTTGGAGAGAATGATTGCCAGAGGGGAGATTAAAAAAACAACCTCTGCAGCACAGTTCCTCAGTTGGGGACTTCCTGGCACGTGGGAAACAAAGTGGACAAGTAATGAGGAGGGGGTGGGGGGAAACCAGAGAATAAGCGCGAGCCATCTGGACCGGAGCCCGAGCAGCGCTAGACAGTCTGCAACAAAACAGGCGGTTTTCTTCTATCCTTCTAGGAGCAGTTAGAAAGACTGCAATTAGGAGATGTGTGACAACTATCTTTAGGGGAAAAAGGAAGAGGCTTCAGCCACAAAACCTTATGTTTCTTATGTGGTCTATCTCCCCAGAGCATCTGAGCACCTGTTGACCCAAAGGCTGGTGATCCCTTCTGTGTGCAAGTCTCCCTGCCACACATCCCAGCTCTTTAACAGCATGAGGGGCAATGCAGCCAGAGCACTGGCCTGGAATTCAGAAGTCCAAAGTTCTGTTCCTGGGCCTGGCCCTTCCACAAGGCGCAGTGGGGAAAGTTGTTTTATCAGCATGTGGCTTAGCTTCCTCAACTGTGAAATGGGTATAATGTCGCTTCCTTTGGAAAGTGCCTTGAAATGAAAAATAAATCTGCAGAAGGGAGAGATATTAAATCAGTGAGGTACCTGTGGAATTTTCGCATAGAGAGGCAATAAGAGAGGTCTGAGGGTACAGCTGTCCTGCGCCCCCCACCCCGTCTCTCAAACAGGTTTCCCCGTCTCTTTACCATGTGCAGGGATTGGTCTTCCTCTCCTTTGTCGGATCACTGTGAGTTATGCTGGTTATGACATCAGCAGCAGATGAAACATTCACCCACCTTCCTCTCCCAGCTCATTTGCATGGGTTGTGTCTGCTCGTTGGAATGCCTCCGGGGGTTTCAGCGATACAAAGAGACAAACTCTTTAGACAAATTTGGGTATACCAGTTGTTGGTATTTTGGGTACCTGATCAAAAAACTGGTTTGTGTTATGGAAAGTACCCAAAATATTCAGTTCAGTTCAGGTATCAGAAACTTGACGGGTATGACCATTGCCTTTCAGTTCTAGTATGTGTTAGTTTGTAAACTTCAGTATTTTGGTATTCCATTATTCAGTCCTTTCTGTCGTCAGTGGTACTATTTGGCAGGGTTGGGATTTTAGAATGTTATTTTTAATGAATGTGACTACAATTGGTCCATCTCTGGGACCAATGCAGCAGAAAGTCACAAAAGTGCCAAATAATGAAGAATAAAGTAACTGAATTAACTGGAATCAACAAAGTACTGACGTGACGAAGAAGCAAATTTTGCTACACTGATGAAGACCAATTTGTTGGAACAAATAGGTGAACTATTTTTAGGAATATGAAAATGCATCCTTGTGTGAGCCCTAGATCATGGTTTTTGCTGTTGATGTGGATGATGATGTTTTTAAAAACCAATAGCTTTTTTTGTTTGGGGGGAGGATGGGCAGAGGATAACGCACTTAAAAGCAGGGACCCAATAGCACTGCATTTTCCTCCATTGCCGCCAACGGGGGAAAAAACAAGTCACGGCTTACATTGAATGTTTAACTCCTGTGTCCAGTTCTTGAACCAGTGAGACTGTCTGTCCGAGTCAGTGTTGAGACAATAAGATCAGTAAATGACGTTCTACCTGCCGTGTGCCATTCCATCTCAAGCCCATGGTTTTCTTTCATTTGTCCACCCCCACAGGTTAATAAGCTTCACCGTAAGAACTCTTTTCCCCCTACTGTTGCCTCTCTTGCAATAAAGTCTGTGTTATTTTTGGTAGCTTCACCTCTCTGTGTTCAGAGCCTTTAAGCAAAGCTTGTTAGTAATCAGGAGACCTTAAAATTCAGAAAGTAAAAGGGTTCTCATTGCACTGACTCAGGGCCTCATTTACAGGGCTGCTTCAAAGAGTGGTTTTTTTTTTAAGGCCTATGCTAATTAATATTGAAAAGCAGCATTAGAGGTAAAGCATTTTGTTTAATTATGGATGAGAGCTCTCCTTTTAAGTGTGCCTTCTGATGAAATGAAGAGACCATCATTATCATTATTGTTATTATTTTATACACTCTCCGGCCATTAATGCACTCCCCCGTTCCCTCCGATATCAGATTGTGTTTCCGCTAGACCGCCATTGCATTGCCGCATTCTCTTTTAATTATCACTTTCTCCCCACGCCAATCCAGCAGGGGTTACGCTAGGGCCTGATTGAGTCTCCTAGGATTTGGAAGCATGGTGCCACCGCTCGTTTGACGGAATTATTTTTGGAAGCGCGGTGTAAATTGAAACCTGTGACACTAGGGAGAGAGATCTCAGAAAGGCTGTTTTGTTCTTGGGAAGAATCTAGAGTTGGGATTTCCACTTTCTCTTTTGTCAGTTGATTGTTCTCCTGGTTTTAGACACCTTATCCTTTCATGGAGGGATGGATTAGCCATTGGAATGAAGTGAGGGAGGTATATTGGGAGTCAGTCAACATGTGCGTGCAATACGTCCTAGATGCCATTGCCATGGGTATCTGGAGTTGGCAGTGTGGAGCTCAGTGCTGGAGCTCAGATGGGAAGTGCTTCCCAAAACGTTTGCCTGTGTGACCCCCATTTTGAGACTTGAATATGACAGGACTCTTGACAGCAACAAAAACACGAAGTAGATTAGACAGCAATCATGATGGCGACCCCTTCCACCAGATCTGTAGTCTATGGCCAATGTGGTGGTAGCCATGGGTGCATTTACATGAGGGGTGCCCATCAACCATACCCCAGGGCAGCTGAATCATCAATTGTGTGTCTGATGTGCTGCAGCTGCCTGTCCCAGACTCCCTTAGTGCTTAGTCAGTACTAATGGGGGTGTGCGGGGCCTTCCCATGGGGGGACAGAGGAACCACCCCCATTTGTACTGGCGAAGCACTCCTGCTTAGTGTTGGCTGACAGAAACAGCAGTGAAGGGAGTCTGGGGCAGGCAGGCATCCGCGGCACAACAGACACACAGCTGAAGACTCCGCCGCCCTGTGGTATGGCTGGTTGGTGCCCCTCATGTAAATGCACCCATAGCCACCACCACATAGGCCGTAGGCTAGTTATAGCTCTGCCTTCCACAGACAGCAAAACCTCACTTGGGGTCTCAACTCGAGCTGATGAAAGGGGTGGTCCCAGCAGATTTGCAGGGTCGAAAGCGCCTCTCATGGTTGATGTAAATTATGTAAGCCGCCCCAAGCTGCCATGAGGCTGGATGGGGCGGGGTAGAAATTATTAAATAAATAAACTTATCGCAACGTACCCGAATACAGTACCCAAGTGGCCTCCAGCTCCCAGTTTGCTGCCACCACCTCATCACTGCCACTCAGGGCTGGCCTTAGAATTTGTGAGGCCCAGAGTGAAGGTAAAATGGAGGACCCCGGTGGCCCTAGTCCCTCCCCCATGCCCACACACCCCTGGGGGTACTCTCCACATGGCCCTAAAGGAGATTGTCTTTGGGACCCCACTGGGAGGGAAGAGAGGGGGTGGGGAGGACCCTCCCCCCACTTTGCCCTAGTGAGGTCTACCCTCCCCCCACTCTGCCCTGGTGAAAACAGGAACCACTGTCGAAGGCACTGGCAGGCCCCTGGAAGTAAAGAAAATGCCCCAGGTCACCCTGTTGTAAGGCTGCCACTGCCATTGTGCCTCCCTCCCTGACACCCCAGGTAAGCCGGGAAGTGGTTTCTGGGGTGTGACATCTCCTTCACTGGACATTTTCAAACATTGGCTGGACAAGCATTGATCTAGCTGCAGGTGCAGGGTGGAGAACCTCAGGCCTGGGAGCAAAATCCCAGTTCCCCGATCCAGTTCCTATTCCCAGCACTGAAAGAGAGAACTTGAGGGGGAGGTAGGAGGGAGCAGAGATGAGGTCATACACAGAAGGCTACAGGTTTAAGGATGGATCCTTGGCACAGATCAATGAACCAGAACACCTCCTCTCTTTCCCCCACTCTGAGCTCACCCCTTAAGCACAGCTTAGGGTGGTTTACAATAAAAAAGTAATACAATCATTAAACCAAAAGATCAATTAAAATACGTATAAAAGTCTCCCCCCACCCTGTGGCAGGGCACAGCTAAAGAGGTGCTGGAATTAGCAGTGCCTTTAATGAGGTAGCTCCAGCAAGTGAGAAACAGGTGCTATTAGAGGCACAGATGCCACTAGGAGCAGGAGAACGCCTGATTGCCCCCCCCCCCCCAATGTGGGGGCGTGGCTGGGGAAGCCCCAAGCTATAAGAGCCTGAGACAGGCTCAGTCAGAGAAGAACTGTGGAGGAGACAGGAGCTGAGGCAAGGCTGTGTCTCCTGACTAAGTAGACTCCGAGGGTGCTGTCTGAGCTGTGAGGGCTTGGTGGGGTGTCGGTGGGCTGCAGGAGGGATCATGGTGGACAAATCCATGAGTAATTGGGGTTTGCAGCAGGCATATAATTTGTTTTCATTTACAAAAACCCCTACTTTTTTTGGGGGGGGGATTTGTAAACGACCCCTACCATTTTCATTTTTTAAATTATTTTATTCAAAATTTTAAAATTGAAATCACGGTGCATGCGCAAAAAGGCCACCCCCTGGACAGTTCTGCACATGCACCGCCCTTTTTCAAAATGGCGCCGGCAGCATCGTTACCATTTTGGAAAAGGGCAGCAGGTCTGCACATGTGAAAAATGTGTTTTTGTGTCTTCAGCAGTCCTAGTGTGTACTACTGTTTATATAAATGTAGATTTGTTGTTTTTTTTAAAAACCCAACAATCTGTGACATGGCCATTTTTCTTCTTTAATATTGTTTAATAATGAAATATCTGTTTAGCAGACCATGATGTGCCATGAAATGAGTAATTCTTTACTGTGATTTACCATGAAATAAGACCTTTTCTCCCATGAAAAATACAGCCCTCCATTGCTTAACTAAGGCAGTCAGGCCATGGAATAGGCTACCCTGTGAATTTGTGGATTCTCCGTCACTGGAAGTTTTTACGAGGCTGAACAAGCATCTGTCTGTGATGCAGGGGCGGCTGGTGGGTCTTGAGGTTGGAGGGGCAGTAAGGCCGGCTGGGGCAGTAAGGCGGGCTGGCAGGCAACGATGGGCGGAGCCAGGGCAACAGTGGATGGAGCCAGGGCAACAGTGGATGGAGCCAGGGCAATGGTGGATGGAGCCAGGGCAACAGTGGATGGAGCCAGGGCAACGGTGGGCGGCATAACCCAGCAGCAAGGAGTTCCAAGGGTTAATGTTGTATGGACATTACATTACTTAAGCCATTTCAGTTAGGTTAGGCAGGTTATAATCACCTCCTCTGCCAGGTTTTAAAGTAGGCAGACAACCTTAAACCTCACTTACAAGCAGTTTTAGCAAAGACACACACACGCGCAGCAGAGGTTAAGAACGCTGCTTCAGAAAGAAGGGACTTGCTGCATGTATGCCCTGCCCCGCCCCGGCTGCCAGACATGTATGCCCGGCTGCCCTGCCCCGGCCGCCCACAGCTGGGATGATCTAAGTATGGGCAGTTTCTGCATCGTGCATAGGGCTGGACACAGTGATGATCATGGTTCCTTCGAGCTCTAGGATTTATAAACACTTGGATTTCGTATTTGGTCACTGTACTGTACTATCAACCTGGTCCAAATTTCCTGGTCTAATTTAGGTTTTTTTTCCTAGGCCTGAAATGAAAAGCTCTTTTGTTCTCGTGAGATATCTCTCAAGATTTCATGCCAGGCCTGTGAACTTGCGGAGATCTCAGCCCCAGTACGAGGTCTCACAAGATAGCTCACCTCTACACATGCCACGCTGCTGGCGCCATTTTCGAAAGGACTTTGCATGTGCAGAACGGCCCTGGCAGCCATTTTGTGCCTGCGCTGTGCTTTTTAAAAATAATTTGCCTCCTTCTCACGTTCCCCATTCCGCCGAAGAGAAGCAGAGTGGTGAGAGACGCAGCAGCTGGAGCAGCCAGGGGAGTATATGATGGGAGAGGCGGGTGGGTTGTAAAAGCCCCCCACACACACTTTTTTTGTTTTTCAAGTGCGGGCGGACGACTGTCTCAAGATTCTTGCTGTTCTTGACAAGAATCCAGGCAGTTTCTTGTCTTGTTCTCATTCTCAAGAACAAGCGAAGAATTCTGATTCTCGCTGAGAAAAGCGAGAATCCTATGATTGAGTTTCAGCTCTAGTTTTTTTCCATCAGAAATTAGTTTTTATGGACACATCAAAATCCTGGTTTCACTGAAGCGTATGAACTCCATGAACATTTTCACCTTTAAAAAAAAAAAAAAAAAAAAAAAGAGCTTAACCAAAACCTGAAATTTTATTTTCTGAAAACTCCTGAAAACCTTGGGATTTAGGAAACTGAGCTATCAAGAACCAAAAATATGGTGCTTCGTGAACCATGGGTGTTTCCTAAGTGGAAAAGTAGTTCCATGCAGCTGTCCTAATGCAGACTGGTTTCCTAAGTGGAAAGGATGCTCAATGTGAAATCACTGGGATTTGAGGGGGAGGAAGGGATACAAAAGGTAACTCCTTTACGGGTGCATCTATTTCTACAAAGTTTTGGTTCCATGTTTAGCTTCCTGCCTTCTGCTCCTGAAACAAAATTAGTTGAAATTGGCCTGCAGGATCCAACATTAAGAGGGCGCTCATGCACTATGACAGGATGATCACATCTGCCATTTTTCAGACTAAAAATGGTACTTCTTTTGGAGTGTTCACTATGAAAAGAGGTTTAACATTGTTCATGAAAAAGATCAAGATTTCAAGGAAGCCCATTGCAGCTACTTGGAACTTACCCCTTTTCCCAGCACTCGATTTTGCAAGGTGAGGCGCTGTTATTACTATAGCACATTCAGGGGCGTAGCTAGCTTGGGATGGGCCCAGGGACAAGAAATGTCTGTGGGCCCCCCTCTTTTTTTCTGCCGATGGTGAAGCTGCCGGCTGGCCTAGGGGCGCCTCCCAGCTTGGCCGGCCTAGGGCGCTGGGCTGCTGGTGCTCAGAACTTACTTGCTCTCTGCAAAGTCTGTGGCGTGCTGCTGGTGGCTTGCTACTGGGCCCATCTGTCTTCTGGGCCAGCGGCGAGCTGGTCCCATGATGCACTCTGTCCCTCGTGGCTTGCTGACCGCATACCAGGGCCGAGTGCGGCCAGCAGCAACAGCGCCATTGCTGCCCTGGCCCACCCGACCAGCCCTGGAGGCCGGGGTCTGGTCAGGTGGGATGGGGCAAACTGCCAGCTCGATGCGGGGAGTGCCTGAGCAGGAAGGTGTCTGCCGGCGGCTCCACTCACACTGCCAGGCACCTTCCTGCTTGGGCTGGGCCTCCCTTGATCCAGCCCTGCCCGGGTCCAGACTGGTGTGGAAGACTCCTCCTCAGTGATGCAGCTCCATGGGGGCGAGCCAAGCTGCGAGGCTTGTGAGTGTGACTTGGCCTGATGCAGACTGCAGCATGGGGCCCCTCCGTCCCCCTTCCTCCCCGCAGTTGCAACATTATGTCAAACACAATGTTGCAACTGCAGGCAGGGAGGGGGACCACATAGCAGCTGGAAGGGCCCCCAGCCAGCTCAGGTGGCAATTTAAACAGAAAAAAGGGGGGTGGGGAAAGGGTGGCTTAGCTACCTTGGATATTGGGCCCCCAGCCAGTATGGGCCCCGGGACAAATGTCCCTGTTTGTCCAATGGTAGCTACGCCCCTG
>QEPC01006909.1:3541427-3588026 GCA_003113815.1 Sphenodon punctatus | reverse complement strand
GGGGTAAGAGACGTTGCTCCACCAGCTTCCTGTGGCCACACCAAGGCTTAAATACTTCCTGTGGCCAATCAGGAAGCTGGGAGGCAGGGCTAAGGTAATTGGCTACAGCTGGGAAGGGGCATGACACACAGGGAGCAAGCACACAAGGGAGACAGGAGGGGGGAAACCCAGCATCCTCACAAGCCCACCGGGTGGCGCAGAGCGCTGGACAGCCTGTCAGCACCCCAAGGGCTATGGGTTCAAGACCCAGCCCTCACACTGCTGTCCATCTGTTGGGAAGACCCTTGGTGCAACTCCATGCCCGTTGGCCATTGCCCCAGTCAGCATCATGGAGTTGCAGTCACCAGGCTAGAGTACTGAGTAAGCTAAGCAGCCACAACTCTATGGGGTGGGAGGCAGACAGTGGCCCGGGGAAGCCCTCCAGTGGACCAATGTGAGGCAGGTGGACATAGCGGTGTGCCCCTGGTACAGCTCTGGGGGCAGCCAGACTCCGCATCTGTCTACACCCTTTATTATAGGTATTGCAAATAAGCCAGAGGGTGCATGCTTCGTATTGTGTTTCTGACTCTATTGACAGTAGTCTCATTATTTTTTTGTTGTGTTGTTGATTTTTATTTATTTATATAGTGACAGCAGCAGTGTACCTGGTGCTGTACAATCATAAATCTGAGTGCGGTCCCTACCCCAAAGGGCTTACAATCTAGTAAAGACAAGGGAGGAGAGACTAGGGAGATAGGGATACATTCATGAAATTGCAGGTGCATGTGCTTAACTTTAGTTAGGAAAAAGGGGGACCCTCCTCCCTGAGTGGAGGGTGGAAGAGGGCCCATGGGGATGATGAGCTAGGGAAAGCCTGGCGGGAAAGGTAGGTTTTCAGGAACGATTCAAAGGTTGGGAGGGAAGAAGCCAAAACAAATGTATCCAGGGAGGTAGGAGTTTCAGACATGGGGGGGCACAAGGGAGAAGGGGCAGATGCATTTTGAGGAGCAAGGGAATCACGAACATGTGAGGGTGGTGGCTGAAAAAGGGTGAAGCTCTTCAGTGGTGGGAAACAAATGCAGAGAGGTAAGGGGGAGAAAGGCCATGAAAAGCCTTGAAGCTAAAGACAAGGAGTGCAACCTGTGTGCATTCAGGTAGAGGGAGCCAATGGAATGTGGAGCGAAAGAGCTGAATATGGTCAAAGCTACAGGCAAGGTGGATGATCTTGGCAGTAGAGCATTGAATGGATGTTCCATAAGGTGTGGCCATGATGCTCCGAGGTCACAGCCCGGGCTAAGGCCCAACTGACGGGGCCAAAGCAGGCTATCACATCTCTTTGGGCCAGCAGACGCAGTTGGGGACCGCCACAACCAACCACCACGGCTGGCTGTCATTGGCCACCATGGCTGCCCGTCATGGCAGGGGGCGGGGCACTGGGTACACTGCAGGGTCACAATTTGCCAGCCACATGTTTGTGCTTTCCCTCACCCTTCCCCCAGTCACAGGAACGTTTGTTTTGCAGTCCGGACCAGACTGTGTCTGCCACAGCTTCCCGACCTGGACCCGGTTCAGGTTGCTGCCGTGCCGTGGACATGTAGGTCTCAGGTATGGACAATGTGTGCCACACTGTAGACATACAGGTTGCACGAATGCTGTGAACACGTTTCATTCGTATCCTTGCACATGGATTAAAGATTGGGCTTTTGGATTTCCACTAGCACGATCTGCTAGTGTGGGCTCTGTTTCCACGGAGGAACATGATACCAGTGGAGCTACATAAATAATTAAGAGTGGGGAGAAGATATCCCTTTGTGGGTCCCATTTTCCCTTTCCCGAGATGTAATATTCATTCCCAAAAGAAATGTCATTTTCTTTGAGAATTTGTTTGGGTTATTTTTATAGTTACATCCCTGCCAAATCCTTTCTATTCTTCCTTCCCTGGCTTCCTCCAAGGTTCATATGCAGTTAATGCCACTTTTGTCCTTTCCCAACAACCTATTTTTACCGGTAATACAATCTGCTCCTCTGACCTTATTTGCTGATGGCATAATCTGTCTTACAACCCTACATAAATACACTACATCAATAACTTTTTCTCAAGGCTATTTTCCCCTGCACCATACAAGAGTAAATTGGTTATTTTTTTTCTTTTCAGCGGTTCAGCCAGGGCCATTATAACCTTCCTTGTATGATTCTAATGCAAAGTGGGCTTGCAGCTAGGTTTTTTTTGTTTTTGGGGGTTTTTTTTAAAGCAGAGGTAGGGCAGAAAAGTAGAACCAAGATGCTGTTCTTTTCCCCTCTTCCTTATTTAATCTCTGTTTGGGCATGACCTTTTCTACTCTCATTCTGTGAGCACAGAGGAATCATTTCCAAACTAATGTTGAAAAGAACAATTAAAGTTAAATGTTAATTTGCAAAAGAATGCCCTCTCTGTTTCACATCAAGTTTCTGCATTACTCCTAGATAGTTCATGTTCGGCCTCCTGGGGGAAATGCTAGGAAGAAGACTCTGCAGTGGGGAACAAGGTGGGGAAGCTATTTTAGAAACTGTACTGCATTTGTTTACAAGGAGCCAGTGTACCCTAGTGGACAAGTGGTTGATGTTTTTAATAAAGGCCCTGGTTTTTAAGGCCCTGAATGGCACAGTCCCTGACTATATTTGAGACCTATTTCTGGAACCTCCCACCACTGGCTATCTGCTCAGATGCCACCCAGCATTTGGAGAGCCTGCCGTCGCACCTTAAGTAGGCGGGCGATTGGGCGTTTGCTGAGGTGGGCCCCTCAGTGTGTAATTAACTCCCGCCACACATTCATCCTGGTTCCTCCCTTCTCACCTTCAAAAAGCACCTGAAAATGTTTTTGATTTCCAGGTGCTTTTAGAGGATCTACTGCTGGTTCCCCCTTCAACAGTGCCTCCCCTCCACTTTTTACCTTCCCTTTTTTTAAATTGTTACTTGATTTTATATAAATGTTTTTATTCTATTTGAAATGTTTGCAAAGCGCTCTGAGCTCCATCTGGTGGAGGGGTGCTGTATAAATAAAGTTATTATTTGTTTACATGATACTCTTCTCTTTGGAGCAGAATTTTGCATTTCTACATTTTTATTGTTCTACCTTCCCCATTTCAGAAGTTCCCTCCCCACTTCAAAAAATGCCTAACATATTGCCATGGCTGCTAATACATCCCATTATTATGTGGGGTTTTAAAAAAATTTCTTATCAACAATATGTTGTCCGCATCAGACAGGCAGTAGGAATTCATCCCCTGAGGGAGAAATCACCTCTATTTCCCTCCTGCCACAATTAAGGCTGACTGATATGCAGATTAATCACTTCACACCATACGGGAAATGTGGAAGATGGATTTAGCCCAAATGTCAAACCGTACTTATCCAGCCTAACTTTTGTTAATTGACCCACATCACAACTGGTGTATTCTATGACTGACACCTTGCACACATTCACAAATAAGGGGGGGGGGGGGCAGGAGGCTTTTTCCTGTGTTAAACTCTTTGTGAAAATGCAGCCTTTGATGTGGGAAATCAGGGATCAAATTTTGTCTTAGTCATGAACTCACAGTGGCCTTCGTCAAGTCACTACCTTTCAGCCTAGTTTCCCATTTGTAAAATAGAAGAATAATGGCATGGCTTAACTCACAGGGCTGTTGGAAAGACCAACAAAATAAGGATTGGAAAAGCACTTTGAACCCTAAAAGTGCTGTATTAAGTAATAGTGTGTTAACAGACATGATGCCGGTTAAGCCCGCTTTAGCCTGACCACGCCAGTATCATATCTGTATGTCTGCTCAGGGCCAGCCAGATGTGGGCCCAGAACAAACCCCATCTGGAGTGGTGACTGGGCCCAGACAGTGGGCCCACAGTTCGGGCCTAGCAGCCATCCAGCTAGGCCAAAGTGGGCAGAACCAGGCAGGAACGTCTGTTCCCAGTCCCGTCTCCTCCTGGTGTGGGGAGGTTGCCATGATGCCCTGGCCAAGCCATCGCCGCCTGTAGTAGACAGCCATGGCAGTCCAGCATGGTGCACCAAAACCATAAGCACGGTGATGTGGCCAGGCGCCACGTGTCTCTCTCTGTCCCCCCCGCCAGCTGAAATGCACAAATATTTGTTCCCGTGGCCAGAGCTCAGTAGGCATCTCATGTGACTGCACCCTGGGATACATTAAGTTGAGAAGTTGCCCGTGTATTAGTTACAAAATAGGGAATTATTTACAACCCTTTCCCCTCTACAAGATTGGGCATTTTTACACACACCTTAAAGTTCCTGATTTTTCAGTCTTCTTGGTTTACAAGTCCACAAGTAAGTTCCCAACACATTCTTCACACACATACACACACACACTGCCCTAAGGCAGCCTAAAGTAGCCGCAGCTGTAGATGTGAGAGGCTGCCATGGAAACCAAGTGACCACAGCTGCCTGGAGCAAAGCAGTTTACCAGGAGAACATTTTTACACACAAAACTGGGAGAAGTTCTACGCAGAATTTCAAAGAGCCGGATGTTTAAGATCTGGGTGAGTGATTTAGACACACAAAAAGTTCAGGCTGTAACAGCAAACATGCAGGAGAAATGTGTGTGTAAAAACACCCATTGTTATTTAAGATGCAAAACATGAATGCATTCAAAATTTAGGCAAACCAGATACAAACGTGTGCAACCTTAGTTCATTTTTAAAGCCTTTTCATGTGTGGGCTTCTTCTTTTTGCACATACTACATTTTTAGTTATCTTCAGTCTTGCTCAGTGGATTTATTTCTAAAACGGGACAGACAGTGTAAGTTTTCTCTGAGCAAATTCCAATTCATCATTCAGTTTTCTCTCCATTTACTGAATCTAATGACCACTGAAGTGTACACTTCATAGAAGGGTCTTTGAATGGTGAAATATTAACTCTGGGGAGGCCCAGCTCTGCAGAATGTTTAAAATACAAAAATGCCGGTGATTTTTTAGAATAAAACTCTCCATGGTATGGAAGAAGGAAAGAGAGACAGAACGCTTTAGCACAAAACACACCCTATGTTTATTTCTGCTTGGCTTCCTGATTGGATATTTCTTATGTAGGCCACATTGAGTCGGCGTCTGTGTGTGCACAGAACAGAATCATCTTGTGATATTAAATATCATCAGGTGTCCAAAGTCCTATTGAGTATATACGCACTTATAGATAAATGAATTCACAGTCGCCTGGGAGGAATAATCTTTAGCAGTAGCAGGGGAAGAAGTGCTGTTGTCTTACTGCTTTAACTTTATTTCCAAGATAGAAATGGATGGTTTATTTAAGACTTGAAATTCCACCAGAATGTGAGGCGTTTCTGAAGCAAGATGTAATAACAATGAAGCCCATCCGTTCCTAGTGAAAGCCAGCTGGTTTATGTTTCCAGGCAAGCATGGAAAGCAGATTTTCGATTAGTATTGTATTCATAATATCATTGGAACAGGCTTTCCCTGGGATGTACGTTGCACCCTACAGTGCCACCTTCTTCCAAATGAAAAGGCCAGGCCTGTTCTGTTTGTCTGGGGTTTCAAAGTAAGTTTTTTTGCCTTTGAAATGTAAGCTTAACTCCCTTTTCTGCTCTTTGTTTATGATTACTGTTCCACATGGGAGCAGTTTAAACAAGTCCTGATTGGACCATAATCCAGAAAGAATTAAACAACTACTCCTGCTCTGACTTGTGTGACATATAAAATATATACATATACACGCACACTATGATCTACTAGACTTAAAAATAGTGAACCTGCTTCTCAGTTGACTGTATTTTTAACAAAATTGCTTTTTTGTTCTGTCATGGGAGAAACCATGCAGAAAAGCTATTGAGCTTGTAGTCCTTGGATTCCTAGCGAGGGTCTGCTAATACTAACCAAGGGGTTTGAGCTCATTCAGGAAATGAAAGCTGTAGAACAACATACGGAAGACATGACATTGTCAAAGATACAGCACACCCACTTCTTTTACATTCTGGGCAGAAACGTGCTTCTGATAACATTCAAAGAAAAACAACCACATTCTGCAAGGAGAATAAATTATGCAAATGAACGGAATCCTGCCACACATGCAAATTTTGAATGCAAATACAGTTCCCAACAGGGTATTCCACACGTTTTTAACATCTCCTATGTTTAAACCTCACAAAATATGGCACGGACCATTAGCAGAGAGGCTTTTCTCTTCCTGAGGGGTGGGGAGTTATGGACTGCTTCTCTTCAGGAGCTGCAGCACAGGGCTTCATTGCCTGGATTATATACAAGGAGCTAACAGAACCAGTGCCTCATTGGCCAACTCACAATGCTCCTCACTTAAGCTATCATTTTTGCAACAACTTGGGCAAAAGCAAAATTCTGTGAAAATGACTGTGATCGCAGAAGTGCAGAATTCTCAAGGCCCTGCTTTACAAGATTTATTTTTTCCCCCCCAAAGCATCTATACAAACATGAAGGGCAGGAGGCACACTCAGCTGGCGTGGGGTATGGCTCTGGTGGTAGAGTGCATGTTTTGAATATATAAGGTCCCAAGTTCAATCCTCAGCATCTCCGATACAGGATCTCAGGTAGCACGCCTGGGGGAGGCCTCTGCCAGGGAGCCTGGAGGGTCTCAGGTAGCACGCCTGGGGGAGGCCTCTGCCAGGGAGCCTGGAGGGCCTCCGGTAGCATGCCAGGGTGAGGTCTCTGCCAGAGAGCTAGATTTGAAACCCTGGAGGTTTGCAAACAGAGGCTGGCTGGCCATCTATCAGGGATGCTGTAGCTGTGGATTTCCTGCACTGAGCAGGGGGGGTGGACTAGATGACCTCTGAAGTCCCTTCCAACTCTATTTTTCTATGATTCTACCCTTTTCATAGTGGCCCCTGGAAGAGAAAAGGTTCTCCAGCCCTGCCATAAAGTACACTGGACTCTTATCATTCCTGCAGACTTAGAACGCAAATTCCACAACTCTGAACATAGTCCCAAAAATTAATAGCCGCTCGATCCAACGCTTCGTTTAAAAAACAAAACAAAAAAGAAACCACCCTGCCCCCTCACTATCTAGATGGCACACCACAAGATGAATCTGATAACAAGTGCTGCTACTTTTTCTTGATGTTCAAGATATGCTTTTTTTATTATTATTATTAGCGCATCATAAGAGCATCTTTTTAAAAAATATGTTTTAAATGTGTCTGCCTTGGTTAACAGCCTGGTAGGGATTCTAATCATTAGTGAGTTGATCATCGAGGTCTCCAAATATGCCCTTTCTTTAAATTTCTAGAGGCTGCTTCGGCTGCAGACCATCTTAGCTGTATAAATATTTGTTGATATGAAAGATGCATAATTCATTGATTTGTTCAGGAACAGGAGGCCGCGTGGCCCATTTTTAGTGCAGTGAAAATATACTCCCATTTGCAGCCCAACTGGTGACAGTGGTGGCTAGCTTGGCAGTGCCATGAGGGGCAAAATGGGTAACGCTGAATGCCGTGAGCCAGGACTCCTGACCCCAAGGGTTCCCAAATTGTGGGTCAGACCCCCCCCTCCCCAACTGGGGTCTCCGCATCTGTGAATCGTTGTTATTGTATGGGGGGCTCTTTTGAGGTATTTAATGTTATTTATTTAAATTTGTATCCCACCCTTCCCCAAAGGCTCAGGGTGGCTAACAACAGGTCGAAAACATAAAAATCCATAAAAACAGAATACAAAAAAACCCCAATCCCAACCATCCCACAACCCACCCCCCAAACACCCAATGCCATTTCCCCATACCCCACTCCAACCTCCCTCACAACTCTACCCTAGACCACCCAACACCCGCCCCCTATCCCCTATCCCCTGCCCATCAAATGCCTTTACAAAGAGAAAGGGTCTTACACCGTCTCCGGAAGATGCTCAGACTCAAGCCAACCTCTGGGGAAAGGGAGGTCCACAGCATTAGGGCAGGTAGAAGAACATTCAACGCACTTGGCAGGCAGGGATAGGTGGGGTTTGGTGGGGTTTTTGAGTGGGGTTGTGGGGGAGGGCGGAGGTGGGGGGAGGGTGTTTTTGGTCTATGAATTTTAACATTTAAAACTTTTTTTGTGGATTCTGAGCCGCCCTGAGCCTTGTGGGAAGGGTGCCATAAAAATTCAAAAAATTATCATAATAAAATAATAACAACACACTCCCAGTCATTACACCCAGGCTAAAGAGAAAGCGCTTTATTGCTGAATTGCAGAACATATGGTGCAGTGAAAAGATGAATGGGCGGAGCTTGACTCCAGCTCATATTATTCTAATTCACTCAGTGAACCCCTAATTACCACTTTACTACGATTATTATAATATTTATTTACTTATTAACTATTTACAGAGTGTCAGCAATGCCCCTGGCCCTGAGCAATCATTAAATTAGAGACGGGTCCTGCTTCAGAGGTTTACAACAATCTAGGAGGGCCAAGGGAGGGAAGACAATGGAGAAGGAGATAGGAAGAGACAAGGATCTATTCATGATCTATTCTCATCGTAACCAAGCCAAGTACGTGCACTTGAGACCTCGCATCTTCATGAATGTTAGACCCCTTGTCTCTCCCTCTGTTCCCCTTCCTAAGTCTCTCCCCCAGCTCCTGTCTCTCAGATTGTAAGCCCTAGGGGCAGGGACCGTGTCTGTTTTATTACTTTGTAAAGTGCCAAGTACACTGCTGGCGCTATATAAATGTTTGTTAATAATAATAATAATAATAAGTTGAGAAGCCTTAGTACATAGCTTAGGCCGCATTCACAACTGCGGCAGTGGTGGTGGCAGAGAGAGCAGCGAGGGAAGACGCAGCAGAGGGGAGGAGCCAGATGACAGGAAAAGAGCCGGTGTGAACAGGGATCTGCCGTGGCTTATCTCGCGCATGTCAGAACGCAAAATCCTGCCCTGCCCTGACATGCATGAGAGAAGCCATGGAAGATGCCCGTTTGCACGAACTCTTTTCCTGTCAGCCGGCTCCTCCCCACTGCCGTGTCCTCCCTCGCCGCTCTCTCTGCTGCCACCGCCGCCGCAGATGGGAATGCAGCCTTAGTTACAGAGGAGAAGGGGACTCTGAATGACAGGACAGTAAAAGGAGCATCCGTGAGCAGGAGGTTTGGGAATTATGGTATCGGATTAATCTGTAACTGCACGGAATGGGCTGTTACAGGCTAATCCGAAGCAGTCCATAATTATGCCTTGCCAGATATGGATCTGGAATTTCAGTTCCAAATTTCTTCACCCCATCCGCCGGGACTGTGGAGTGGTACTTACCAGTCACGAGAGCTTAATTGAAGCATCACCGCTGCTGGGGGCACTCTGGCAGGCTCCCTCGCCGCAGTGACCTCCCTGCTCCGGATCGCACATGTGCAAAATGGCTGCTGCCCTTAACCAAAATGGCAGTGATGTTGTTTAGACCAGCACCATTTTAGTTAAGGACGGAGGCCATTTTGCCCATGTGCAATATGGCCCCAGTGAACATTTTGCACATGTGCAATACGGATCAAGGACAGTGCTACGGCGAGGGAGCCTGCTGGAGCCTCCACAGCAATGGTGGTGCTTCAGTCAATTGAATCAAGCCCTCCAAGTTGGTAAGTACCAGACCCCAGGGGATGGGGTTGGGGGGAATTCCATAACTCCAGACTTGCGCCCTTTTCCAAAATGGCGGCGATGCACCATTTTGGAAAGGGGCGTACACGCGCAGAATGAGCTGGTGGCCATTTTACACATGCATGGGGTGTGTGTGTTTGTTTATTTATTTATTTATTTATTTTGTTTGTAATTGATTTACATACAGATCCATAAATAAATTAAATACGAATCCATAATTAAATCCAACAACCCCCCTCCCCAAACTGAAATGAGGAAAAAACAGAACAAAATTTTATTTATTTATTTATTTATTTATTTATTTGTTTGTTTTAAAAACGTATACCCCGCCCCTCCTGCCAGGCAGCCAGGGGCGGCTAACAAAATCGATCAATAAAATACAATGAAATATATAAAAGCATTAAATAACATAACAATAAAATGGGGAGAACAAAACCCACAACACACACACACACCCTCACCCTTCTCTCTCACCAAATGCCTGACAGAACAGCCAGGTCTTACAATTCCTGCGGAAATTCCCCTGGTGTCCCGCCCCTAGTAAGCAGCCTGTGGGGTGAGGAGCTTGGGAAAACTTGATGAAAGAGTGAGGTTCTGGAGGGATTGGGATGGAGGGAGCACAGTATATGTGTTCGGAAAGGGAGGATGGGTTACAAGTCATTTGATAGACTTTACATGACTTTGCTGGTGCCTAGGATTACAAGATTGGCTTTAAATCTCCCAACTGAGGTTAAACACGCAAAATTATGGGAACCACTGCCTCAACTTCACCTCTGCTACAAACGTTACCTGACTTCTGCTATCAACTTTCTGTGCAGCCTTGGGGAAACCATTTAACTTCTTGTAAAAGACATTAAACTCTCTCTGCTTCTTTCTGGAAAATGTATATTGAAGAAATCTCTGCTTCTCATATTATTTTATTTTTATTATTTTATTAATATTGATGGGATTTGACAAGGGAAGAAACATCATGCTTATTGATATTTAAAGTACAATTGAGAAGCCAGTTAACACTGCTGCAAACCATATCTCTGTTGATTTTTCAGTTCTATAAAATAGACCCCTCCTGTGTCCCTTTTATAAACCCCGCTTTGCCTAACCTAATAAATATCCCTACAAAGTGACTTGAAGAGAAGGGCTATTTTCGTCCCATCATCCTTGTGGAGAGCTTTGATATTTCATCCTTTTTTAGTCACAGTGGTTTGTCTGCATGTCAGCCATGGAGACATCAGCATCAGTGGTTTCACTTGCACTTCCATGGATAAAAACAGACGCTCGGCTAGTGCAGCGGCTCCCCAGCACAGCCCGGGGTGAGAAACCACAGCCGACACAGCCCGGGTCAGAGCACAGAACTGGTTTGCTCGCAGCTGGAGAGCCATCCTGCCTCCTCGCCTGCCCTGCTCCCAGCCCCCCACCGCCGACCATGACAGACAGCCATGGCAGCCAATGACAGGCAGACATGGCAGTAGGCCATGGCGGTTCTCAACCCAGGACAGATATGTCAGAGCCACACAGTCGTGCAACCCAGCTGTAGCCCATGAGAGGTCCTTAACCCAGGCTGTGACCCTGGAGATTTTCATAAGAACATAAGTAGTGCCTTAGTGGGTCAGACCAATAGTCCATGAAGCCCAGCCCCTGTTTCTGATAGTGACCAATCATGGTTGCTTGGAAGAAGTACCCAACAGGTGACAATGGGGCGATTCATTCCCTGTTGTTCACACCCAGCTGCCGATGGTATATTCAAGGTGCAGTTGCACCACAGATTTATATGGTGGCATTCTGATATTTTCAGTTTTATTCTCTACGCCTTTACGAATAAATCCTAACATTCTGCTTGCTTTTTTTGACTGCCGCCGCACACCGAGCTGAGGATTTCAACTAATTGTCCGCAACGACTCCAAGGTCCTTGGCGCCACGTGCACATGCGTGCTCATGCATACACGTGCGTGCAGTTTGTGCGTGGCATCATGTGCCGGCAATGTGGCTCCGCGCAGGTTGTGCGCAGCTGTGTACGCACGCACACGATTCTGCGCAGGATCCGCACAGCATTGGATTGTGGCCATTGTGCGCATATAGTTTGATTGTTTTTCCCTATGGGCATCACTTTGCAATTGTCCACATTAAATTTCATCTGCCGTTTAGATGCCCAGTCACCCAGTCTCGTAACATCCCCCTAAAAGTCTTCACAGTCCTCTCATGTTTTAAGTACCTTGAATAATTTTGCATCCTTTAAAAATTTGATCCCCTCACTCTTTATTACCTTTTCCAGATCATTAATCAATACATTAAACAACACCAGTCCCTGTACAGATCCTTGGGGCAGTCCACTATTTACTTCTCTCCATTGCAAAAACTGTCCATTTAGTCCCAATCTTTGTTCCCTAGCCTTTAACCAGTTACCAGTCCACAATAGAACACTGCCTCCAATCCCGTGACTTTTCAGTTTCCTCAAGTGTCTCTCCCACTCCTGGTACCATGTTGTATTTCTTAGTCTTTCTTAAAAATAAGCACAGAAGGATTTAGATGAAGAAATAACACTTTACTTACAATTCAGTTATGATGTAGACAAAGGCTATGCTTTCTAGCAGCCATCTTAGTTTTCTCCCACAACACATAACGCAATATGTAGGGACACTGGATACATTTATGTATTAATGTTGTATTTATTTATTTATTTCAATTTATTTGCCGCCCCGTCCTGCCGTAGCAGCTCGGGGCAACTTACAACATATTAAAAACTTATAGAAGTATAATATAAACAATAAATAACAGTATAAAAACAGCAATGAAAATCCTACGGCAGAGCCAAACCCCCCCTAATACAACCCCACCCCCGTCACCTGTCTCCCTCACCAAAAGCCCAGCAGAACAGCCAGGTCTTACACTATCTTCGGAAAGAGGGGAGGTCCGAGGTCAAGTGGACTGCCATCGGGAGGGAGTTCCACAGCCACGATGCGTCCGCTGAGAACGCCCCCCTCATCGTCACCACCCAAGATGCCTGGGGGACTTCGAGGAGGATGCTCCCAGCCAACCTTAGGGGCCGATCCAGGTCCCAGAGGGTGACGGATCCAGCAGATAGGCGAGGCCCAGGCCTCTCAAAGTCTGGACCTCTTAAACCCTCTTAAAGTCACAGCATCTTTACACTCATGAGGGATCTTATCAAATGCTTTCTGAAAATTCAGATACACTATATCGATCGGCTCACCCATATCATCATGTTTATTTACAACCTCTAAAAGTTCCGAGGACGCAGCCCAGGCTAGCTGCCTACCCACCCCTGGGCAGAAGTGGGTCAACATCTGGTGGCTCCAAAACAGTCATGCTGGTGGTTCCTGGGTCACAGTAGGCCTAAGTGGGTCAACGTCACGTTTGGTTTTACCCCATATGGTTTTCTCAAGGTTGGATACCCATTTTATACATACACATTTTGAAAGCCATAAGAAGTGCTATATTTGGTCAGACCCATGGTCCATCTAGCCCAGCATCCTGTCTCTGACAGTGGCCACCTCTGGTAGCTCAAGAGAAGTGCATGTAGGGTCATGGAGGTGTGAGCCATCACCTGTTAACCATTCTCAACTACCGGTAGCCAGGGGTTTAAGCCCCAGCTAGTAGGTATTTATGACTCTATCCTCTAAGGGTGCAATCCTATGGTCCTCGTAAACTGCGTCTACGTGAGGTGCACAGCCAGAACACCCACGCTCCGGCGTGCACGTGCTGTAGCCTTTAATTTTGGTCCTGGGGAAATCTTGGGCCTAATATCAGGAACTCATTTACTTTGGTCCTGCTGTATCCAACTACCCCAGTAAGAGAGAAAACCTTTTCTTACCAGATTGCTGAAATAAAGTTTGAAAAACTCATATCTTAGTTACTTAGGATTACTTAATAGCATTATATAGAAGTACATTTACAGTTAGTTTCAGCGTTACTAAGAGAGTCCTTAGTTCAAGATAGAAAACAAGTTCTTTGCAAAGAAGGAACAATGATGGCACTAAAAAGGCACCCGTCAACTGAACAAAGACATACCGTTTTAGCCTGGTTTTTATAAGACTTTTGGCAGCAAAAGAATGTATGACATAAAGCAGTTGGACAACATCCAGCTGTATCAGCCGAACTTGACTCATCGAATTCTCCAAATGTAGAAGACCTTTTACTTAGTTTCTTATCTAGGGTAGAACATTCCATATAAGACAAAACAACTGCACTAAGGCAAAAGGCATGGAAATGAGCTCAGCGGATTACAGTGCGCTCCACACGCAGCAAGCCACACAGGGTAAAGGCGTGACCCATGGTGATGTGACTCCCCAAGCCCACACACTCCGTGACCTGGGGGGTGGAGCAGAAGCCGTGCCTGCTCCATGCCCCAGACCGCAGGGTGTGTGGGCTCAGGGGGTTTCATTGCCATGGATTGTGCCTTTGTCCCGTGTGGCTTGCTGTACATGCGGCACACATACACACCTGAGCGCCCACCATCTGGCCGAGCACTGTACCTGCGGGAGGCTTACACCAGCCATAGGATTGCACCCTAAGAATTTATCTAACTTCCATTTGAAGTTAGTTATGCTGCTGGCTTTCACTGCCTCCTCTGGCAATGAGTTCCATAACTGTATTATTAAATGTTATTTATTTATTTAATTATTTTTGCATTTATATGCTGCCCCCTCCTGCACGAGCAGCTCGGGGTGGCTAACAACATTTTAAAACATATACAATTATAAAATTAACCCCACAATAAAACCCCCACCCTAACCCAACCCACCCATCCCGTCTCCCTCAGAAAAGGCCCGGCGGAACAGCTGTCTACGAAAGGAGGGGAGGTCTACAGCCAGGCAGACCTCCAACGGAAGGGAGTTCCACAGTCGCAGAGCAGCCATTGAGAATGCCCTCCTCACGGTTGACACCCGAGAAACCCGGGGAACCTCAAGGAGGGTGCCCCCGGCCGACCGCAGAGGCTGATCCAGAGTCCGGAGGGTGAAGCGATCCTATGGATAGGTCGGGCCCAGGCCATTTAGGGCTTTAAAGGTCAAACCAACACCTTGAATTGGACCCGGAAGACTATCGGCAGCCAGTGCAAAGAACAGAGCAGTGGAGTATTGTGCTCAAGACAACTCGTCCCCTTAAGGAGATGAGCCGCCACATTCTGCACCAGCTGAAGTCTCTGGAACTTCACCAAGGGTAGCCCCACATAGAGCGCGTTTATCCACGGAGTTAAAAAGTACTTGCTTTTGTTTGTTTTAAATCTGCTGCCATTCAAGTTAAATGATTTAAATTTGGAGCATGTCCCCTTGTTCTCTTATTGTGGGAAAGGGCAAACAACAGTTTTCTACTTTCTTTCTTCACACCATTCATGATTTTATAAACATCTATCGTATCCCACCTTAATCACCTCTTCTCCAAGCTAAACAGCCCTAACCTATTGTGCCTCTCATTATATGGAAGTCAATAGAAACAATGGAGTGGAAGAAAGGAGGGTAACGGGTTTTTATGGTGTGAGACACCTCATAAACACTGGTGTATACCAGAGTGAGGAGCTTTTTACTTCTCGTGGGCCACTTTGGAGACAAGTACAAGCTTGGTGGTACTTAAGAGGTGTGCTCAGGAGGAGGAGGAAGGATATAGACCATGGATCTATGCCATGGACCTATCCCTTATCTTTGAGTGCATATCCTCATCTCCACTCCGTTCTTCAGAGCTCATTCTTTCAGTGCTTGAGGGTAGCAACTGGATCCACAGGCCCGTTCCAGGTACTGGAAAGAGACCAACTAAAAGAGTCATGGGTGGATTTTGGTCCATGGACCTGAGGTTCCCCATCACAGGCTGGCGTATTTCAAGTGAGAAGAGGCTCTTGTGAGAAGAACTTCTCAGGATTCCTGTAGAGTAAATCCCTATCTCTGGTTCTGTTTGGATGACCAATGAGGACTAAGAAGAAACATAATCACCCTTTCCCCCCTTACTAGACATGAGGCAGGCAATTGCAGCAAAGAGCAGGAAAAACAAGATGAGAAAGAGAGTATTACGTACAGGCAATGAGAGCAAACAAATCAGGAAAATAGGTGCACTCTGGGAAGTGGGAAGACTAATGGAGAAAAACAAACAGGGCTGCTTGCCTCTGAATTGTCCAGACAATCACCTCCTCTGGGGCAGAACTCTCCTTTCCTTTTGGAGGTAACTACTCCCCTCTCCCCTCACTTTAACTCCCTCTGCTCATGTGCCAAAAAAAGAGATGGTGACAGTCGAGCAAATTAGGGGGTTGTTACCTCAGGAATTTCTCATCTGAACAAGACCATACTATAGATAGCCAATTCTAAACTGGTGTAAATGAACCTGCTAGCTATTTGTGATTTATTATTATTCCTTTTATTTTAGATTTTTAAAATGTAGCAGAGTTCCAAGCCCTGATAACAAAAACCGGTGACTGGAAGTTAAATCTAGATATATTCAAATTAGAAATAAGACACAATGTTACTCAAAAATACGGTCAATTAACCACTGAAACCGACTGTCTTCGGGGGGAGATGGTTTCTCCATCACTTGTAGTCTTCAAAACAAGACTAGATGCCCTTCTCAAAAAAACGCAAGTCTATCCCAAGCCATGCTGCCCATCAGTCTGGTATGATTAAGGATCACCAGTTTCCACGGCCTACAGGAGACAAGGAAGTGATAAAGCCAACACTGAGGGTTCATTCAGACGTGGTTTAAAGAGTGCTTACAAGTGCCAGTGGCTGCATGTGAATGTGAAGAATGTGCGCCCAGATGACGTCTGAAAAGGCGCCGCATGCATGATTCAGGTTGACAGGCGCACTCTACGGACCTGTTTTTTTCAGGTCGGTAGAGCACACCTGTCAGTGCGCTGACAAGCTCAACCATGTGCGTGATGCCTTTTCAGACATCATCTGGGCACGCATTCTTCACACTCGCATGCAGCCAACAACACTGGTAAGTGTTTTTTAAACCACGTCTGAATGAGCCCCAAGTCCAGCCATCTTTTATTTCCTCAACACAATGGATCTGGTACCAATTTTCAGCTGGGTGGACTGGAGACTAGGGCTGGAAATTGATCTGGGTTTTCTCTCCATTCTCACTGAGAATCAAGTTTCTCGACGAAAACTGAGGAGGGAAATGAAAACCAAGAAAATCCCCAGAGACTTGTTTCTCTCAGTTTACTCACTGAAGTCGTGTATGCTGTGACCTGTGCCGAGTCTCCCACCCACATCTTTCTGTCTGTTTGTCTTCTCTGCTCTCTTCTCTTCTTCTCTAAGACGGGAAAAAGAACTGTGCATGCACAAATGGCCATCAGGCTGTTCTGCGCATTCACAGCCCCTTTCCAAAATGGCACTGGCAGCTTCATCACCATTTTGAAAAAGGGTAGCCAATCCACGCATGCGCAGAATGGCTGCCCTTTTCCAAAATGGCCGTGGCACAGTGTTCAAATATTTTGAATACTGAATGCACAATCTAAATGGTGGATAACTTACCCACAGGGACCTGTGTCCACTACATTTTCCCCATTGACAACATAGTGAACTCAGGTCTCTGCTTATTTATTATTATTATTATTATTATTATTATTATTATTATTATTATTAGTAGTAGTAGTAGTATAAGTAGTAGTATTAATAATAATAATAATAATAATAATATTAATTAATAAACATAAACATTTATGTAGTGCCAACAATGTACCTGGCACTTTATAAGAGTAAGAAAGAGACACAGTCCCTGCCCCAGTGAGCTTACAATCTAAGAGAGACTGGGGGGGGACAAAGGGAGGGGAACAGAGGAAGAGACAAGGATACATACATGAACTCGTGAGGCCTCAGGTGCGCGTGCGTGGCTTTGTTACAAAGCTATAGTTACTCATTTAATGTTACACAAGATAACATTATCTTGTTAATAAGATAATAAGCTTATCCTCTGTGAAGTTCTCTAATACTTTAAAAAAACAACAACTGTTTGTCCGTATTGTTACAGTGGTGAGTTTTTTGTCGCGCCCCCCCCCCCCCTTTGATCTATTATTTGATAGATTATAGTCTTCCAGCTACACAATTTGTGTGAGTGACACCTTTATTTATCCCATGGTGGCCTTTTCACAGTGATCCATGCCCTCATGACCATAAGGCCTGATTTTTGTAATACCTTCACCTATGGTACTTATTAGGACTGAAATGAGATCTCACATTTGCGAGATATCTCATCAAAATCCTGGTTCTTGTTTCATCGCAGATGAACTGAGAACCAGAATTGTTTTGCCAAGTTCTAGGCAAGAATTTTTTAAAAAAATTTAAAAATTGCATACACAAAATGGCCGCTGTCCTCAACCAAAATGGCACCAATAGTGTCATTGCCATTTTGATGAAGGGCTGAGGCGATTTTGTGCATGAGCATCAGCTGCCTTTAAGCAAAATGGCGGCAACGCTATTGGTTAAGGGTGGAGGCCATTTTTTGCATGCGCATATGTTCTGGTGGCCATTTGGCGCATGTGCAATGATTTTATTTTTAATTTTGTTCTTGCTGAAATTTCGTACCAGGACTGAGATCTTAACAAGATCTCCGTCCTGGTACCCAAATTGTGAGTTTTACTCATGAGTAAAAAAATTGGCCTGCTTGCTCAGCCCTGGTGCTTAGTCATCACTTGCAACTTGTTCAAAATGTGGCAAGCATGATCATTCATTATTTATTTTACATATTGAATCAGCTTTTATCATCATAGTACGCCCTCACTGAATTCTCTGCATGGACGGCCGAAGAATGATGGATTGCATTTAAGATGGTGTTGCTGGTTTTCAGGGCTCTGAATGTAATAGGCCCTGGCTATATTCAAGACTTGCTCCTGTAGTCTTAGTTATCTGCATTCAGAAACCACTCGCTGTTTGAGGATCTTACCATTGCATTTCAAGTTGGCGGGAGATCGGGCCTTTGCTGTGGCAGGCCCCTCAATGTGGAACTCGTTCCCTCCAGATGTCTGTCTTAGTTCCTCCCTCATCGCCTTTAAAAAGCACTTTAAAGACTTTTTTATTCTCCAGGTGCTTTTAGGACCCACTGCTGGTTCCTCTTAATGTGTGTTGTCCTTCCCCGCTACCCTCCCCTTTTAAAATTGTTTTTATATAGATTTATATTTTAAATAGATTTTGTGTTATATTTAGATGTTGTGCAGCCATCTGAGTGCCATCTGACAGTGAAGCACTATAGAAATAAAATTTATTAAGTTGTTATTATTAGACTATCTTTGATTTCCATTGAGAGGCTTTTCCTGGATTATGGTAAAGAAAGATCCAATCTTCTTCCTGTTATAAGGTTTAAAGGAACAATTGCGGTGTTTTTTAAAGAGCTGCGCCCTTGTACATAGCAGAGAACAACAAGTTGATTAGGGCTAACGGGAGGTCAGATCTTCAAGAGACTCTCAGAAACAGTCAAAAGAGGATAGACATTTACGTTTGCTGAGAGGAAGAAAAATTAGACTCCTCTATCATAAGTATGTAAGGTGGCCACTGAGGAATAAACATTAGGAACCTTGACAAATATCTCCTATTTAACTATAGATGGTTTTTCTGGTCCATTACATGAGTTCTCCAAATAACTGTGGAAGATCAGGTTCCTAAGCATCAGTTTATCAGTGCTGTTAGTAAATGTGACAAGAGAAATGAATTTCATTGATTTAGTAGAATATTGTTATTAAGTAGTCGGCTACATATTGAACTCCAGTTCTAAACCTTTGAGAGGAGTTTATTTCTCATCCAGAGACGATCCAGGAGTACAGCTGAAAGGAGTACCCACAAAAATGGGCATGCTTGTTGGCATGACCATCCTCGATTCAACCCAGTAACATCAAATATTAATCCGTATCGGATTAGTACCCAACAGGCTATACAATGAACCCACTTAGTGACCTCCCATACTGATTTAGCAATCTCCCAGACCGATTTAGCATTTTTCCATTTCCGAAATCAGTCAGTAAAACGGAAAATCGGCAATGGTATTATCCAGTAATTCAGGTAACCAAGTGCCCAACTTGTTACTTGCCTACCAATCAAGTACCAGACAGACTACCTAAAATTTATTTATTTATTTATTTATTTATTTTTACATATTTAACCCCCCCCCCCGACCTGGACCGATTACTTTGGTAGTCTGTTTGGTGCGGATGAGGAGGCTGGAGGCCAGGATTGTGGGCCCTTTGATTGGGGATCTTCCCCCCCCCCCCGCCAGTCCAGTGTGCAGACAGAGGTCATATCTTTGATTAATTCCTTCAGTAATCATAAAGCCCCGGGCCCAAATTTAATCCCCATCGAGTTTATTAAAAACAACAAGGATTGGTGGGTCCTTTTACTGGGTCCTTTTACCGCTGTTCACTGCCATTAATAATGGCAGAGACATTCCTGAAGAATGGGGTGGGGCTGTGATTATACCAGTTTATAAAAAAGGCTTAAGACCAGATCCCTCTAACTACAGGCCCATCAGCCTGCTTTCAGTGGTCGGGAAGATCTACGCCAAGTACTTACTGGACAGGCTCACCGATTGACTGGTAGAAGGGAAAATATTGGCCCCAGAGCAGGCTGGTTTCCAGAAGGGCTGATCTACAGTGGAACAGTGCTATGTTCTCTACCATCTCATGTCTAAATACAGAGAGCGAAATGGATCATTCTACGTAGCATTTCTCGATCTTAAAGCTGCATTTGATTCCATCGACAGGGACATCTTGTGGCGTAAACTCAAGGAATCTTCAATCGAGCAAAGACTCGCTGGCTTGATCTGCTCTCTGCACTCAACCTCCACCCTTAGGGTTTGGGTGGATTTGCAGGGCCATGTTACAGCCCCTATTAACAACTGAAAAGGGGTAAGACAGGGCTGTGTTTTGGCCCCATTGCTCTTTAATTTTTATATTAATGAAGCAATTACCTTAATGAGTGACCTCAGATTCTTTCCTCCAAGGCTTGGCACTAGACCAGTGGGTTGTTTGGAGTATGCCGATGATGGGTATTTTCAGCCGTGACAAGATCACGCTCAATCATGGTGGATTCCCACCGGGCGAGAAAGGTCTCATCACGTCTGAAGGGGGGACGGAAGTTCCCCCCCAGATGTTCACCCCCGTCAATCGCGGCGTGGAATTACATTCACCACGCGATTGGCGGAACCGGCAAGGCCGGCCCCGTCTGTGTGGTGAAGGTGATTCCCCGCCACGATGAAGGGGCCCTTCCCATCTGGACGGCTACCACGGCCCGGAATCTGTGGCACATTGCATCGCGTGGCCCCGCCACCTCCCCGATTCCCCGCCGGGATCAGCCAGCACGTCTGTTGGACGTGCCGGTGTGATCCCGGCGGGGAATCCCCGTGGTGATTCCGTGCCGGGGCGACTAGCGCCCCGTCACGTCTGAAATCACCCGATGTTGCTCTGTTATCTCAAACTCGTGTTGGGCTGATTAGGCAAATGAACTCCTTTGCTGCTTTTTGCTCCAGTAATAAATTAACCATACATTACCAAAAATCCAAGATTATGGTCTTCTCTGGAAGTAGGAAAGTCCATCTTTGGAATATTGAGGGCCACCAGGTACAACAGGTATCTTCCTTTCGATACCTAGGGCTTCTTTTTCATAAATCAGGTACCTTGAAGGAGCATGTCAAGAGAGCTCTTGATATAGCTAAAGGACCAGCTCAGGCCATTTATAGCTTATTTATGCAGCAGATTAGAGACTCCATGCATCTGGCTATAGCGGTTTTTAACAGCAAGATTAGAGCTCAGCTCCTCTATGGGGCTTCACATCTTTCTCACAACCAAGTTGGCGTTAAGCATGGTTAAATAAATCGGGGATTTGTACCATGCATCCGAAACTTGATTCTAGTATGTTATTCTGGAATAACTAACACTAGATTGAAGAAGCTCTGCACACCCCCTAGGAGGATGGTTCCATCTTTGGTCTTTCCTGAAACAATAAAGAAACGGTCATCTGTTCCAGTGATCTGTGTAGGCATCTGTGTTCTCTAGCACTCTGTCTAACTACCAAATGTTTATCAAATGGGACACTGTGAGCTAAAACACAGATCCATGTATAATACTGATTAAGAATCATAGAACTAAAGAGTTGGAAAAGGCTTTGAGGATTATCTTGTCCAGCACCCTGCCCTGAGGCTGGCTGAGTGACAGGTCTTACCATACTTGCTGTAGTTGCTTGTAAAAGACTGTGAATATGGACTTGATAGAACCTAACTGGTCCCAGGTCAGGCACATTGTCGACCTGAGCCCCTTGAGCTTGACATGGCTAAGATCCTCACATGGGGGAGGCTCTGAATCTTTCACAATATTGAAAGACCACAGCACAGACCTCCATTAGGGTGCAAATTCCCCACCCTGGCCACATGCCTGACTGCCATGGCCAACCTTAGCTAATTCAGTTGCCAAAATCTCAACCAATGTGAGTGAGTGGACAAAACTCTCTTTGAAGTCAATGGAACTGCATCCATTTTTGACAGTAGAGGATTTGTTCCAGTAAAGCGCAGTTGAAAAATGGAAGTCGGATTCTCCAGTCACTTACACCGGTGTAAATTGGGAGTCATTTGACTGAGTTTACACTGTTCTAAAATGTGTGTGAATGGAGGAAAGAGTCCAACTATTTCATCCTTGAATCTCAGTCCCTGACATGACACGACTCAAACGTGTCTTCCCCCACCCTCCTCTTGAGTGTGATTTAATAACAAAATGGATAGGAGAAATTAGGTGCATAAGTGAGAAGGTACAGGAGAATCATCTATCTGTACATGTTGATTTGCTGTGTTATTATTTCAACAGCCTTTCAGTTTCATTAGCGAGCCTTGTACAAGTCAGGATGTCACTTATTTTTATTTAAAGGTTACAGGAAGGAAAATGAGAACTGCCGCGTTCTCTGAGCCATCCTGATTTATCTTGCTTCTGGCTGTAACGCTATCGGTGGCTTTTGGAGAACAAAAGGGATATTTTATTTTTGAACTGGTTATGGAGCGGGGAGTCCTCATCTTGTCTACCTCACTTGTTAGGCTGAGCCCACATCATGGATCTGCCCACAGATGATGACTGATGATGATTTGTGTAGCACCAGTAATGTATCTGGCACTGGACAATCATTAATTAGAGACAAGCCACTGCCCCGAAGGGTTTACAAGGGTGGGGAGAAAAGGAAGAGGGGAACATTGGGAGAGACAGGGATACAATCCCAGGCTAACAGCTGCACTCACCTGCAGGTGAGGTCCGGGCCAAAGTGGGTCAAATCAAGCCACAGTGTGCTATTGTCACATCTGTTTTTACCCTCTGACTAGGGGCTCTTTTAGACGAGCGGGTCGCCGTCACGTGACCCGCTTGTCTAAAAGCAGCCTAGGGTTCAGGTTTTCTCTCTACGGCTCTTAGTTGCTGTCCAGGTCACACCCCTCCAGCCTTCTGATAGGCCTCTGGCTCTAGTTCTTTGCTGCGCCTTCCTCCCCCAACTGCCTGATTGGCTTCTTGCTTGGATAAAAGTACACACAGGAAGTTGAGTAGTTCATTGCTCTCACTTCCTGCTCTGAATCTACCTGGAAACCTGTTCTGGATTTAGTCCTGAGAGCTGACCCTGTCCTATCCCTGACCCCTGTCCTGGACCCCGAAATACCTGACAGTTCTTGTGCGATATCTTAGCAGGTCCAACAGATGTTACAGGCTTGGTAAATACCTGTCCTTTCCAATGCTTGCTTTTCCAAATCAGTCAAAGGGCTGCACACTCTGTGAGGCTGACCCGCCACTAAAATGCACGCACCTATGCAAGGGCTGGAATGGACAAAAAGTCATGTGTGCAACCGTCAATTATTTTGACTAGAGCCATTAGACCAGCTAGAAAAACACAGTAGAAAAAAAAAGAAAGGAGAGAAACCCCCTCCAGCAACAGTGGAAAGGAAACTAACAAGAACACTTTACCCTAAATAAAAAAACATTCAGGATGACATATCAAAGCACAATAGCCTCTAGTATTGCATGCAATGTGTTACACAATTTTACAAGTCGGCTTAAAAGCAAATGGCATCTCGTAATGTTCAGAGCATGTATGTGCTTAATTTAACAACCAAAAATTCCTCCGCGCATGAATCAGACTGCTTCAGTTGCCTGAAATGGTGGAAACCTGAAAGAAAACCGCTTAAATTAGTTTCAGATGCACAGGATTCGCCTTGCAATGAAGTCATTAAAGGCAAGCGACTGCACTAAAGGACATTGTCACTGGGAAATATAAACCACTTAAAAGAACAGCCATTAGAATCTGCATCTTGCAGTTTTGCCTTTGCTTAAGAAGAAAGAAAGTCTTGAGGCTACCCTTGTCTGGCCAGGTATAGCAGTGACAGAGTCAGCTGGCCCACCCACTGTGGATGCTACCCAGATGGTGATGCTAGCTCTTAGCCCTCCTGTTGAAGTGAACATGACTTGCACTGGTGCTAAGGCAAGTGTCTGCACTAAATAGTTGAGGGGTCATTTTGCCTCGCAAATTATTAACTTATTCTTACAGTCGTAATGTTGCATCAAGATGCTGAAATTGGCAAACCTACCGCTGAGCTCAGGGATATTTTGATGTGTATATTTCAACTTTTAAATAAAGAAAGCCAGGTCACGAGGTTTTAGCCTTGTTTCCTGTGGAAAACTGCCGTTTGCGGGAGGGAGGAGCAGCCTTAGAATTCACGGGGACCAGGGAAAATGTAAAATGGGGGGGGGCGGACATGGCCCTGCCCTTCATAGCCCAAGTCTCCCTTTAGCAATTGGCAGTCTGTGTTTGCTTATGAAGTGATATGAAGTGACATCGGTTTCCTCACTCACGCGCACACGCAGGCTCTCTCATGTGTACCCACACGGACCTGCGCGCACTCTCTCTCCCTTAGGGTTGCCACCTATGCACATTTTTAAGGAACACTTATGAAAAATACACGTTGCAGGGCCCGCGTTGGTGCCTGTATTTTTCATAAGTGTTCCTTAAAAACGTGCATAGGTAGGAACCCTACTCTCTGTCTCTCCCTCCCTGACACACACACCCCACTGGGATGGGGGAATTCAGGGATTGGCAATTTACTGAAAGTGAAAGGAGGGGGGGGCAGGGCCCCGCAGTAAGCAGACACTTCATGACTGGAGCTGAGTCATGGGTGAGAAGAGGGCCCCACAGCACAACCCTGGGCCTCAGGATGATGGGACATGAGGCGACCGAGACTGGCCTCCATGCGGGGCCCCTCTGACCTGGGGCATCTAGACCGGGCTCTGTGGGGGGGGGGGGCAATGGGTGTGCAAGCATTTGGGCAATGGGTGTGCTATGTTGTAGCTACCATGGAGTGAGGGAACTCATTTGAGCCCAGGCCTCGCACTCGGCGGGTGGGGAGGGGAGAGAGATGGGGGATGTTGCATGTGGTTTCAGCGCTGCTAGGAAATGTTCAGACTGGCACAGGGGAGCGAGCGGGGTCAGCACTCCACTCGGCTGCTTGCAAAGGGCCTCATCAGGAACGAAGTTTTCAGAGTGGGTGGGGGGATGATTCAGAGTGCTGGTCCCACCCCCTTTCAAAATCCAGGTGGGATTGCTGCTGCTCCAGGGCCTCCTTCGGGGGGGGGGGGAGAGAGCTTGGCCGGACTGGGAGGGCTACCGCTATTTGGAAGGGGTGGGAGCTGCCCAGGCGCCATGCTGCAGGTCGCTCGCCCCTGAGGTTTGGGTTTGGGGGGGCGGGGGGCCTGCAGCAGGGGCCCCAGCTATTATGTGTGTACCCTCATGTCCAGAAGAAAGGACTTTCAGAGACCAAGCACTGGATTCAACACAGCCATCTGAAGATAGCTACTTTATTGAGTCTGCAAAACAAAGGAGAAGGGGAGACAAAATGCCTGCAGAGCTCCCAGCCTTTCTTTAAAGGGACAGTACACACATAACACCGGCCATCCCTCTCACGGCAGTGATAGCCTGCAGCAACTTTCCCGGCTGCTCCCGCAAGTGGCAGTGGCAGCTTCTACCCGCATCCCACTCAGCAGCCGTTTGCATCGGGGTTAGGGTGGCCATGCCTCCCCTTTAAAAGAGGGTGCTTATGAAAAATACATGTTGCAGGGCTGCATTATTGGTTCCAGTGCAGGCTCACAGCCTGGGCAGTTCTAGAAAAGCAGCAACCTGAAGTGGGGCTCTCACCCAGAGGTGTAGCTATAATTGCTGCAGCAGGTGCAAGTGCACTGGGGCCTGTGAGTCTGGGCGACCCACACTCATGTAAAGTGCACACTGGAGTGGAGTCCCCCTCCCCCAACAGGAGGCCCATTCCAACTTCCGCACCAGGGCCCATTTCCACCTAGCTACGTTCCTACTCTCACCTTACCAAAGTAAGCCACACCCCAACCCTTGGAGGCCCCTCCCCCTTGCTGTCTGGTGTGCCATAATTGGGACCTCGGCTCAGGCCCTGCACAGCCTTCCTGTGTGTGTGTCCGTCCGTCCCCACTCAAGCCTGGCTGCACCCAGTAGTCGACATGCCTACTGTATAATTGAGTATTTTGTCCTGTTTTTCTGTGTGATTACATGTCCTAGCTTTTGTGCACAATGTCCTCCAAAGGGTTATGGGGTTGTGTTTTTTTTCACTATCTTTTTCTTTTTCACTTTTCAGAACTGTCTGGGTAGCAGCATGTGGATTCTCTAGGAATTAGACTATTCTGCAACCACTGGATAGCGTATCTGCTTGACAAGGCACTAAACTGGTAAGTGAATCCTATGGCTCTTATCTCCTCTTCAGGTTTTAATCTCAGCCTGCACGGGAAGAGCTGATAGCAGATCCTGATGAGCTGACGTATTTCTTAAAATCAAAGCCTGCTCTGCCTTCCTTAGATCCTCTTGTTATTTGCCTGGAGTTCTTCAGTGTGCAAATTACATTTCAACTATGCCTAGAAAGATCAGGCTTTCAGTTTGTAAGCTGCCCGTATTCGTGTCAGAGGGCACCAGGAGATAAGTTGTTGCATTGTTTTATCTGCTTTTGGTATCAAATTCAGGATCACCTGAATGAACTGTTGGGGGGGCGAGGGTTGGCATGAAGTTGGAGTACTCTGTGTACAGCAAGTAATGGACTGCTGATCAGCTGTTGATAACTAAAGTAAGTTTTGTGGGTCTGTTGGTGCCAAGGTCGTATTTATTTCTACCTGGTTAATTTTACTCTGAGATGTGAAAGGCCTCAGAAGGAGCTGGCCAGGAGAAGCCTCATAGTAAAGCAATTTGGCCTGGAAGAAAGATAGCGGTTGAAGCTGCAAAGAGTTATGATTAGAACTGAAACAAATACCCATAAAAATGGGTATACCTTGCTGTAGCAAGGCAGCATGCTATGGAGCTGCTGGCCCTTTAAGGGAGTCAAGATGGTGCCCAGCCCAGAGCCAAGATGGCTGCTAATGAGGGCAGCTGGGCAAGGGCATGGCAAAAGTCAGCCCAAACAGCAAAAGCCAGAGCTGGAAGCTCAGTAAGGGGGCTGCTGTTGGAGGCTGTTGAGCCAGAGTGGTTTTGAGGCTGGCTGCTGGGGCGTTAGCTGCTAACTGTGCAAGGTGCAAGAGAGTAGAGGTTGGGGGCAGCTCTGCTCACCGTGGTGCCGAGGATCGGAGAATGGCGAGAGAAGCTCTGGAGGAGCCGGATTGCTGTTCCCTGGAGATGCCGAAGGACAAGGTGTGTGAAGCCAGCAAGCAGGTGGCGGGGCGGGTGGTTTGGCCACACGTCCCTGCTGGGCTGTGATTATGGAACTGGGAAAAGACTTGGCCATTGGGAGGCAGAGGGGTGTGTTTCTGGCTGAACCCCAAGCCTGGCCAGAGGGGTTGCTTGACTAGAAGGACTCTGCATGGGAATTTGTAGACATGCTGGCGGTGCTCGGCACAGATTGTAAATAAAGCAAGCGGTGCGTGAACTCAACCCCAGGTGTCTGGATCCGGTTCTGGGTGCGGATCCTGGGGGCACTTGAGGGCCAGGCCCTGTTCCGCCATCAAATTTCCAATACTCAAACTGAGTTTTCCAAGGGGGGAGGGTGGGTTGTTTTAAATTGTTTATATTATTATGGTTGTTATATTTATTATTATATTGTTGTATTATTATATTATTGTATTTTTATTGTTTTTTAAAATGGTTAGCCGCCCCGAGCTGTCCTCAGGAGGGGCGGGGTATAAATTGATAAAATAAATAAATAAAACCTGAACCAATTTTCTTTGGGTACCATGAAATACTGGAATGCCGACAAACGGATATGCTGAAATACCAGTTTTGTCCCAATTTGTCAACTTTTCATCCCGTATTTGGGAGAAATTTTCAGGTATTATTTCAGGTTTTCAGGTAATTCCAGGTACTCGGAAAGCCGGCAACCCAAACTCTGTTTTTTCTAGTATACAGGTGCTGATTCAGACACCCAAAAATATGGATATTACCCATGGGTACCAAATCGGGTACTGGTTTCATGTTAGTTTTTTTTTTTTAACAATGGTTTTCTTGAATGCCTCCAGTTGAGAAGCAGAGAAGAGGGATTTGATAATATGCTTGCAAATAGATTTTTATTTTTATTTTATTTTTCTAAGGAGAAGTCCATAATATACAGGTTAGTTTCTTTTATTGACAAACAGGTAGCCTTTTCAGCAGACTGTCATAGCTAACCAGCGGAGAGATTGCTTCACCTAAGAGGTTAAATAACTAGCTCCAAAGTTTGATTCACTGCTCAGATAACTGCTTGCCACGCGTCAACTTTCTGTGTCTAGGATCTAGTTTGGAGCAGAGGCCTTGTCTGATTATGTGGCCAGTGAGACGTGAAGTTTTACCTTGCAAAGAAAAAGATCGGTGAACTACTGATGAGACAGAGATTTAGGGTAAAAACACATGAGACAGTAACCCAGATTAGTCTCCTTCGGGTGGGTGGCCACCTGCCCATGTATTGCATGGCGGCCAGATGTTTGCCAGCCCCTGTCACCTGCCGCACCCAATCACAGTGTCATCCTGGTGAATGCCAGTGCTGGCTGATGCATGAGAATATACACCCACGTGCCCACCTCGCATCTGTTAGGGTGCGAACAGCCTCCGTGTGTGTACAGGTCCGTCAGGACCATAGAGTCCCAGGTAGAGAGCTCTAGGACCATAGAGTCCTGGTCTGCCATGACCATAGAGTTCCAGGTGGAGCATTCCACAAGACCATGGATTCCCAGAGAGCATCCATGTCTCAGTGGGGCGGGGGGCAGGCAGGTGAAGTGCAGCGGGGAAGAACGCCTGACACATCAAAAACGCCTATCTGGTTCATTGATTGAGACCTGTGGGTAGTGGTTGCACAGAGTGATCCCAGACTCCAGAGGGCAAATCTCTTATCTGTTTACAACATCCTTGGAGTGTTGTACCATGTGTAATGTTAGCCACTCGTTTCTGTATTAAGCAGCACACATTTGTCCGTTGCGTCTGCTTTTTCAAACACACTTTTCTTCTATGTTTCCCAAGCTCTTTAATCCTGAAAATAGCTGACACTTTCACATAGCCACTATCATGTATAGATAAGCCCGCTGCCCCATTTTCGGTCTGTGGTCACCTGAGATACCATAAGAATGGTGTCAGAGAGTGCAGCCACACAAGCCAAGGAGGGCCTGATTAGGGATGGGCGAATGTGGTTTGGAAGTTCGGAGTTCGGACCGAACTCGACCAGTTCGGTTGACCGAACCGAACTCGATTTTCGAATCGAAAATGAGCGTACTCCCATCCCAGCCCTGTCCCACCCCCCTTTCCCAGCCCGACCAAAATCTCACCCCCCCAAGAGCTTGCCGTGCGGTGGGGCAGAAGAGGCCCAGGCACACAGGCTACCACATCTTGGCCAGCCTTACCCCATTTGGAGTAAGTCTGCTATGCAACACGTCCTCAGTCTTTTTCCAAGGACATATCATATAGCAGCCAGCTGCTCGCCCTGCTCCACAGCAGGGGGAACATCTGGTGGCTGCCGGCCACATGATGCACTGCATCCCATGGTCCAGCTGCCCAGAGTGGGTTAAGACTATCCAAGGCTACCCTAGCCTTACCAGAGTTCCTCAAGTGGCTGTACCTAGAGTGTCTCATTAGACTGGCAGGATACCGGAACAGGGGCTAGTAACTAGAAGGAAAGGCCCAAATTAAGCCGCACACATTTGCCCAATGTGTCTGCTTTTTCAAACATACTTTTTCCTATGTTTCCCAAGCTCTGTGATCCCCCAAAACATGTATAGAATGCAGTGGGAGCATTCTGGAGCCAGTGATTGGCTCAAAAAGGCCGCTGATTGAAGTCCTGGGCCCTGATATTGAGCAAGTTGACTGACAGTGTATAATAACAGACATGCTTAGAATAGACATGACTAGCTTGAGTGAACGTGGCTATTGCACAGCCTGAATTGCTTAAAAGGACGACTAGAAAGTGTTGCTAGCCTTCTCAGAACTATTAAGAAAATTTCAACTTGGTAAGTGTCAGCATGATTTCATATCAGAACAGAATGCTTCATAAACAAACACCCTCACCAAAGGGTATTTTCAGACGTTACGAGATCACGCTCAACCACGGTGAACCACGATCAATCCCGCAGTGGGGCCAAAGCGCCCTGTTTCTCGAGCACCAGATGTTCACCACGGTCAATACCTACATGGGATCAAAATCAACCACGCTTCCGGAGCTCCCCCCCGGACCATCTCTGAAAGCGTGGTCAAAGAGATTCCCAATGGGAGCCAACAAACGTAACATCTGGCTGGCAACCACTGGCCGGAATCAAAGGAAATGATTCCCAGCCGGGGACAAAGCACACAGCGTCGCTGCCAGGCAACCAGCAACAACACAGGACGGGGAGGGATATTTAAAGGGCACACAGCAGCAGCCGGGACAAGCTACCCCGGCGCCTTCTGGGTACATTGACCACGGCCCAGCCTGGAATCAGCGTAATGTCTGTTGTGCTGCCCTGGGCCGCAATCTGGCGACCCGATTCCCTGCCGTGGTCCCATCACGTTTGTTCGGGGCTTTTGTTGACCACGGGGGGTGGTTGTTCGGTTCACCGCCGCCGGGAATCCACTGTGGTGAATCGGGACCGCGTAACGTCTGAAATCACCCAAAAACTTTTGCGACTGTCTGTAGTTAAGGGGAGGAATCCGGTACCATAAACTAGAGATGAGACGAGTACCCACAAAAAAAGGTATACCTGCCGAATTTCTGGTATCCGAATCAAACCAAATATTTTGGGTACCTAAACCAGTTTTAGATTGGGTATCCAAAATACCAACAACCGGTATACCAAAATACCAATTTCATCCCAGATTTTGTCCTGATCTCATCCTGAATTTGGGGAGTTTTTTGAATACTATTTCAGGTGTTTTGGGTAATTTTGGATGCTCAAAATAACTGATACTCAACCAGTTTTAGATCAGGTATCCAAAATACTAGCAACCGGTATACCAAAATACCAGTTTCATCCCTGATTTTGTCCTGATCTCATCCTGGATTTGGGGAGTTTTTCTAATACTATTTCAGTTTGGGTAATTTTAGATACTCAAAAAAAACCTGGTACTCAATCGGTTTTCTGGTGCTGATTAGCATACCCATAACGGTACACGAAAAAGCAGGTATTACCTGCAGTTACCGAATCAGGTACCTGTTTCAGCTCTAGTATAAATCCCCTAGTTTGTGGAAGGAAATTTAAAGAAGAATGATTAGACATGAGGAGAGTTTCTTATGGACCCTGACTCCCCAAGCCAGAAGTCATCTGAATCAGGCATTTTATTTCGTCCTTGCTTTGTCTGCCTACCTGGCTGTGATCAGCTTTTATCAATCAAATCCTCATGCCATGCTTGGTTAGAGCTTTGCCTGAAACATGTAGACCTGTCGTAACCCACTCAATCTATACTTGGTATGTGATTGGTTCCAGAAGGTATGTGCTTGTGTGCTTATTCGAGCTGAGCAGAGACCGGGCCATAGCCTGACCCTGGATAGATCAATCTTGAGATAACAGGAGGAAAGAAGAATACGGGGTTGGAGGAACTAGGGAGAGCCTGACGAAAGAAGTAGGTTGTACGAGTCAGCAGGACGGAGCAGAGCGTTCTGGGAAAGAATTCAAAGTGTAGGGGGCAGCATGAGAAAAGGGGTGAAGATGGCTTAATGAGCAGGAAATTCTGGAATGCGTGCGGTTGGGTGGCAGAGGAGGAACGAAGTTGATAAGTTCTTCTCTTACCCATTTCAGTGCAATTTAAACAATAATAAATATTGAACAAAGGAAACTCAGCTGCTCCTGGAGTACTTTAAATAAATAAAGAGTTCTGTACCACCCAGGGTAGAAACTGGAGGTGCCTGACAGCACTTGTTTCAACATTGCAAGCTGGGTCATGTTTTACAGCAGACCCCAGTTCAAGGGTAAAGTGATCAATCCTGCTTTTGCCGGCAGGCAAGAGGCAGCCTTTCCAATGCAGAGGCTTTTTAAAAATGCATCTTCCGCCCCTAAAAGTTTTGCATTCATCATCATCCCTCTCTCTCTCCAAAAGGGTTTTTGCAAAACTGTACTACCTGCTGATTAATGGGCTCTTTCCCTTGTTCCGAGCCACCTGTGGCAATCGCTCAAATAGCTTGGAATTTTCCTGGTCATGATTCCCTCACATTCCATCGCGTTTTGGTTCTATCAGCCTTAACTGCTCCTGCTGACTTTGTCATTGTGCGTCCCAAGATTGCTAACAAGTGGACTGATTCCCTCCTTCCCGTGTTATTGGCATTGAGTGCAAGAGGTGATAAACGGCTGTTTATTTAGAGAAGGAGACAACTATGTAATGACAGACACCATTTAAAATTGGCAGTGGAGCTGCGAGCTCCATCGTTGTTCAGAACGGTAGCGCATCTGAATTGAATAAGTGCCTGCCTTGAGCCAGATGAAGACAGGAGAGCACGTGGTGTTGCCACGAGATTCAGATTGGAACACAGTAGGGCTTTTGCCTGTATCCGTGTCACATTTAATCAAATAAATCTGGGCCATTAGAGGGTCTTAATACAAATGGAATAAGATGGGACTTCTTGTCTTTCAAAATCTTTACAGTTGTGGTGACCACACTAAACATTCATGGAACAGACTAGATTCAGAAATATTGTTGGCCTTCATGGATGTGTGAATGTGTAGTGCAGAATCAGATTCTGAAAAATATGCATTCGGATCAGCCTATTGTAATGTTGAAAGAAGCGAGGTCCATGACTTAATGTCTGTCTTGTCCAAAGATCTGTTCTAGGAACCCAGCTCCATGTTATTGGTGCTACAAATAGCCTATTGAAAGTACCTACCCACAAAGCCATTCTTATGTAAGCATTGGCCAATAGGAGAAGCTAAGCCTGGCAGTTCTGGTGTAAGAATTAGAGCCTGAACATGTATCCATTGAAAATATCGCAGGTGGTGATTTCGCCAACTGGAAATTGGGTTCGACAAAGTGGATATGAAATGCTATTCGTTTCCACTTCATCTACCCACTTTGGATATTCGTTTTGTTCTTCTGGGGTTTTTTATTTGTTTATTTTTTCTTTTGTTCATTCTGGTTATTTTGGTCATTTCATTTCAGAAATTTGGTTGAATAATTGAAATTATATAAATGAATTTTAAAAATTGGAGTATCCAAAAGCAGAGCTGAAATGGGTAGTGGGTTTACTTTTCATAGGTGGTATCCATATTTTCAGATAGCCTTGAAGTCCCCATATAATATCCACAACTTAAACAAGTACTGAGAAATCCGGAGCTTGGGGTTTTGTTTTCTGGTATTCTGCTTCCTTCTTTTGGTATTCTGGTTTGGTTATTTTTATTCTTAACTCATATTGGTTACATTATTGTTGGCAATTAGGCATAAGTAATCATGCTAATATTGCTGAATCCAAAATATTGAAACAACCAAAATTGCTGAACTGGCAAAAACAAAGAATGGAAATGGAATAACCAAAATAGATACTTGATGGGGCATAAACAGATATAATTTATTATATGAACACAGAATAACCTGCGTATGTGCCATCAAAACTATCCAGCACAGCTCTTTCATATGCCTGACGTTCTCAGTAAACTAATCCGTATCGGAACGCTTCATAGGCCTTGAACCTTTGCCGCTGGGGTTTCTGGAATAGAGGCTGGGCCTGCAGTGTCAGCTTAGCCACACCCTTCCTCTGTCTGTCCCAGCTGTTGCCATACCTCTCAGCTTCTTGATTGGCTGCCAGCCAGCATATAAAGCTTGCTGGTAGCCCCAGGAAACTGGGTAAATTATCTACCCTGACTAGAGCTGAGATGAGTACCCACAAAAACAGGTGTACGTGACAAATTTCTGGTTAGCAAATCAACCCAACAACATTGGGTACCAATTGGTACCCAACTGCGGCCCAACTTGGGTACCCAGTGTCCCAGAACGTCTTCAGATACCTATTTTTTTACTTATCTATTTATCGTCTTCCAACTCCTATTTATTGATTTTTCTATCTTGGGAAATCGACTTCCACTCTCGGTTTGTTTGGTTTTTTCCCTGCCCTGTCCTGTCCTGGTTTTTTTTCCCCCAACTCAATATACCAATTGGTAATTGGAAAATAAAAAAATTGGTACTGGGAGTTATTGACTTTTCAGGTTTCTTGATACCCCACCCAATCGGTACCCAGGTATCCTGTTGGGTACCCAATGCAGTACCCAGAAATGTGAATATTACCCATGGGTACCCATTTCAGCTCTACCTTGACATGTTCCCTTCTTTTATGTGTTCTGCCCACACTCCAGGCCCTTACAAACAGAATCCCAAAGAGCTTGGTGAATAACTAGAAAATTATTTTAAATTGCTTAGAGCCCAACATATGCAGAAAAGTGACTCGTATCTTTCACCATAAACAGTCCACACAATTCTGATAAACACCCAATTGTCTTTTAAAGGAAGCTACATGCATTTTTCTGGCATATGTCATGGACACCAAAAAAGGGACTCCTGTCGGTTTTCCTGTTTTTCCTGGTGGTTTAGCAGGCCTATGTTGTAGCTGTCAAAACCAATCAAACCACAGAAGAAAGAGTTCCTACATTGAGCATACATCAAGAACTCCCATGTCTCCTTGTTACAAAGGTTTGTTGGAGACATTTGGTATGTGGCCTTGAAGAAGCAAAAAGAAAATTACATTGGACATTTGGAGAAGTCATTTTATAGGAACAAGCCTTTTGGGGTCTCATACCAATTGTGCATTGCTGTTGTGTCAAACTTTCAACTTCAGCTAATTTGCAACATGTGCAATAAGGGTCATACAACTGGTCCTTTAAGGTGGTTGGGTCTCTTACCTTTTCAGTAGCACAAAGGACTACTCGTATAGGGGCATTATGCAATTAACCTGAAACCAGTTTAGTTCCAAAATGATCTGAGTAGATGATAGAGTATTTTTTTTAAAAAAATGAATAGGCATTGATATTTGCTAGAAATAATTTTGAAAACATGAAGTTTTTTTCTGCCAAACTCCGTTCCATTAATGCAGGGATGGGGAACCTCTAGATTGTGGGTCAAAATCCAACCCATTGCTGCTTTTTATATGGCCCATTAACAATTCCTGGATCTGGTCCATGGATCTAATCTCTACTCTCAAGCAGTGAAAGATTGGGTGATTTCAGACATGCCAGGCCTCCCTTGGGCCACGGCACGGAATCATCTTTTCATCCCCCTCCGGAATCCAGCCAGCCAGTCAACAGACATGCCGGCCGGATTCCGGAGGGGGATTGGGGAGGGGGAGGGGCTGTGCAGCGCAACATGCAGCCGCACAGCCCTGCCACCTCCCATGCTTCCCTGGCCACCCGCCCGCCCACCTCCCGGGGTCTGGGCCATGGCCCGGAATTGGTGGAGGTAACAGACGTCACCTTCTGCCGATTCCCGGACGTGGTCCAGCTAACCACACTTCCAGACCTCCAGGTGGCCGGAGATCTGAAAGCATGGTCAAAGGGATTCCCGCCAGGTATTCACTGGAGTGAACATCTGGCGGAACTCCCTTCAGACATTACGGTACCGCGGCCACCACGAGGGGTTCACCGTGGTTCGCCGTGGTATCGTAACGTCGGAAATTACCCATAGGGTATTTTCAGATGTGATGGGGCTCAATTTGCCCCACCACGGAAACACCCTACTGATTCCCTGCCGGGGCTAGCACATAACGGCCAACACACGTGTTGGCCACTCCCAGCGGGGAATCCGGGGGGGGGCGGGGGCACACGTGAGAACTCAGGTACACGTTCTTGGCTTGGTTAAGCACCTTCATCCCCAACTCCCATCGGGTGTGCTTTCATCAGCTTGCAATTGTGATCACGCACCTAAACTCAACATGTACCTAACACCTTGCATGTATTTATCCCTATCTGTTTCATTTATGATTTTTTTTCCCCTCGCTTTTGAAAAGCCAATCCTAAGTATTCACTGTTCATACACTATCTCCAGCTACTGCAGGAAGAGAGCATTAAAATGAACTTTGCCCGTTTTTGGTCTCAGCTAGATAATGAATGCCTTTGTCAAGCAATGCAGAAAAACATCCACTGTGTACTCATTCAAACTCCCCCCCCCTATTTATGCCCCTTTGTACAAGTAAACCAGAAAACTCTTCTCCTTGCTAAATTGACACATTTTAAGAGAAAATTTGCAACTCAGTACTCATTCCAGAAACTTGGTTCTAAATTGGGCCACCAGCACTCAGTTGCTTGCTTGGTAACCTGCATTCGGTTGGGCTGATCCCATGCCCCATGGATCCCTCGCACAACCCATGCATGCAACCCACACTCATGTCCATTGGGAATACATTGTGCCATGTGGAATCCACATGGATTCCACATGGAGGGGTGTGGGATTGTGGCCAATGTGGCATATGAAGCCTTCAAAGAAACATCCCCATCCCTCTTTTTTGGCTGCTCTTCTCTTTAACGTTGGTCATCACATTCCAAACTCCCTCTTTCTCAAATTTACAGTCCTTGTCTGTGGGAACTGACATCCCATTGGCGGGGACTGCTTCATCCCTAATCCTCATCAGTGGCAGGAGGTGCAGTCGATGGCCTCTGCCCCTGTCGGTGGGAGTGGTAGGAACAGGGAAGATCGTGGGTCAGTAAGGGAGGCAAAGAGGCACCAGGCACGGGAGCACTAGGTTGCGAGGATGGGGTTAATTTCCCTGTTGGTTCCTCTAATCTCATCTTGGTGGTGAGAAGGTGAAGGCAACACTACTGGGTAGGGCCATATATAGGAACCTGGAGAGGCAGTAGAATTGTTACCCGTTGGTGATAGCTGCAATTTCAGGTAGTCTCTATGGGTGCTGATTAGTACCTGACTATCAGAGTCAGGCATCTGACTACCTGAAATGCTGGGTATTAACATTATTGAGTTACTAATTTTTTGTTTTACCAACCGATTTTGGTAATGGAAAACTGGTAACTTGGTACAGGAGGCCGGTAAATCGGGACATTGGTAGTCAGGCACTAATTGGGTAGTACCTGACTACCCAATGTGTTGACTCAAGGGGTAAACTAAAAACAAACATGACAGCAGACCGGTGTGGCCCGCTACGGCCCGCTTGGGTATGGACCCCACCCACACGTGTGGGCAGGCACCACCAGATGGTGACTCAAGGTATCCCAGGTCATGTTGGCAGCTAGCCCAGGCTCTGACCTCCAGGGTCACGGCCCAGGCTAGGGTCTGCTGATTGGGCCAAAACGGGCTGCCTCAGGACTGCATGTGTGTTCCCGGGCTGGTCTACTGACCTGGACTGGTCCACCATGACAGGCAGTCATGGCTGGGAATCGTTGGCCATCATGCCTGCCCGTCACGGTGGTGGGGCCGGACGCTGGGCACAGCACAGGAGGGAGCCGGCCAACCGCAAGTTCCCCCTGCCCCCAGCCTGTACAGAAGTTGGCCCAGTGGGGCACATGTTTGTTTTCGCCCCAGTCCTACGCGCAACGTATTCGCCTGGACTGTCTGTCCCAGGTCAGCCTGGGACATGGCAGCCCGTTGTCACTTCGGTTTTTACCCGATGTTACCAAGTCAAATTCTCCTCTTCTCTCTTCACTGTCTCCCCCTTCCTGAACGTATCCTGTTTAAACTCCTGGTATTCACGTTCAAAACACTCCACGACCAAGCTCCCCCTTACCTCTGGGACCTAATCTCCCTACGCACTCCTGCACGTGCTCTCCGCTCTTCCTCTGTCCCCTCCCTCACTCTCCCTCGTTTCTTTTGCTCACCTAACCGCCTTCGACCCTTCTCCCTCGCTGCCCCCCATGCCTGGAACTCCCTCCCTACCCACATCCGCCTTGCCCCCTCCCTCCGCTCCTTCAAATCCCTCCTCAAGACCCACTTTTTCCTCGCCGCCTTTCCCAATGCCTGCTAGTCGTTCCCCATATACTTACTGTCTGCCCTCCTCTGCAGACTGCTGCAACCAACCTGATTGTAACCAAGTCAAGCACACGCACCTGAGACTTCGCATCCGCTTGAATGTTTGTTTGTCTTCTCCCCTGTCTCTCCCACTGTCCCCTCTCCCTGTCTCCCCCTCCTTGTCTTTTAGATTGTAAGCCACAGGCAGGGACCGCGTCTATTTCTATGTTCTGTACAGCGCCAGGTACATGATCATATAAATGTTTATAATAATAATAATAAATTAGGTACTGCAATTCCAGGCCGTACACCTATTTTTCCAAGGTGCTCTTCCTTCAAGCCAACAGTTGGCAGCAGCCTGTTCTTGACTGCCTTCCTTAGCATGATAAATGGAGAGGTGCCCTACCAAAATTGCAGACTCTTCTCTTATAAATATAAGGTATTAGCTAAAGTAGAAAGCAGATTTATTTAACGGCAAATCAGAGGACACTAAGGTGATCCTTCTTTTCCTGATGTTGACTAAACTGATTAGGCCCCTAAAACCCGCCACAAAGCTTCTGTTTATCTATTCTTTTTATGCTTCGGTTGCGCATTTGGCAGTAATGTGCGTTGGAAGCATGCTGAGATTATAGGGTTTTCTTAATAGATACAAAGGCCTGATTAAGAGGATAATCCAGTTGGCTGTCAGTTACATTTTGCAAAGTTATTATCTTGTTGCACATCTCTCTGCTTTAGAGATCTAACCATAATGGAATCTAAGGAGCGGTTTAAACTCTAATGGACTTGCTTTCGCTTTTGATTATAATTAGTGTGTGTGTTTGCGTGAGAGGAGAAAGGTAAAAACAGAGGAATCCCAGGTGACATGGCCTGGGTCAGGTTGGGGCATTGATGTGATTGCAGCCTGGGTATGGCCAGGAGCACAATAAACATGCGGCGGGCTGCTCCACCTCCACTGTGCCCACAGCGCCCTGCCCCCTGCCATGACGGGCAGCCATCGCAGCCAGTGAGGCATAGCCATGGCTGCTGGCCATGGCAGCCCCTGTCCTGGTCCAAGTATGCCATGGCCACACAGACATGCTACCCCGCTTTGGTCTGGTTGGGGAGACCTTAGTCCACGCTGTGACCTTGGAGATTGTCTAGAGGTCACAGCCCAAGTTAGCCACCAACACCATGCGTGGCAATCCTGGGTCAACATCTGGCAATGCATGTTTGTACATGCCACCGGATCCCAGGCCAAAGTGGACCCAAATCACATCTCTTTTTACCCACACAGAGAGAGGGGGGGGTGTGTTAAAAACGAGACATTAGCAACCACACTAGCCACCACCAGGTGGTTGTCCGTCCAGTCCACCTGCCCATTTATTAGGTATTCTCCCCCACTGGCCACGTGGACCCCACCCACCAGACACGCAGCCCCCACTTATGGTGGGGTCTCGGAGAATGCAGAGTTTGTTGTGCGGGTGAATGTGGGCTAACGTGCACCCATGTGACCGCATTCCATCAATTAGGTTGTGTGTAGCATCTCCGTGCGTACAGGTCTACTGGTCGCTGCAAAAATCCTAGCGTGTCCGAGGCATGATCACTTCCTGATCCTCTCTCCTCTCTCGCTCTCATTGGTGCTCCCAGTTGGGGTTTCCTGCAGGTGCATAAATTATACCCGGGGAGGGATGTTGATCAGACTGGACACAATAAACATGTGAGTGGTGCACAGTCAGAACTGCATGGACCAAACCCGGATTGCAGCAAGCTAATGTCTTGTTTATTTACACCCACAGAAAGAGTCCTTTATTCTCCCCTTAAATGGAGAAGTGATTTCTTAAGATGCAAAACCAAACTAGCCAGCTTGACATGATACAGATTTTCTGTTGTAGACATGCAATTTAATCAGCATTACATTACAGCTGGCTATTCAATTCAGTTATTTGGTTTGATGAATGTATAAGCAACAAAGGTCCCGTCAAAAGGAGAATAGCTTTTAAATAAATAAAGTCTGGCCCAATAAAAAAAAAAAACCCACGAGAGAGATTATGAAACTTGATATTTGGTTTGCTCTTATCAAATTGATGCAAGCAATAAGCACGGCGGCCAAATGAAAATTAAACCTACTATGTCTTTATTCTCTGGGCAGTAATGAAATACAGAGTTACCTACAAAAATGAGAAATCCACTTATTTGTGGTCATGGAATCGCTGAGGCTTATTTAGTTCCATGTCTATTTCAACGCTTCTCGGTGGCCTTGAAGACCCCTTGTAAATAACAAGTGGCAGTAGGAAGCCAACAATTGTTCTTGACACAAATGAAGTTAGTTCGCAAAGCTAAGCCATTCCCTTTTATGCTCTTGCAAATCCAGATTTTTTCCCCTCAGCTGTATACAATTTGACCTACACATGTCTCGCATATTAGCTCAATGGATTCCCTTGGCAACATACTTGAAGGCCAACAAATTTCATTTATATAGACCCACAGGTGCAGGGGAGTAGTTTCTAAAGCTAAGAGGTTATTCAGAAATGTTATTCATGCTATCCAAGATCAAAAATGGGTAGTAGATCTATTATTCATGGACATCATTGACATTTTGGGTACCCTCCAGATATCCAAAAAATGCCCATTGGTCAAAATGGGTATTCACGTATTTGATTTTTCAAGTATTTCATTTTGGTAATTTCACTTTTTTTTTCTCTTCATTTTATAGCAGAAGAGAGCAGGGTGGACTGTGGCTCAGTTGGACAAGCACATGTGTTACACATATAAGGTCCCAAGTTCAATCCCAGGCATCTCTGGTAGCATGGCTGGGTGAGGCCTCGGCTGGAGAGCCGAATTTGAAACCCTGATGCTGTTTCAGGTTATGACGATACTTGGCTAAAATGGACCATTAGTCTGGCTCAGTTAGGCAGCTTCTTATATATCCATTTTGGCATTTCAATTGCATCATTTTTAGCTATTGCCCTTGTGTAATAGTTCTGGTATTGTCAAAGTGACCTAAGCAAAATACCAAAATGACCGAAAAACCAAAGTAACCAAACTCCCCGCCCCCCAAAGGAGCCCAAACTAACCAGAAAAAACTAACCATTTTAATAACTGAGATGGACCCCTGACAGTACAGAAAGGGTAGCAGTTATTAACCACTCCAGTATTTTTTATTTGAGTAGGGTTAATTCAACAGGCTTGTACTTTTAATATATATATATATATATATATAATTTTCAGCTCTAGTTTCCACTTCCAACAGCATTTGTAGCTACCTTTTTGGTGGAGTCCTTTGCAACTTTCCAGCCAGCATTCCATTAGCATTCAATATTTTCCTGGTGCTATCAGGTTTAGGCTGTTTGTCATGTGTGCGACTAGGGCTACAGACCCATCATAGCACAGAAACAAACAGCTGTACAAGGACTTTCCCAACTAACAGCTAGATGTGCACTTCAGCCAGTTATGCAGAAATCTGCCCTATCCTCATGCGATGAAAGAACCCCAACAGTGGCCAGTAGGTGGTCATGTGACGCGCGCAACCAGGCCCAGGACACGCCCAGCTGTGTAAACTTTTTAAAACCCTTTGGGGTGTGCTAAGTTGCAGACCCTACAGATACATGTCACACGGCCATGGAACCCAGACTCGTAGGGGCAGTGCAGGGGCTTCTCACCGCTGCTGAGGTGAGCTGGCGAGCAATCCAGCAGATGCAAACCATCTACTGTGCTTGGTCCAAGGAGATTGCTATTATTATTATTTATTATTAACAAACATTTATATAGCGCCAGCAGTGTACCTGGCACTTTACAAAGTAATAAAATAGACATGGTCCCTGCCCCTAGGGCTTACAATCTGAGAGACAGGAGCTGGGGGAGAGACTTAGGAAGGGGAACAGAGGGAGAGACAAGGGGTCTAACATTCATGAAGATGCGAGGTCTCAAGTGCACGTACTTGGCTTGGTTACGATGAGAATGACAGCAGGCAGGTCCATGTTGCAAGGATAAGGGTAAACCGATCGTAGGTATAGGAATAGTGGCTCAGCAGGATAAAGAGTCAGACAGAGCAGAGCGAAAGAGGTGAGTTTTAAGGAGAGATTTGAAGGTATGAAGGGAGGGGGCAAGGCGGATGTGGACAGGGAGGGAGTTCCAGGCATGGGGGGCAGCAAGTGAGAAGGGACGAAGGTGCTTAGGGGAGCAGTGAAGGCATGGAAGGGTCAAGGGTGAGAGAAGGGACAGAGGAGGAGCGAAGGTACAGACAGGTTCTCCTCTAATCTGTGGCCAGGCTAGTGGTGCGCACCGCCGGTGGCCCTGTTCCAGCAGAATGGCACATAGCTGGAGAGATCAAAGACTCCCTGTGGCGGCACATAAACTGCATTTTTGGTACACACACCCAGCCTCAGATGTCCTGATCGTCTGTGGCACCTGTTGGAGCTGAAATGATCTTGCCAGGGTTTTTGAGAATCTCACAAGATTCTCGACCCCCCCACACACACACACACACACCGGTCATGCGCAAAATGGCTGCAGCGGCCATTCTGCACACGTCCTCCCCACGGTAGCCATTTGGTGCATGCGCATAGCATGTCTTGAAGTGTCTCAAAAAGCTCGCAAGATTCTCGAAACCCCAGACACGCTCTGCTCATGCACAAAACGGCCACTGCGGCCATTCTGCAAATGTGCGGCCCGCGGCAGCCGTTTCGCGCATGCGCAGAACATTGGGGGGGGTGCGTTTTTTCAGCACTCGAGAATCTCGCCGAGAATGGCGGCAATGATGCCGATTCTCACGAGAGTCTCGCAGAGTTCAAAATCTTGTTTGCCCCCTAGCACCTGTACAGACGTTCCATAAATTCCTTAAACCAAATTCCAGCGTGTCCATGTCCTTCCCTCTGGGTCATCCAGTCCTCCACCCCACTGGGATGGCAGGACCATTCTTACCTAGATCCCCCATCCTCCAGCCCCAGCTATTCCCTTCGTCTTCCATTCCCTCACCACCCCCAGCCCTGTGAGCAGTGTGTCACTGTGCCAGACCACCATCCCCCAATGCCCCCACCCACCCAAACTGCCCATCCATCCCAGAATAGGCACAGAAACCTTGCTTGCAGAATAGGCACCAATTTATTGGGTCAAGAAAACAACATGGACCAAGGCATAATAACAAACATAAATATATACATGCAGACACGGGTGCACCGAGTGCGGATGTTAACTACTCCTCCCCTTCCTGCCTGCAGCTCGCCATGATCACTTTGGTTGGGGTCCTGGCGGAGGTGGCGGGGGGCGGAAATTAGCCCTATCCTCATACTCCTCCCACCGACAATCCGTAGCGGCAAGTGACTGATATGTGGGGGGGGGGGGGCTTGACTCTTCTTGCTTTCTGGATTCTCAAAGAATGTTGAAGACCACCACCGGATAGCATTTGTTTCAGTGACGTAATAATCCCCTGAACTTTGTGCTGGATGGTGCAAAGGAACTAGGAGTGGGGACTGCTGCGGGAGGAGTGGGGGACAACCCCCACCACTTACCAAGTCCCAGCAGGGGAAGAGGGATTAGGTGGCTCAGGGATCTTCTTGGGGATGTTGGCTGAAGGGTTTTTCCTAGCAGGAGGTGACAGCTGAGTCCAGGGAATGCAGCTGTGCAAGGCAGCATTCTCACACTCACACAGTCCTGTTGTACGGGAGAGTGAAGCCCACCTCTCCCTCCCTTCCAAGTACAAATTTAGTAGGAGGATGGGGCTATTGCCATCCACTGCTGCTACCTTGGTGGGAGACATGTCCCTCACTGTAATCACACCCGTGATTTGCTTGGTTCTCATATCTATTCTGATTTGTGTGCAGTGAAATAGTAGTCAAATATAAAAATACATTTAAAAAAAGGTATTGGGGTCAGTTAGACCCCTAAAATGATTGATCTGGCTTTACAGCATCAGATTTGTTTTTATTTTGATGTGGCAGTTATAATGCCATAGAATAGATCGTTCAACATTGGTTTTGTTATCCTACACTTCATTTTGAAATAAAATTCATCCAGAGAGCGTTGGGAACTCTGAGGCCTCAGATAAAATTTGTCCTTAGAACTATCCAGTATGTGAAATGTATTGGAGTATAGCACAGACCCAAGATAATACCAGGTGTTTTAATTGCACAATTTTTTGTAATGTGTGTATGTACTATTCCCCTTTTATGCTGCGAGATCTTGGGTCATTGTAAGAGCCATATTACTCAGCTCTTACAATGACCCAGTATCTAGCAGCATAAAAGAAGAATAGTGCATTGTCGACGCACCCCCCAATGAGACGCAGACGCAGGATATGGGTTCTCAAGCAGGCCGCATTCTTTGTTAAGCAATCTCAAGACGGTGGGTAATTGCACCAAGCAATCTGGGTTCAGTATGCTAGCTAATTATAAACTATATTAACTCAGGCAAAGTCCTGGATGTGCCTTCCATTGACATTGCCTTTTAACCTCAAAAACGTCACCCCTGTGATAGGTCACTGGCCATGGCCGAAGGGAGCAAGCCCGCTCTGGGCCAGAGTAAGGAGTTACCATGTCTGCGAGGTATAGGACTGTGCCTGTCCTTATTCACCCCGCTAAGACACCCCTCCCAGGGATGTGATCCCAGTGCATGCTGTGCCCGGCATTGCCTGGGTATCGCCTCCCCATCTCTTAAGGAGATGACTCTAAATTCCTATACCTTACCTCATTATCCTACTATCGCATACTGGACCCCTGCAGAGTGCGACAATTATCCCTCGTTCAGGATTCAACAACTTGGTTTCTGATGTATAATCAATTATATGCCAAATATTATGTCCAATTATACTTATCATCATGCGTTCGCACCAAATTACCCTATTTATAAAGCCGGATCAGGGCTGACGGACTACTTCCAATTCCAGTAAGCGTCAGATAATAATTCCCCTACCGTTCTAATTAAACCAAATGAATAACCTATTTAACCTACTCAACACTGCGAAGGAGGCAAAAAGCGACCCCTATTAATAAGGTTACTCGCCAAAATCCCTCCTTGGTTCCTTAATGGCAACCAGAATTATCCCACAGTGCTAAAGGGGAGGTGGGTGGGGCTGAATGCTCGGCCTCCAGTCCTGGAATGCTACACTCACTGTAGCGCAGGAGGATTGGCCCCTCCTACAAGGAGCCGCCCTCCAAGCCCACGTGACGCGCGCTTCCTCGCGCCACCAGGGCAGTTGCTAGGCAACCAATATCAGCACCGTAAGCAGCCTTCTAACAGGCTTCCACCCACCGCGGCTTTACTACTGCGCCATGGAGGGGCGCAACAAATCCCCATCGCCGCCATTTTACGGCGATGGGACTTCACACATTACAAAAATTGTGAAATTATAATACCTGGTATTATTATCTCGGGTTATTATAAAAGCCCATTTTTAAAGATGTAAAAGCAGTCTTTGAAAAGTCTCTGATAACTATCTCTTAGGGAAAAATAACAGTCAATTGCTGCATGTTGTGAGTACGGGTCAGTTAAACCCCATCATCATTTCAAGTCCCCTTAATTTGTGGAATATTTTTTGATCTTAGGATGTGTTAACATTTCAATGAGTTTGGGATTCAGCTCAAACAACGATGGGTTTTTTAATGCTTTCCTAGTGGGGTGGAGGAGTTCTATTCACATTAATTGGAATCATCTAGACTCCAGTGCAAAAGGAATACAGGATTTTTTGAGACAGACCTAGTTAATATTGAGGTATATGGCAAATATTGTTTCCTTTTATGAACATAACTTTATGTTCACATTTATATATTTATTTATTTATTGACTTAGATTTTTTATCCTGTCTTATCCCCACGGTTCAGGACATGAGCCAGAGCTTAACCACTTTGCATCACCTAACTACCATGCCTAATAGCTGTTTATGGACCTACCCACCATGAATATATTCAACCCATTTTGAACCCATTTATAGTATTAGCTTTCACAATATCCCATGGCAATGAGTTCCTCAAGTTAATTGTGGGTTGCATGCAATTCTGTTTCCTTTAATCCTACTGCCTGTTTGTTTCATTGAGTACTCACTAGTTCTAGTATCACAAGAGAGGATAAACAACTACTCTCTATTAACTTGGTCCATATACCATACACATTTCTTCCCTTCTCCCCCTCTCAGTCACCACTTTTCTAAGCTGAAGAGATGTGAGAATTGGTGTAAAATAGCTCAGATTCCATTGAGGTCACTGAAGCTGAGCCACTTAACGTTATTTATCATTTTTACAGCTCTTTCAGTTTTCAAAAAGATTTTCAATTGTTATCTAGGTAATCCTGACAACACCCTGTGAGATAGGTCATTATTCCCATTTTACAGATAGGGAACTGAAGCTGAGGAATAGTGACCTGCCCAAGAACTGTTGGGCAATGGCATAAGTTGCCCTAGGACATGGGGGGAGAAACTTGGGCCTGGGGATCAAATGTGGCCCATGACTAGTTTTTATTTGGTCTCTTTTCTAGTTCCTACCCCCAAGCACAGAAAGACTGAACTCAGAGAAAGTGAGTAGAAATGAGGACATGCACACAAGGATAAGGGCCAAAGATCCATGTCCCGGACCCTCCCCTTCATGAGCACACCTCATAAGCGCCTTCATCCCCCAACTTCTGTGCAGACATTAGACTGCACTAGTTTTCAAAGGGTGAAAACAGACATGACGCTAACCACCCTTTAACCACCCTTGGTGGTTATTTATGCATGTTGCAGGGCTGTATTGGTGCCCTATGCAGCCCTGAAACATGCATAAATGACCACCAAGGGTGGTTAAAG
>QEPC01006909.1:3502465-3540780 GCA_003113815.1 Sphenodon punctatus | reverse complement strand
GTAACGTCTGAAGACACCCTATGTGCAATGCTGAAACAAGGACCTGCAAAAATAGGTATACCCAGTGGCTATCCGGTAACTGATTAGTGCTTAATTCAGGTGCACGACATACTGAAATGTCTCGCAATGTTGACTTTTGGTCCCGGAATGCCAACTTCTAGTCCCGATTTTTTTAGTTTTCCATCTTGATTTTTTTTATTAGTAACCAGAAAATGTTGTAAAGTGGTACCAGAAATTACCAGTGTTTCAGGTATCCGCATACCTGATTGGTGATCCGGTAGCCTGTCAAATACCCAACATGATACTCAAAAACACAGGTATTACCTGTAGGTACCAAATTAGATAGATACCCATTTCAGCTCTAATCTCAATGCTCCAGCTCAAATCTCAATGCTCCCAAATCCTATTTCTTACATCGCTTCAGGAAGATAAGCAGGTTCAGCTTCAAATACAGGCTTTGAACTCTGGTTTCTGAGGTCCAAACTTCACTACCTCATCAACTAGGCAACACTGCAAATCTTTCGAAAGCAACTGATGATCTGGATTTAGGAAGCTGAAGACAGGCATCACAGTAGTGTAAGTGGGATCAGGATCAGACCTGCTGGTTTAAAGGCACAGAATGGTTTTCTGAGCTTTTTAACACAAAGCATCATCTGGAACAGAGGTTTTCCTGTGTCACCTCATTTTAAGATTTATGTAAATCTCATGACCCCAGCCACCAAAGACATGGAGACTATATTGAATATCAATAAGGACGGTGACCCTATGTGCAGATGACACGACCACAGTTGGGGTCGTCTATTCCGGATGATTAACTGGAGAAATATGCAAGCTTAAAAGAATTTGAAATCCTATCTGAGAACCATCAGCATACATTAGAACATAAATGGCCTCCACTAAGGTGCACATCAGAAATAAAAAAGGGAAGAGAGATGATGTGGATCTAATTAAAAAGAAAATAGGGCCATTCTTGGAGAGAAAGGTCAAACCAGTCCGCGTTCTCTAAGGGACAATTGTAACTCCGGAACCTGCTACAGTTCCTTCAGAAAGTTCACATGGCAGTAGGTAAAAGTGACCCAGTGGAAGCTATGCACTTTCTGTTTCAAAAGGCTTTTTATAGGGTGCCCCATAAAAGGGCCATTAAGACAAATAAATTTCTGCAGGGAATGGAACAGTGTCTTTGCCTGGATTATAAATTGACTGAGAGGGCAGGCAGCAGAAGGAGTATCCTATCAAAAGGAGGTGCTCCTACAGGCTCAGAGCAAAGGATCATTGCAATGGTCATTGGCCACAATCCCAAACCCCCTCTGCACGGGATCTGTGTGGGATCCAGGTGGGTTCTGCAATGGCCATGTGCATGGGTTGCATGCACAAGCGCATGTGGAAGGCTAGTCCCAATGAAATGGAAGGCTAGTCCCAATGAAAATAATATGAAAGAGCATAGACACTGCCAACATAAATGTAAAGTGTTAATAAGGCAGGCCAAGAGAGATTTTGAAGGGAGGCTTTCAAAAGAGGCGAAAATAAGCAACAAAAGCCTTTTTCAAATACATCAGAAGCAAGAAGCCTGCTAGGGAGTCAGTTGGGCCATTAGATGACAAGGGAATAAAAGGGACGCTCAGGGAGGATAAGGACATTGCAGAGAAGTTGAATGAGTTCTTTGCATCAGTCTTCACTACGGAGGATTTTGGGGAGGTACCCACGCCGGATCCTTGCTTTGTGGGTGAGGAATTGGAAGAGCTGTTACAAATCAATGTGATGTTGGAGGATGTTCTATGACAGATTGACAAACTGAATACTAACAAGTCACCAGGGCCAGATGGCATTCACCCCAGAGTTCTGAAGGAACTCAAATATGAAATCACCAACCTACTGTTAGTAATCTGTAACCTGTCACTAAAATCTGCCACTGTACCCGAGGACTGGAGGGTGGCAAATGTAAACCTGATATTTAAAAAGGGATCCAGAGGCGATCCTGGAAACTACAGACCAGTAAGCCAGTCTTTGCCAGGCAAAATCATGGAAAACATCAGTAAGGACAGAATTACAGGGCATATTGACAAGCATGGCTTAATGGGGAAGAGTCGACACAGATTTAGTAAAGGTAAGTCATGCATCACTAACCTGTTGGAATTCTTTGAGGGTGTAAATAAGCATGTGTACAAGGGAGACCCAGTACATATAGTGTACCTGGATTTCCAGAAAGCATTTGATAAGGTCCCTCATGAGAGACTTTTGAGAAAATTAAAAAGTCATGGGATAGGAGGGAGTGTCTTACTATGGATCAGAAACTGGTTAAAAGATAGAAAGCAAAGGGTTGGACTAAATGGTCAGTTTTCACAATGGAGAGATGTAAAAAGTGGTGTGCGTCAGCGATCTGTGTTGGGACAGGTGCTGTTTAATGTATTCATTAATGATTTGGAAAAGGGCGTTAAGAGTGAGATGATCAAATTTGCAGACGACACCAAGTTATTCGAGGTAGTTAAAACACGAGCAGACTTCTTATGTTCTTATGGGATTGGCCCCACCAATGATAGGAAGGAGGAGGTAAAGAGTGGTCTGTGGTTGCTGATGACAATAAACACTGTGGAGGCTTAAGAGACACCACTGATTAATTTAAATGTGTGTGCGGGCAGGGTGTGTCATACAAGAATTTAGATGAGACTGGGATCGGCAACCTGCGGCTCATTGGTCAAATTCTTCACCTATAAAGCTCTTCACAACCTCACTCCCCCCCTACCTCTCTGCACTTATCGCCCTCCATACTCCAGCCCGTGCACTTCGCTCCTCCTCTGTCCCTTCTCTCACCCTTCCACGCCTTCCCTGCTCCCCTAAGCGCCTTCGTCCTTTCTCACTTGCTGCCCCCCATGCCTGGAACTCCCTCCCTGTCCACATCCGCCTTGCCCCCTCCCTTCATACCTTCAAATCTCTCCTTAAAACTCACCTCTTTCGCTCTGCTCTGTCTGACTCTTTATCCTGCTGAGCCACTATTCCTATACCTACGATCGGTTTACCCTTTTCCTTGCAACATGGACCTGCCTGCTGTCATTCTCATCGTAACCAAGCCAAGTACGTGCACTTGAGACCTCGCATCTTCATGAATGTTAGACCCCTTGTCTCTCCCTCTGTTCCCCTTCCTATGTCTCTCCCCCAGCTCCTGTCTCTCAGATTGTAAGCCCTAGGGGCAGGGACTGTGTCTATTTTATTACTTTGTAAAGTGCCATGTACACTGCTGGCGCTATATAAATGTTTGTTAATAATAATAATAATAATAATAATAACTTGAATATAAAAAAGCCTCCAAATCAGCAGAAGTCAGGAGCAGCCCATATTTTACAGTCCGAAAAGAAGACTCGGTCAGTTACACCCTTAGTGAAACTCTGGGTATTTTTAGATGTTACAAGATCACGGTCACCCACAGTGAATCCCCTGTGGTGGCCATGATTCCCGTAACGTCTATTTGGTTCCCGCCAGAGGTTCACCACAGTGAACCTCTGGCGGAGGTTGAACCACAGTGAACCGCTCAGAGGTCCAGAATCGTGGTGGAATCGGGCCCCAACCATGGTTGGATTGGCCACGATCCGGAAAGGGCTGAAGGTAACGTCTGTTAACTTCAGCCCAGCCGGATCGTGTTCCTGACCATGGGATGGGATTGGGTGCAGCGGCTGAATTGGCCACTGTGCCTGCCCGTCTCCTGGAGGGCGGACGGCTGGGGGAGTGGGGGAGGGCGGGGTTGTGTGGCCGCACGTCGCGCCACAAAGCCCCACCCCCTCCCCAATCCTCTGTAGGAATTTGCCGGCACGTGTAAAGGACGGCCAGGCAGATTCCTGTCCGGGATCCGAAACGGATGCCGGACCATGGTTCAGTGTGGCGGGCCGAATAGCCCGTCACGTCTGAAATTACCCTCTGTTGAAGAAAACGGTAATCCTCGTAGGGATAAGATTGGCCCTCTGTGCCCAATACAAGGCACTCATACTTATGCCATGAAGGAATAATGGCCATTTTCACATGGACAACCCTCCCCTCGCATACATGTGCAGGTGGAGGGATGCCCGTGGGAACACCAATGGGAGCAGGGGGGAGCAGGGGGGATCGGTGGGCCCCTTGGGAACACCAATGCCTGATGCTCCGTGCATGGAGATGGGTGGAGGTGGGTGGGGGGTCCATGGGAATGCACCCCCATGCACCACCCAACCATCCCCCCACGCATCCGCGCCCATTAGAAAAGAGCCAATGATTCTTGGCAAGAGCTGAAATGTTTACCTGGTGTGGTACCCATGGGTAATATCCACACTTTCAGGTATCTGAATTGGTACCCCAATACCACGCAAGTACTCAAAAACTATTTTCGGTTCAAGTACTCAAAACCTCCAAATTTTGGCTATCATTTTTTGAGTACCCAAAAAAACCAAACTGATACCTGAACATTTTCCAAAATCTAGGACAAAATCAGTATTTCAGTATATCACTTTGTCAGTATTTTGTCATTTTGTTATTTCAGGTACCCAACAGAAAACTGGTTCGGGTACCGAAAGTACCCAAAATTTTCAGTTTGATACAAATATTTGTTTTATTTATTTAAATTTATATGCCTCCTTTCCCAAAGGCTCAGAGTGGTGCTCAGAACAATAAAAATATAGAAAATGGATATAAATCAATATAAAATATATAAATCGTTGACGTAAAATAGCCTAAAACCCCCTCAACCCTTCCACAGCCCCCCGTCAGAAGTACCCAATACCATCTTCCCAATTTTCCACACCCAAACCACCCTCACAAGTCTACCCCACAACCAACCATCACAACCCATCCATATCCCCACCAGCCAAATGCTTTTTCAAACAAAAAAGTCTTATTTCTTGTCCAGAAGATGCTCAGGGTCAGGCTCAACTGAACCTCCAGTGGAAGGGGGTTCCGTAACATTGGGGCAGCATCCGAGAATGTCTCCCTGTGAGCCGTCATCATGGTTGTACGAACAAGGTTGACAGACAGGATCTGCAATGGGGTGTGGAAGAACAGGTGGTCTTTTAGATAAGTGGGGCCGCAACCATTTAGGGCTTTAAAGGTCAAAACCAGGAACTTGAAGTTTGCCTAGAAAGCTATAGGTAGCTAGTGCAGGCTTTGGAGCACCGGAGTAATATGCTTCTGGTGCCTTGTCCCCAAAAGGATCTAAGCCGCCGCATTCTACACCAGCTGCAGCTTTCAAAAGGTCATCGGAAATTTGATGGGTATACCATTTTTGAGAATACTAACTTCAGTGCTGTTCTTGGCACTTAAATGGGGCTTTTCATCTTAAAAATGCCTTACGGAAATGAGTTAGTCCTCACAAAGCATCTGCACATTTCACATTTATATGTGTTTAAAGAGAGGGAAACTGAGGCAGACAGGTGCAGTGTTATGTTGAAGGTGAGAGAAAGAGTTGGTGTCAGAACCCAGACACTGTAAGAACATAAGAACTGTCATATTTGGTCAGATTAATAATACGTCCAACTAGCCCAGTATTATACCTGAAAACAATATCAGCGAGTGCTACTTCCATGGGAATCAGGCCAGTCACAGAGATTTGCACAAAATGGAAACTTACCGGCTTTCCCGTTTTCACCGTGTTCTGTTCTTTTTCGCAAGTTGAACGGGGCTGCCACAGGAGAGTTCAAGGCTCCATGTGTTCCCTGCACACACACCCTGAGGCCGTGGAGATGGAAACATGCTGGCTAAGCACCAGGGAAGTGCTGAAAATTGCCAGAAAAGTGCTGTAAATCTGCCATAAAACTGTCATGAAAGTCCCGGAAAGTGATGAAAAAGTCCCAGAAAGTGACAAAAAAATATATATATTTTTTAAATGGCAGAAGCGCAGAATTACTGTAACTGTTGAAGTACCGATGGACACCCCAAACACTCCCAAAATGTCAGTATTTCCCTTTGGAACAGGAACACTTACTCTCGTCTCAGCCTTACCCAGTATTCTCTTTCCATAAGGATTGATTCTGAATTTCTGACTAACCAACATGAAGCTATGTAAGGAGGCAGTTTCTATGCTCCCAAGTATGGCTAGCCTCAATATTTACAGCATTCAGGAGGGGTAAGGTAATAGCTATATCCCAGTCTAAACCATTGTCCCCACAACAATGACAAGTAGATCTACGATGTACTGCCTCTGTGGTAGGGTTTATCAGTGACTGTTTTGTTCCTAGATCTCGCTGCATTTTCTTGCAAGCACCTGTTTGTGGTAAGTACCTTTCTACGTGCTTTAACCTGCCCTGTGTTCCCACAAGCAGGAATGTGGGAGAGGACATTAAAGAAAGAATAAATTATTACCTCTCCAAGCAAGTGGGGTTAAAAAGAGAGCGAAGTTCCTAAACTGTATATAGGAGAAGAGTAATTACCTGAATCCACCCATCTCAGAAACTGTCACTGCTCCTTGCTTATGGGTGTCCCTTTTGCTGGGGCCAATCCCATGCCCCATGTGTGCAGCTGTGCGCATGCACATGCAGCTGCGTGGTTTTCATGGGCACCATAGACCCCATGCCAGGGGTGCACACGGTTTGTGCATGCATCAGTGTGCACTGCGTGTGCTCCGCGTGGTGCTCCGCAGGGAATGGGATCAGCCCCAGAGTCTCTGACTGACTGACCGTTTGAGCATATTGAGCAAAGATATCCGGGGAAGGAAACCAAAGAGGAGGGGGGTAGTAAATCTTCCAGAATAACTCCGCTTGTTCAGGAAAACAAAGTATCAGAGATTCTGGGTGTAAACAGACAGATGTGGAAGGCTGTACCCCCATGTCTGCTCACTTGTAGCCCTGCTAGGATCCAATTTAGATGGAGCCAGCAGTTGCCTCGACCCGTGGTCCACCTGCATGGTGCCCCCACCACCACCACCCTGCACCATAGAGTTGCAGGCAGATCGTCCAATAGTTTTAGGCTGGTGCCCGTAACTCTATGGTATTTCCTGGGGCAACGACCAGCCAGAAGCAGAGCTGCAGCATGGGTCCGCCGAGCAGATGGACTGCAGCTCTCCCCAGGCCGGTGCCCCAGGGTTTGCTAGCCTGCTCCGCAGGTGATGCTATGGGATATTCTGGAGCGCTGCAAGTTCCACTTCCACATCTGGCAGGGCACCTTTAGATGCACCGGCCAACCCAGCGGTGAAGCAAGCAGAACCAAAGCAGTGGCCCATCTAAAAGCACCCATACTTTGCAGCCCCTTTCAGGCTGGGCTCCTCTCTTCAAACCTACAAACAGGCACAACTACTGTGGGGGTTGAGAAGTGGTCCCACCCTAATGTTTTAGCTGTGGTTGCACCTAATAGGCCTGCAATAGGTTTCAGCTCTGTTTCAGCTCTGCTACGATTACTCATCAACCTGACCTCACCCTCAAATGATTCCTCACCTAATCACCCCACCCCCGCAAAGGATGATGTCAATGGAAAACCTGAAGAGGCTGTGGCACAGAAATTTCCAGCCCTGACAAAGCAAGGAGAGAATCTTTCCCCCCCCCCCTTCTTTTATTCCTCCTCCACTGCCCCGCCCCGTTGTGGTTTGCTGAACGTTGAGGGGTTGTTTTTTTTTGCTGTAACAGGAATCGTGTTCATGGCACCAGGCCTTGCTCAAAGTAAATGGCTTCTGTGGTTATCAAATGACTCAACTCAACTGTGCCCACAAAAGCCACTTATTGCTCAAATGCTATTCCACTTTGAAAATTGTCTCTCAGTGTCCTTGCATATATATGCCAGTTGGGAGAGAAATGTTCTGTGAGAGGCAGGTGTGTGTGTGTGTGTGTGTACACCCTTACCCCTCACAGAACATTTCTCTCCCAACTGCCTTCTCTGCATATCTAGTACTAGCTTGCCCTCTGAAACCTCCTACAGTCTTACTGCTGATTGATATGATTCCTCTGCTCTGTCTGTTCTCTGGGGCTGAATTTCTGTATTTCTCAGTCTCACCAACCAGGCAAATTGAAGTTTTTCTTTTTAAAAACAAACAAACAACAAAACCCAACACCCCCCACCCACACACACACACCTTTTTCATATGAAAAACAAGGTTTTTCCAAAGCTGAATTTTTTCCATTCTTACAAACGTTCAATTTTTTGTTCTTGTCTAGAGAGAGTATATGGAATCCATGTTGGTCCCCAATGTAAGCGATGGCAACTTTTTTACACACACCTTATTTCTCCTGAATGTCAAAATCTGGGCTCGGCAAACTCAAGCACGGCCAGTTTAGACACTCCCCTCACTCCTGTAAGTCGGCCGGGGGCTGTTGTAAACAGCAGCACCCGGAAACTTCCACATGTCTCGTAACCAGGACTTTTAAGTACCTGGTAGCAGAGGACTTACAAGTCTTGGTCATGAAACACGCAGAAGTCACCAGGCCGCTGTTTACAACAGTGCCCGGCCAGCTCCTGGGAGTGGGGAAGCATCTAATCTCCCCTCGTGTGAGTTCACTGAACCCAGACTTTGACGTCCGGGAGAAACAAGGTGCGCATAAAAATGTCCGTTGGAGGCTTGCAAGAAAAGGACGGAGGAACGTATGTCTGTGATGATCTAGGTATGGCAGATCTCGCACCAAGCAAGAGACTGCTTGATTTGATCATGATCATGGACCACTCCCAGTTCTACGAGTCTAAAATTTATTAATTTTCATATTGCCATAATAAAATACATTACATAACAATAACTTGTAATAAAGCATAACAAAAATAACTTGTAATACAGCATAACCAAAATAAAAAGAACTTGCAAATCATATATAGCATCTAGCTATTTAAAAGGGGGTGGAGCTTAACAACATATACAACTAACAATTAATGGTTTGATTGCCAACAAGGCATCAACAATTTACAGGCAAATCAAATTATAAGTGCAACAGACAATTCCAGATTACACCATATGTCATATTTATTTTGGTTGTTACTATTTGTCATGTGAGCTTTTGCATAAGCACAACATACATTAACTCTCACTGAAAACACAATAAATTATTTGGGCTTTCCATTTTCTTAAGATTAACAGTTTGGCAACCAAAAATGCAATAGGTAAGCATTTTTCATGGGAATGGATAATGATCAAGAATGCATAATCCCTAATATACACAAGCCAGGTGATGGTGATAGGTTTAATCCTAAAAACCTTAGAAAGTGTGGTGTCTATGCAAAACAAAAAATTAGTATTCTTTGGCCAAGAGAATAAACTATGATTAAGAGAGTCAGCATTGCCATCTGAGGTAGGAAAATGTCACCTGGTTCCAATTCTGTCGGAACCATGCATTCCAATTGACCCGAACAAAAAACAAAACAAAACATATTTGCGCATGTGCAAAGTGGTCCAGTTGGAATTCCAACCAGAATTGTAATAAGCCATTCCAATATCACAGAAACATACGTGAAATCAGAACGGCTTATTCGAAACAGCCCTAATTGAGATGAATTCTGCTTTCTATAATCTTTCTAGGGTCCAATAAAACCTACTGAAGATCTTGTTCCAAAAAAAGTCATAAAAGTAACAAAATACGGCCCTGATCCAAGGTCCGCACAAGAGTTGCACAAACAGCTTTTTCATGCCCTGCATATGTGCAATGCATGCACACAGCATATGTTTGTGTGCATTGCACATGCCAGTGTGCACCCTATGCACAAGTTGCATGCAGGATGCACTTGCACACCGGATGATGCGGGTACCCAATAGCGCACACACCTAGCGAACGAACCTTGGATCAGAGCCTATGTGTTTTGTAAAGTGATTTCCAAGGACCTTCCCATTTCTCATCTGCCAACAATATCAGTAAATCAGTTTCCCATTTACCTTTAATAAAGCCCATTGCTCTTTGGTCTGACGCTGGTTGAAAGGAACTATCAGGAGTGGTTGGCATGAAAGGTAACCCCAAGAAGGATAATTACCCAGTTGCCAGGTGTACATATTACTTTCTTAATCTTCTGAGGTAGCAAGCTGGGACAAGAACAAAGACCAAATGTTTGCCAACCCATTATTCTTGGCACAAAACTCATCCTTCCCACCATGGCTTTGCTTATTGTAAATGAAAGCCCTCTCTGCCTCCTCTGCTGAAACCCACATTGCTTGAATGGCAGAGGAAACAGCCAGGGTTGGCAGGCAGCACAAGGAGATCTGCCAAACATTTATTTTGGCCTGGTGGGCAAAGCGTGATTCTATTGTTCTTCTGAAAACTGTCTGGAGTGGCTGACCCTCTGCCGCCATCAAAATGAGCTTCATTGCAACATATTGCCCTTTGTGTTACTGTTCTCAGGCACAGTGTTAGTTTGGATTACTAATGAGGTTGATGTGAATACATATTTTGCCATCATTGAATATCTAATTCCCCATGGATAGATGCAGCTTATAAGGCCACATTAACAAGATGTGCCTTCTTTTTCTTATTTTAAAGCTTTACAGAGCAATCCTCAATGAGGCTCTGTTATTTACCCCTTCTTGTAATATTGGGACTAGGGGGCAGCCTATAAAATTACCTGGCAGAAGATTATAGACAAATAAAAGGAAGTGGTGTGTCGGTATTTTGGTTTTTTTTACGCAATGTGCAAATTAAACAACTCATTACCAGAGGATGTTGTGAAGGCAAATAGCATAACTGGTTTCTTTTCTTTTTTAAACAAAAGAGGAATTGGATAAAATCTATGCATGGCTGTTAGTCAAGTTGTTCAGGAGAGAGTGTGTTTGCCGTGTTGGTCCCAAAAATAGGTCGTAGAGACAAAGTAGTGTAGAGATATCTTTTACTGGACCAACTTAGGTTGGATCCTTCATCAGGCAAGTCAGAAATCCAAGCTGTATACTGAGCAAAGTGAGGCCCGGGGGTTATACGAAGGATCCTGTGAGGTCCAAAAGCTTGCAAACCTCCACCAACCTAAGTTGGTCCAATAAAAGTTATCTCTACACTACTTTGTCTCTACGAAGTTGTTAAGGGAACGAGACCTCTGACTATTGAGGTCTAGAAGTGAATAAGAGGAAATAGATTGTTCCATTATGCCTGTTGTGCACTTCTCTAAAGCAACTAAAAGTTGGCCACTGCCAGAGATAGGTTAATGGGCTAGATGAACTGTTGGTCTGACTCAATATGATACCTCTTATGTTCTTAATTAATAGCGCACCTGAATTAGCAGTTAGCGCGGGCAGGAGTTTCAATAGGACTTATGCCCATACTAACCACTAAGTTGAGCAGGGGTTTGGACTGCATTACCTCGGAGGTTCCTTCCAACTCTGAGTCTATACGTCAGTGGTTTCCAAGCCTTTTTTCCTGCCTAACCCCATTTGGAGACTTAAATATGATCCCACAACATCAGACAGCAACAAAGATATGCCAAGTACAGCAAATATCACAGGGGAACATGCCGCCACCACCCACAAATGGTGTGACCCTACATTTTGGGAACCTTTGCACTAAGCCAAGGAGGTTCACACCCTTAGAAACGGGCTGATCTCATATGTTCTGCTTTCATCCCAGCTGTTTCTTATAAAGGAACCATGCCTCACTGAGTTTGCTGGCCCATCCCTTTAACAGCTGTGTCATCTTTGCTCATTTAAAATAATTAAATCTTGTTTCCAATTTTCCGAGGTTGGTTTTGCATTTGAAATCCAAATATTCAATATTTGCCGCCTAGCCATTAATGAGAACATAAGAATAACAACACCTAAATCTGCTCTCGATTGCTCGCCTTGTCTGTATTTCTGCCCAGCAAAGTTCATAAAAAGAAAAAAGTGTCTATTTAAAATCCCTTGCTGTTGTTTGAGCGCCTTGGCATTTTGTCCAAGTGCGAACTCCTGAAGGAGACCATATCATCAGAAAGTACTGTGTTTTGTCTACATCAGGGACGGGAAAACGTTTCCCTTCCATGGGCCACTTTGACAATTAGTACAACTGCAAGGACCACATAGAGGTTGGGGACAGGAGTGCTTAACTTTTCCCTTCGAGGGGCCACTTTAAAAATTAGTACAATCTGCAAGGATCATGACATAAGCGTTGGAGACAGGAGTGTTTAAGAGGTGTGCTTAGGAAGAGGAGCATCTAGATCATGGCTCTGTACCCTGATCTGTTCACTATCCTTGTGGACGTGCCCTCATCTCTGCTCTAGAGCTGAAATAGATACCTAAATTAGTATCCACTGGTAATACCCACATTTCTGAGTACCACGTCGGTCAGGCATGTGGCAGGCTACCCAGGCCCCAAATACAAAAAAAAATCAGTAATTTCCATTACCAAATTACCAATTTTTCCAGTTACTAATTGGTAAATCACGATGGAAAACTGAAAAAAAGGATGGAAAACTGATATTCCAGGACCTGAAATTGACATTCTGGGACTGGATGTCAACATTCCGGGAGATCAGGTACTCAAATTGGGCACTAATCAGGTACCGATCAACACCTGAACATTGTGGGTCGAATCGAGTTTATTTTAGGATAAACGTGGAAAACTTTTTTGGGGGTTCTGGAGTCTCATTGGCCATTTAAAAATGGTCAGTGGACCATACTCAAAACCAGACACATTATCCTGCCTCACATCAGAAACACATATTTCATATTTGTTCTTAATTCATACAGTCCGTATGATCTCAGTGCCAAAATAGAAACATTAAGACAGCTAGGATGAGAAATTTGCATGGCCCAAGTAAGGGGCAGCAGGTCCAGATGAGGATTCAGACCTAGATTACATTGTCATCACAATCACATCCTGCAGCACTGTGACAGAGGACATAAGAGAATCTTTATTGGTTCTTTCCTAAACAGATGTTTCTGTCTTCCCAGTAATAAGTGGGGGAGAGATGTTGGGATGGTCACAGCACAGAATGAGGATATTTGGTTGACATTTCTGCTGACCAATTGGCATCACAAACCGATCTTATACCACAGTGGCACGTAAGAGAATCCCTGGCATAGGCTCCTTCTCTGCATATGCTGTGCAGGCATAAAATTGGGATCCTTTATCACATCTTTCTGATATTTGGCAGAGATAATCCTGAAAGTGTGATCTACAGCCCTGCCAAATTTCATGTACACTGGTTGGGCTACAAAGATGTTACAGTCAAACATACATTTATAAGTTAATTGCTTATACCACCAGGACTCTTTATCCAATCCTTCTGAAAGTTGGCAGAGATGGTAAATATGGGATGGGGTGTAAACCTGCCAAACCCTTGTTCACGCCATGGTCATCTCCCGCTTTGACTACTGCAACCTCCTCCTCACTGGCCTCCCCCACTCTCATCTGTCCCCCCTTATTTCCATGCAAAACTCCGCTGCTAGGGTCATCCACTCAGCCCGTCGCTTCGACCACGTGCAGCCTCTCCTCTCCTCGCTTCACTGACTCCCCCTCCCCCAACGCATCCTTCACAAACAAATTATTTTTATGTTCCCTAGTCATATTTTAATTGCTGTAATTTTATGAGTGTTTTAAAATGTTTTATAATTGTACTTTTATTTTTGAGACCGTTAGCCACCCCGAGCTGTTTCAGGAGGGGCGGGGTATAAATGTGATTAAATAAATAATATAAACTCCTGGTACTTACCTACTAAACCCTCCACAACCTGCCCCCCCACCTCTCAGCCCTCATCTCCTTACACACTCTTGCATGCACTCTCCGTTCCTCCTCTGCCCCCTCCCTCGCTCTCCCTCATCTCCCCTGCTCCCCTAACCGACTTCGTCCCTTCTCCCTAGCTGCCCCCCATGCCTGGAACTCCCTCCCTGCCCACATCTGCCTCGCCCCCTCCTTCCATTCCTTCAAATCCCTCCTTAAAACCCACCTCTTCCTCGCCGCCTTCCCTGACACCTGCTAGTACTCCTCTCTCAACATTCACTGCCCGCCTAACTGCAACCAAGCCAAGCACGTGCACCTGAGACTCCGCATCCACTTGAATGTTTTTATCCCTTGTCTTTCCATATGTCCCCTATCCCTGTCTCCCCCCTCCTAGTCTATTAGATTGTAAGCCATAGGCAGGGACCGTGTCTTTCTCATTGCTATGTAAAGCACCAGGTACACTGCTGGCGCTATACAAATGCTTGTAATAATAATAATAATAATAAGTTTAATCTACATTAAATGTGAGGTTTGCAAAATAATATAATTCAACTGCTTATAAAATTGGATCCCTTTATCCAATTGTTTTGCAATTTGGTACACTTAAGTCCTTCCATTGGAGGTACACTCCCTCCAGGTTCCAGCCAAATATAATGGAAAACAAAAACGATATAGCTGGAAATGTGTTTTCCACTGAAACCAATGGAAAATGAAAATGAAAGCAAAAACAAAAATGAAAATTAGATATTTATGGGGGGGAAATGACAGATTTAAACAACGAAAGTGAAAATGAAAATTACATGGGCCCCTGGTGCACACCTCTACTTCCCATGGCTTCCTATATCACCTCTACGCGAATGACACTCAACTCTATCTCTCTCTACTCCCTCTCTCTCTCCATCTGTTCAAGTTCGCCTCACCAGGCGTCTCTCTGACATCTCTACCGGGATGTCTCAATGTCAACTCAAACTCAACATGGCTAAAACTGAACTCCTCATCTTCCGCCCTCATCCTTCCTCTCCCTCTTCCCTGTCGATCCTCATTGATGGGGTCACCATCATTCCCGTCCCCCAAGCCCGTAGCTTAGGCTTCATCTTTGACTCACCCCTTTCTTTTAAACCCTACATCGACTCTGTTGCCAAATCCTGTTGCTTCTCCCTCTATAACATTGCTAAAATTCACCCTTTTCTCTGTCTTCTCTGCCAAAACCCTTGTTCATGCCCTGGTCATCTCTCGCCTCGATTACTGTAACCTCCTTCTCACCGGCCTCCCCTGCTCTCACCTTTCTCCTCTTATCTCTGTCCAAAACTCTTCTGCCAGGGTCATCCACTTCTCCTGTCACTTCGGCCACGTGCAGCCCCTCCTCTCCTCTCTTCACTGGCTCCCCCTTCCTGAATGAATCCTGCACATGCTCCTAGTCCTCACCTATAAAGCTCTTCAAAACCTTGCTCCCCCCTACCTCTCTGCGCTAATTTCCCTCTGTACTCCAGCCCGTGCACTCCGCTCCTCCTCTGTCCCCTCTCTCACCCTCCCACGCCTCCCCTGCTCCCCTAACTGCCTTTGTCCCCTCTCCCTAGCTGCCCCCCATGCCTGGAACTCCGTCCCTGCCCACATCTGCCTCACCCTCTCGCTTCGTACCTTCAGATCCCTCCTCAAGACCCACCTCTTTTGCTCTGCCCTCCNCCCCCCCCCCCCCCCCGCCTCCCCACCCTCCATCTCTCAAATTGTAAGCCCTAGGGCAGGGACCGTATCTATTCCATTACTTTGTAAACTGCCAGGTACATTTCTGGCACTATCTAAATGCTTGCTAATAATTAATAATGAATAACAACCCTGTGAGGATTGTCATTATTATTCCCATTTTACAGATGAGCAACTGAGGCTGAAAGACAGAGACTAGCCCAAGAACACACAGTGAATTTATGGCTAAAACTGGATTTGAACACTGGTTTCCTAGCCAATACCCAACACCGTATAATTAGCTCAGAATAATGGTTCTGGCTCTCTCTGCACCCACATCTATGCTGTGTTCTCCCAAAACACTTTCCTGCCATGCTAATGTAGTGCTAAAATCTGTCTCTAGGGACCAGATCCAGGAATTGGAAAGGGGTCAGATGAAATCCAGTCATAGCCTAGATTTGGATCAGGGGCCAGTGGTTATCCTTGATTTTAAGTGTTACTATTTGACCATTTCCATATGGTTACAGTGAGTAGGAGCTGGCTTACTACTTCATTCATAACATTTGAACAATGTTATCCTGTAGTCACCCTAAAATAAAATATCCCCAGCATTTTGAGTGAAGACAGTCTTAGTGCCCTTTACAAATACAAACTTAGGCCACTTGCAGATGAGTGTGAGGGGCGGGGGAACTTCCGGGGGTGGAGATCCTGGAAGGAACGCTCTTGGGACGCTCCATTTGTGTGCGGGGGAGGGGGGGATATAACGCATTTCTAGCATGATTTCCTTCACGCATTGCAGGGCTGGATTTTTGAGCCCTGCATTGCGTGATGGAAATCATGCTAGAAACGGGCTAACGCAGCCACCCAGACATAAAGAGTCCCAGGATCGCTCATACCAGGTCCTCCAATCCCAGAAGTTCCCCCGCCCCCCATGCTTGTCTGCAAGCAGCCTAAGCTTCCCCAAACCATCTGAAGCAGGAGCACACTGTTACAGCAAGTGTCACCAGGTGGCACTGGTCTACATTGTACTCCATGTTCTTTTTCTGAGCATGTGACGATGCATTCAGTCATTAGACACTGGGAGACACTCCCAGACACTGGGAGAAGACACTGGGAGAAGCAGTGCCCATTCTTGTTATGAAAGATCCTGCAAGAAGGGAGTTGAACAAGCAGCAGGAAAATTTGCTTCTGCATAAGTTGATCCTTCCGGCATTAGTAGGGATGGGACTTCAGGGCAAATTTCAGATTCATTTTTTTTTTTTTCAGATTCGGTTCTTTGAGAATTTCGGTTCTCAATTCGGTTTCAGATTTGGTTTTTTTTCCACTGTTTTTTTTCAGGGGGTTTTTGCATTGAAAAAAAACAACAACAAAAAATTGCTGCAAAAAACCCGAATCACCTGAAACTGAATCGAAAACTGAAATTTCAGGAGAAACGAATCGGCCATTTTTGGCTCAATTCAGTTCTGACGGAATACAAAATTCCCGTCCCTAGGCATTAGGGTTTCCCCTTCAAAACTGTGTGGGGGGGTCATGTTTCCTGAGATAAGAGATTGCTGTTTATTGGGGTTGGCATACCTGTAAAAAAAGGAAACCTTTGCTAGAGGTTGCCCAGAAATATGCCCAGAATGAGGAAACCGTGATTTGGGAGCCACATGCAGTTCTAGTGCAGTTCAACTCCAGTTTTCTACTAGGACCGGTCCCAGGCCCCATGCTGCATTAATGGTCCTGTGTCCTGTGTCTGTCTTTGCTGCATCTGAGCCTCATTAGCTGAATTGCAGCTGTTCCCCAAACGCTCTGCAGTCAGGACCGCAGAGCAGTTTAACCACATACCACCAAGACATCTTTAATTTACTTTCAGGTGCTGACATTTTTTTAGTGGGGAGGGAAAACTTGCACTGCTCCATTTACATTACTCCGAATAAGTTGAATTTCTCATACATTGAACTTTTTAAAGAGCTCCTACAAAAATTAAATTAACAAGACTCCACTGTGACCAATTAGAACCACCTGACAACATGCTTAAGTTTCACTAAAGTCAACAGGTGGCAAGATAGGAATGGATCTGACCAAGATGCAAGGCTTAAGGCTATATTAATCAAGTAATTTATAGTCAACATTCACCATAGTTGCTGGCAAACCACAGCTTTGTTGTCTAGAGATGGACTTCAGCTTGCATGACCACTGTTTGATGTTTCTAAACCACCATCAAGCATCTGCCTCCCTTCTCTAAATACTCGATATGTCCCTTCTTTCATAGGTCTTTCTACTTTTCCTCGGTAGGGTAAAATTGCCAAACACCTCTGTGTTGTATTATTCTCTGCAAACGTATCTATAAAATAAAACCAGAAATTCTGATTGTACCCGAACACCTGCAGCACATTGAGAAACCTGATGAAACAACAAATCAGCATTTGCCTCAAATGCTGGGGAAGATATGGCAATGGCACACTGGCCATAATCACAGCCATTGGAAGAATCACAAGTCTTATGAAAGGGCTGGTTTTGTAATCGAGTCATCATCACGTAGTGATTTTCTTGCCTCTGCCTAGTTTGTCATTAATTATAAGCGAGCAGGTTGCCAAGTTCCTGGCCCCTTGCAGCAGATAGCATAGACAGAGGTGACGATACACAGAAAGCAATTTTCAGGTGAGACCAGCTTAGCACATAGAGGAGAACCCAATAGGGGCGGGGCAAAGGGTCTGCCACACCCCTTTCTGATGTAACCTCACCCCTTGTGGAGAATTGTGACATCACAACACTCTGTAGGGGGGTGGGGCCATGTGGCAAAGTTCATATGGCCCACACCTAGAGGTGAAACAGCTATCCGCAAAGACAAGTATACTGTTAAATTCATGGTACCTGATTCAACACAGAAATTCCCGGTACTTTTCGATACCTTAAACAATGTCCAATCAGGTACCTGAAATACCGACATAACGAAGTACCGAAATTATTATTTTAAGTATTCAAAAACAGAAAACAGAAAAGTTTCGGTTTGTCGGGTACTCAAACGGTATTTGGGCACTGATGTGGATACCTGAAATGGTACTCAAAAGTGTGGATATTATCCATGGGTACCAGATCAGGTACCCGTTTCAGTTCTACCAACAATCTTTCTGGCATGGCTTCCCCCAGCCATGGTTGGCCCAGAGAAATTGTGGCTTCACCCAGGGTCAAACCCAGAGAGGTGACAACCCTACTAGGACAGTACTTCTCACCTAGCTGCAATAGGCGGATCCCTTTGTAGACTAGAAGATAAGCTACTAGAGACCACATGGATTAAATCTCTTTCATTACAAAAGATGGAAGGGCAGTAAACCACATGCTAAGGCAACAACCAGAGACTCGTCACATATGCAAACACACACACACACACGTCTCTGACCTGGGAGTCCCACCCTCTCCCCTCAGAAACTCCACCTCCTGACGGACATTGAACTTGGAGGGTACTGGTAGCTGATTTCAAGAACCGAGGCCTCAAGCCAGAAGCTACAGGGTTGACAGGGAAGTGGCTGGCTCAAAAGAGCCACTGTCATATCTAAACCTGAGTTCTGGATCTAAACTGAGAGCTTTCAGTTCTCTGCGTGCCACTCTCCCCTGCTACCTGATTGGCAGCCTTTTGGGGAAACAGGAAGCTGGAGGCAAGAATATTTCCTGACTCCAATCTATGTCAGTTCCCACCACCCTGGTCCTGTACCTGGCCTGAGTCTGTTCTAATACTCTCTGCCTGAGACTGTTCCTATCTTGCCATTCTAGCCGAGTTCTGATTCTGTCTTCACTACTGCCCGAGTAGTTTAGGGACCTACTTCTCATCAAATCATGAACCCCGCCCCATTTCCATAATATTTATTTATTATTTATTATTTTTATTATTTTTATTATTATTATTATTAGCAGTAGTAGTAGTAGTATTTATTTATTTATTTATTATTTATAAGCATTTATATAGCACCAGCAATGCACCTGGCGCTTTACAAGGAATAATATAGACACGGTCCCTGCCCGAGAGCTTACAATCTAAAGATGGGGGGGAGGGGAGACAGGGAAGGGGGAACAGAGGGAGAGACAAGGGATGCAACATTCATGAGGATGCGAGAGCTCAGGTGCACGTTCTTGGCTTGGTTGCAGTACATTGGGAGTTTGCAGATAACAGGTGGGGGATAATCCTGGGTGGGGATGCTTAGCAGGAGTTAGGAAGGGTGGAGCGGAAGTGGTGGGTTTTGAGGAGGTACTTGAAAGCGTGGAGGGTGGGAGCCAGGCGGACGAGGGCAGGGAGGGAGTTCCAGGCATGCAGGGCAGCGAGGGAGAAGGGACGAAGGCGGTTGGGGGAGCAGGGGAGGCGTGGGAGGGTGAAGGAGAGGATGGAAGAGGAGCGAAGGGCTCGAGTAGGGGTTCGAAGGGAGATCAGGGCAGAGAGGTAGGGGGGGGTGAGGTTGTGAAGGGCTTTGTAGGTGAAGATGGGGAGCTTGTGCAGAATACGCTCAGGAAGAGGGAACCAGTGGAGAGAGGAGAGGAGAGGCTGCACGTGGTCAGAGCGATGGGCTAGGTGAATGATCCTGGCAGCAGAGTTAAGGGAAGAAAGGTGGGAGCGGGGAAGGCCAGCGAGGAGGAGGTTACAATAGTCGAGGTGTGAGATGACTAGGGCATGGATGAGAGTTTTGGCAGAGGAGACAGACAGAAAAGGACAGATCTTGGCAATGTTGTGGAGGGAGAAGCGGCAGGATTTGGCAACGGAGTCAATATAGGGTTTGAAGGTAAGGTGTGAATTGAAGATGAAGCCCAAGCTGCGGGCTTGGGGTACAGGGAGGATGGAGACCCCGTCAATGGTAACTGACAGGGAGAGGAAGGATTGGGAGGGAAGATCGGGAGTTCAGTTTTCACCATGTTCAGTTTGAGATGGCGTTGAGACATACAGGCGGAGATATCAGAGAGACAGTTGGTGAGACGAGCTTGAACAGAGGGGGAGAGGGAAGCAGTGGAGAGATAGAGTTGAGTAGGGATGGGCGAACAGAACCAAGTTCGGAAATTCGGTTCGGTTCAGTTCGGAAATTCAGTTCGGTTCGGAAGTTCGGTTCGGTCAATCGAGCTATCCAAGTTCGGTCTGAACTTCCGAACAAAGTTCGGAAATTCAAACCCCATTGAAATAAATGTAATATTATCTTTTAGGGATGGGTGAACAGAGCCAAGTTCGGAAATTTGGTTCGATGTGGTTCGAAAATCGAGTTCGGTTCGGAAGTTCGGTTCGGTCGACCAAACTGGTCGAGTTCGGTCCGAACTTCCAAACCGTGTTCGCCCATCCCTAGAGTTGAGTGTCGTCAGCGTATAGGTGGTATTGGAAGCTGTGGGAGGCAATGAGTTTGCTAGGGATTGGGTGTAAATAAAGAAGAGGAGAGGGCCTTGGGGAACCCCGACCAAGAGGCGTAGGGATGAAGAGGGGGAGGAGTTAGAAAGAGATACATTGAAGGAGTGGTCAGAGAAGTAGAAGGAGAACCAGTCGAGGACAGAGTCCCAGAATCCCAGGGAGTGAAGCAATTCAAGCAGGAGCGAGTGGTCAACAGTTTCGAAGGCAGCAGAGAGCTCAAGGAGGACAAGAATAAAGGTGGTTGGATTTAACCACAAGAAGATCGTTAGTGATCTTAGCAAGAGCAGTTTCAGTGGAGTGAAGGGGGTCAAGGGAGGAGTTGGCAGAGAGGAGGTCAAGGCAATGGGAGTAAACAACCCATTCAAGGAGTTTGGATGCAAAAGGGAGGAGCGAGACAGGACGGTAATTAGAGGGTTCAGAGGGATCCAGAGTGGACTTTTTGAGGATGGGGNTGAAGGCAGCAGAGAGATCAAGGAGGACAAGAATAGAGTAGAGGTGGTTGGATTTAGCCACAAGAAGATCGTTGGTGATCTTAGCAAGAGCAGTTTCAATGGAGCGAAGCCAGATTGGAGGGGGTCAAGGCAGGAGTTGGCGGAGAGGAGCGCAAGGCAACGGGAGTAGACAACCCATTCAAGGAGTTTGGAAGCAAAAAGGAGGAGGGAGACAGGACGGTAATTAGAAGGTTCAGAGAGATCCAGAGTGGACTTTTTGAGGATGGGGGAGACAGTGGTGTCTTTAAAGGCAGAGGGGAAGGAGCCGGTAGAGAGGAAGAGGTTGATGATATGCAGGAGGGGAGGGGCGACGGTGGAAGCAGTGGAGGTCAGGAGGTGGGAAGAATGGGGCCTAGGGGGCACATGGAGGGTTTGGAGGAGGAGAGCAGGGAGGAGATTTCCTCAAGGGAGGCAGGAGGGAAGGAGGACAGGAGAGGTGGGGGAGTGGTAGGGAGAGAGGACTTGGAAGCGATTTCTAGGCAGATCTTGTCAATCTTAGAGGTGAAAAAGAGAGCAAGATCCTGAGCGGAGAGAGAAGAGGGAGAAGGAGGACAGGGGGGTTTGAGAAGGGAGTCAAAGGTGGAAAAGAGGCAGCGAGGGTCCCGGGAGCAGGACTCAACGTGGGAGGCATAGTATTGCTGTCTAACGAGGGACATAGCAGAGTTGAGCGACAAGAAGCAGAATTTGCCGCCCCCTCCTACCTCAGGCATCTCGGGGCACCTCACAATATATTAAAACATTTCAAAAAAATAAACATTAAAATAAACCAATATAATTTCAATTAAAACAATGTAAAACCCCACCGCCCCTACCCTAACCCGCCCCACCCACACCATCTCCCTCGGGAAAGGCCTGGCGGAACAGCCAGGTCTTACACTGTCTGCGGAAAGAGGGGTGGTCGTCAGCCAAGTGGATTTCTAACGGGAGGAAGTTTCACAGCCGCGGAGCAGCCACGCAGAATGTCCTCCTCATAGTAGACTCCCAGGGAACCCTGAGGAGGGCACCCCCAGCCGACTGCAGGGGCCGCTCCAGGACCCGGAGGGTGAGGCAGTCCTGCAGATAAGCAGGGCCCAAGCCATTTAGGGCTTTAAAGGTCAACACCAACACCTTGAATTGGGTCCGACGTCGGCCCGTCCCCGTCAAGAGACGGGCCGCCGCATTCTGCACCGCATTCAGCTTCCGAAACAGCGCCAAGGGTAGCCCCACGTAGAGCGCGTTGCAAAATGTCAGGTGCCCTGTCCCCTGACACCGGAAGGTCCTTATGCTGAAGTTCGGCACTGCTTCCAGGTTGGAGGTGGGGGGGGAGATACTGTAGATATAATAAACACCTCTGTTAAAACATGCCCGTCAGACACAAGAAGCAGTTAGAAAATTTCCAAACAGGACATTCTAGCACTTAGAAAAATGGAGCCCCCGCCCCCCCTTTACCCTGGCTACTGAGGGTAGAGGGGTCAGAAAGAGGTGATTGACAAGGGTGCTTATCTTTTTTTAACAACGTTTGAATATCTATCAGGCTTTTCTTTCTTTTTTTGTTTAGCCTAGCTCTACCAGGTTGTGCTGTTAAGACGGCTCTAAGTGCTGGGGTCAGAAAAAGGTTATTTTACAGGGATGCAAAACTTCCAGACGGTACATTCTAAACGTTTTTTAAAATTTTACGGCTTCTAAGCGAGCTGTTTAGGTGATATATACAGCTTTAAAGATATTGATTTCAATACTATATATGAAGATAGAAATATATTGTTTCAGGAGGCTGGGAGTTTGAAGTCTTTATGACTTCTATGAAAGAGTTTGGCTCTATGGTATGTTTTAATTTGACTATGTAAAATTCAATCATTTTAGCTCGTTTACTTGTCACTTCAGTGCTGTGGATTTCTCATCTGATCCAAGTATGCCTTGTTAGACAAACATAAACTATACAAAATGAAAGCATGGATCGGAACGCGCTCTACGTGCTGCTACCCTTGATAACAATCCTTCAGCTGGTGCAGAAGTTGTTTCTGCATGTTGGGCTGAGTTGTTTGAGGGGTCACATAACCCCTTCTCCCAATTCCACCTACCCACAAACTGCCGCCCCATTGTGCCCGTTTTCTATGAAACAGGAGGGGCTAGAGCTCTCAAACCCAGATCAATTGGTCCAGCTCGCTCTCCTGAGTTGTTTGGGACCTCACACGACCCCATCAAAGGACCTTGCAGGGTCATGGGGGTGGGACCTTCGGTGGGACCATGTTCTTAAGAAAGAGTATGTTTTGGAGTGTGGTTTTGTTTTAGAAATAGCTATGCATCATTTTACAATGCTAACCAGGTTTAGAACGTATGTCATTAGGAGACTTGTTCAAGTAGATTTGCTTGCTATTCAAAGTCGAGTGAACACAAGTAAATTGGTTGCTGCAGCAAACCCTATGTATTACGGTGTGTTTTACTCAACACTAGGGTGGGGGTAGTGAAGGTGGTTAAATAATATGCTACGTGTGTGTATGGGGGGGGTTGCTAATGCTCCTTGCTGAATTTTGTACAGTAACTTGTAAAATCAGCCTAGTAACTGTAGCTTCCTTCCCTGCTATGGGATGATTTCATTGCTCTCTCCTCACAAGAATAAACTTAAATCCTAAAGGGTTCAGAAGCATTTTGAAGCATCTTTAGGAGGACAGCATGTGCTCTTGTCAGCCCACAGCATCCCCTTGGTAGTATTTTGACGTCTACAGAAAGCAGAGTTTGGGTACACTTGCCCTCCCCCCCCAGCTTTAATCTTTGGGACATGAAAAATTACGTACAAAAAGTAGGTTAAAGTTTTTCATTCCTGTCCCTTTACAGTTTTCCCCTTTTCCTCCAGAGTGTAAGATTTAAGTGAGGCGATAACAGTGTAATAGATTGTAATTAGCAGTGTGTGCAGATATATCCGTTTACCACTTAGTATGGCAACTATTTCAAGTGTTAACTATTTGTAGTATTTACTAGTACTAGATTACAAAATGAAATCCCAGTGATCGCATACAGCTGTGTCACTCTACATCTGAACCAAAGGAAGAAAGGCATTTTTACTTTAAAAACTAAAATGAAATATATCAAGTCCTCAGTCTGAAAAGGAGGAGTCATCCCCTCCAAAACTTTCAGCCTCTCCTGGTATGTAATAGCTCTCTTTTAACAGGCCCTCCTGCACAAACATGTTTCTAACATTACCGGCTTAAAAAACAAACAAACCAGTAATGACAACAAAAGAGGTTTCAAACAAAGTTTTTATTCTTCTGACTTGAGTTGTTCCTTCTTGCAGCAATCCAGTTGATCACCTCCTCTTGAGCCTGTGCAAAAGCAGGAGACACAAGATACGTTTACCCCTACAGGCATTCCCAAATTCAGGTTTTCCAAAGCCTTTACAAAGTCAGTGTTTACCTGTTGAAATCAAAAATAAAGATACATTGGTGCATCTCTGTTTTCCTCTTTACCCAGTCCTGAATGTCTGTGACATCCTATATGATCGTCTGTTGGAATACTGACTTGAATAGCCATAGATTCATACACAGATTCCTCAATCAGCTGCTGGGTACTTTTCACCATGGTTTCACCAGTTTTCTTTCCTTTTCGTGGTCTTCTTATCATGTTCAAGAGAGTATCGAGTTCAAACGGGGACATAGGGGTTGCAGCGCCAAGGTAAGGATTTTACGTTCATGTAGGCGACTCAGCAAGGCCTTTGGTGTAAAAGAAGCCAAGGTGGTAGCAAAAGCCCCCTCAGTTTGTCTCTCATTTGCCGGTCTTTGCCATGTTCAGAAACACATACCCCCACCTCACAAAATGTTCCCTCTTTCATATATGATTGTTGAATGGCTGTGGTGCTGACGCTGCACCCAATGGGAACCTCGACAGAAAGCCCCTAGGGCAGGCCTAGGGTCCCAAAACCTTTCTGATTGGTCAGGGTTGGTGGTCTGAGTTGTTTGAGGGGTCACATAACCCCCCTTCTGGCCAAGCAGCTCCAAAGGCATCTGGACTGGATCGACTTCCTGGATATTTCACAGTCAGGATTTCATCACGGTACAGAGACTGCACTTGTGGCTTTGGTCGGCCATCTGCACCGAGAGTTGGATCGAGGTAGGTCCACTCTCTTGATTATGTTAGATCTGTTAGCGGCGTTTGATACAGTGGAACACGAGCTGTTGGTGAAACATCTGTGGGACTGTGCTTGGGTGGGGGCAGGGGACTGTTCTTGGATGGTTCCGCACATTCCTGGCCAGTAGAACTCAGCGTATGGTCCTGGGGGAGTGTTCATCTTCCCCCTGGGATCTTACATGTGGTGTCCCACAGGGTTTTATTCTGTCCCCTCTCCTGTTGAGCGTATATATGCAGCCATTGGGTGAGATCGTGAGAGGATTTGGAGTGGGGTGTCATCAATATGCTGATGACACCCAGCTCTACCTCTCGTTTTCATCTGACCCAGACCCTGCAGTCTCGGTGCTTACCCACTACCTGACTGCGGTGGGCGATTGGATGAGGACAAGTCGCCTCAACTTGAATCCCAACAAGACAGAGGTGATGCTGGTGGGTAAGGGTGCATGTGTGGAGGTACCCAGAATTGATGGGGTGTGTTCATATCTGATCCCTCAAGTTCAGAGTCTGGGGGTTCTCCTCAACTCGCAGCTCTGCCTGGATGTCCAGGTGTCAGCTGTAGCGAGGAGTCCTTTAGTAACTTACATCTGGTCCATCGTCTTCAACTGTATATCTCAGGCCTCACCATCATCCATGCATTTATCACCTTACTACTGCAACGCACTCTATGTGGGGCTACCCTTGATAACAACTTGGAAACTTCAGCTGGTGCAGAATGCGACAGCTCGCCTCCTGTCGGGAATGTGCTGCCGGGACCACATTACACCGGTGCTCTGCTCCCTGCACTGGCTGCCTATAGTCTTCCAGGTTCACTTCTAGCTGTTGGTTTTAACCTTTAAAGCCCTACACGGCTTGGGCCCTGTCTATCTGCAGGAACACCTCACCCCCCGGGTTCTTGATTGGCCCCTGCGGTATTCCGGGGACGCCGTTCTAGAGGTTTTCTGGGGGCCACATTTGAAAGGGCGTTCTCAGTGGTTGCACTGCAGCTCTGGAACTCCCTCCCGGCAGAGATCCAACTCTCCCAGGACCTCTCTATGTTTTGTAATCAATGTAAGACTGGACATTTTCGCCAGGCATTTGGTGAGGGCTGAGGGGGATGGAGGGATTAAGTTGATTTTATTCTGCATTTTAGTGTTGTTTTTACCTGTGTATTTTATATTTTTATTGTTTTGCTGGTTTTACACCACCCTGAGTTGCTGTATAGTGTGTAGGGTGGTATAGAAGCAATGGAAATAAATAAATAAATCCTGCTTACGCATGAAACACCAACCCATTGGCCCAGATCTCCGCAAGGGAGGCGCCCAGCATGATGACACCTTTTGCCAATTGTTTCTGCGTGTTGGGCCGCGTTGTTTGAGGGGGTCACATAACCCCTTCTCCCGATCCCACCTACCCATGAACTGCCGCCCCATTGTGTTGGAAATGCAAGGACTGTGAGATCATTGCATCCATTTGCCCAATGCAGAGTTTACAGAGGAGTGTGAGTAGCTAATCATCAATAAGCAGGCAGGAAGCATACTTAAGCTTAAGTAGCTTTATTAGGAAATACATGTAGGATAGGAAAGGCCTACATCTATGCTAAGTCCTAAGACTAGGTGTGTTCAAGAGGGAGGAAGGAAGCTCTCTGAGACACAAAGAGATGAGAAATCTCCTGGGGGAGGAGATTGACCAATCAGGTCCTGACAGGAGTAGGACAGATAGGATGGGGGAAGGGTTCCCTGATCTGTCTGTCTACTCCTGCTGTTTCTAGCAAACAAACAGGATGAGGTGCTTAGGGGGGATGCAACCAAAGGAATGTATTTCCAACACATTGTGCCCCTTTTCTATGGAACAGGAGGGGCTAGAGCTCTCAAACCTAGACCAATTGGTCTAGATCGCTCTCCTGAGTTGTTTGCGACCTCACACAACCCCCATCAAAAGACCTTGCAGGGTCAGGGGGGACTGTCAGGGGGCGGGACACCTGTCACATTATGGAAAAGGGAGCTCTCAAAGAGGTCTTTCTCCTACAGCCACTACTTATAGCTAACCTACTTGGGCTTTTATGGGTCCTGAGCATGCTCAGACAGGCCCATTCATACTGAGCATGCCCATGGACTTAGTCTCTGAAACAGCTGTAGTTTTCACTGGGCATGCTCGTGGACATAGCTGCTCGGCTTTGCTCCAGTTCCTAAGGAGTATGCTCAGGGACACAGGTTGTTTTTAGACGAGCGCCGCCCGCTCACGCCTGTAATAACGCGCCCTTTAAAAGTGAAGTGGACGACGTTTAAATGCTCCTAGACGCACCATAGACGTGTCTTATTGCCAGTTGCGCAGTCTTTAAGAGCGCAAATTAAATATCTCAATATCAAGGTATTTAATTTGCGCTCTTAAAGAATGTGCGATCGGAAATACGGTGCATCTACGGCACATCTGGGTGCGTCTAAACGCTGCCCACGGCACTTTTAAAGGGCGCATGATTACAGGCACGAGCGGGCAACACTCATCTAAAAGCAATCTTAGTTTCTGGAGGGGGCCCCAGCGCTGGCTCCAATGCACCCTGTTAGAATGATCATACTGAAAGACAGTAACATGGTAAGTAAGGTTGAGTCAGAAAAACTGAAAGATGGTGCCCTGATAACTGTACTACTCAGAATGAAATTTAGTTGGGTACCTGTTTTGGTATTCAGGTACTAACAAGGTAAAAATGTGGGTAAGTAATGAATTGGCTACCCCTTTCAGCTCTAGTATGATCATTTTTTTTTTCTTTTTCATGCTCGCTAGTAACTGAACTCAATCTTTGATAGTGTGAAAGAAATAGGCAGTTTGAAAACACAAAATCAAAAAGCCCCATTTTTTGCATCCAACCTGCTAGCATTGCTTGAGAGCAGAATGTGGAAGACAGAAATCCAAGAGTTTCCCACAGGGCTGAGTTACGAGCGTAGATCAGCTGCAGTAAATATCCGTTCGATATGTGCACCGGATTCTGATAGGCTGCCAGCGAAAATGAGCAAAAGCATATTCAACGGGGACAGGAAATGGCAGCTCCACAGAGCGCTATAAAAACTCGCCAAGGGTTACTCCAGAAAGCGTACAGCTTAGAGCAGGATTTTACTAACAGCCCTCTTGTCTAATTACTGTCTGCAGTAAAATATTGTGTTTTATTGCTACCATTCAAGGCAGGAAAGAATTCTCCATACGCACCGTACTTCCTGAGAGCGCTTTGACTGAATCTTATGCTTGGAAGGAAAATCTTTGTCGAGTGCTCAGTATAGATTGCCCATAGTTAGTCAGTTTGCATTAAGAGGGTTTATTGGCCTTTGCCTTGTCTTGGATTTACCAATGTAGCCTAGTAGTGACATACAGCTTTCTCTCTTCTTGAAGCCTTAGAAATGATTCTTGCAGCTTCGTTTATTGGTGGTCTGAAGTCATAGTTCATATTCATCAAGGTGCATTACTTGGGTTTTGCTGAGCTGCTGCTGTTACAGAAAACCATAGAATCATGCAGCTGAAAGAAAGCTCAAGAAGGATCTAGACCAGCTCCTCTTTACAATTAAACTGAATCTACATAGAGACCCACCAACCATTTTGTGGCTCTGGCACACCAAGGGCCAGCCTCACCACAGGGTGACCGGGGGTGACCACTCTTCTGCGGGCCCCACAGTAGCCCACAAGTTGCACCAGGGAAGGATGGAGCCCCCAGGCCCCCTCCCCCCCACTTTCCCCCAGTGGTTCCCCAAACACAAGTACCTCTAGGGTCCTGTAGAGGGTGCTGCTGAGGGGATAGGGCCATCAGGCATTTCCTCTTTGCCCTGGGCTACGCAAAGTCTAAGGCCGTCCCTGGGCACACCTGTGTTTCAGCTGTGCTTTCATGGCATGCCCATTTTTTATCCATCAGTTCACACCACATAGCCATTCCTGGAGGCCTTTAAAATAGGTTCGAGGCTGGTATACCCACTAGTATAGGCCGGTGGTTCACAATCGGTGTGCCAAGGCACTAGAGTGCTGAACGGTGGCTCTTCAAAGCCACACTGCAGTTATTATAATGGATATGAAGGTAAATAATTGTTATTACTCCAATTAATACCCACTTCATTTTCTCTTTGCAAGAAGAGTTTTCCTTAGCTCTCCCATCTGCCCCCAGCTCTGCTCCAAGCTCTTGTCCCCAGCCTTATTCTTGAAACCCTCACACTGTCCTTCATCCGAGGTTGTTTCCCTTCCTGTCCTGATTCCCTGTTCCAACCCTGATCCTGACATCTGGCCTGGCCCTGATCCAGAACCTGTGCCCCAAGCCCACCATCTGCCCATGTTGCAAAAGATTTCTCTATACTCTGGTCCCTTACACTGAGGGTACTTCTATTGTCAGTTGGTCTTCCTGGGAAAGAGTGGGGAGAGTGGGCATAAAATGTATTTTGTCAGAGTTAGCAAAATAGCTAGGACTGGCCTTCCTTAGTGGCACTGTATTAAGAAGTAAACATTAAATGAAACCATTAAGTGGGGAAGTCATGGCCATCCCATGAGCATTTCAGTTCTCCCCTGGTATCACTTGCCCCTAGAGATGTTTATGGTGCTGGCGAAGACCAGTTATCTATCTTGTGAAGTTATAAATATCCTACATGGTACATCCATGAGATGTTTGACAGTTGACATTGGTTCCATTGGTCCGAAGAGCTTGGGAACCCCTCTAAGAGATGACAACTGGAAGTCCCTTCCAAACCCTGATTCTAAGGCTGTTTTTAGACAAGCGCCTCCCCATCGGTTACCCACCCATCTTGCATGTTGCAGAGTGGCTATGGTGCAAGCTAAATGCCTAAAATAAACTTACTTACTGCAGGTTGCAGTGCCACACTGACACCCTATGCAGTCCTGTAACATGCATGATGGGTGGGCGATGGGTGGGGATGCATTTATCTAAAAACACTCTAAGATATCCAAATGTCCCCTCTCTTTGAAAAAGAGTGTGGTTGCTGTGTTGGATGGATCATGTCCATCTCTGTTTGCAAGATTATTCTTATCCTCTCTATTGGTTTCAAGGGGCTAGAGAGAGGTTATGAACTTGCCTTGTTCTTAGTTATCTCCTCTGATCTCTGAGGATCTGCACACAGAATGTAGAACAGCTGAAATCTCCTGAGAGAAATGTAGCTACCTTGAATTAGCACAATACATTTTCCTTTCCTTTCTCTCCTGTACGGCATTTTCTTTTAGTGCACAATGCAAGAGCTGGCTTAAATCCATTGTCTCTAACCCATTTTTTCAGACAATGTCAGTGAGAGCACACAGTAGAATTTTTTTTTAAAATACCATTGCATGATTTAGGTAGCACCTTCTGTCTAGAAAACCCTGACCCAAGCGTGTTTTTGTGATGCATGAGCTTGTGTTTTTCTCAGGGGAAAAATACTTGACTGCTGAGAAGCATGAGTAAGAGGATGCTCTAACTATGATTAACTGGAACAAAATGCATTCAGCACAGTGTCACTTCGGTATGATCCCAAGCATTGATCCCAAAATGTTTACCCACCACTGTGTGACATGGCTCAGACTGATCTACATGGGGAGTGTGGACAAGAACAAGGCAATCTGCACTTGGTCACCCAACCTGATGATTAAACACAGTGGGGCCAATCCTAAACCCTGTGGAACCTGTGCACACAGCCGTGCAGATCCCTGTTGTAGGCACATTGTGCCACACTGGAGATCGTCAGGGTTTGGGATCAGCCCCAATAGCTCTGGTCAGTGAATGATAAGGTCAGACAGGACTTCCAGGGTCATCTAGTCCAACTTCCTGTTTGAAGACCGGGTACCCAATACCATGGCCACTTTGCAAATTAGTACAAGCTCCATGAGCCTTATAGGAAGTGAGAGAAGGTGTGCTTAAGGAGTTTGCTCAGGCTGAAGGAGATCATAGATCTCTTCTATGTATCCATCTCTTATCCTTCCATGCAAGCCCTTATCTCTGCTTCCCTTCTCCTGAGCTCGTTGCCGACGCACCGAAGGAGGCAGGACAAATTGCTGTGTTTCAAACGACATTCAAATTCAGGTGGGGGTAAATCGCCTAGTGCGATGCAGGTCCAGTACTTAACTTGCCCTTAACAACAGTACCCCAAACGTTAACCAGGGGTGGCTTCAATGTACCCTCGATTGCCACCCAACCGATGATCACACGTCTCCCCCTTGAGCAGCCCCACCATCCGTGAGGGGGTCCACTCCTTTAAATGCAGGTAAGGAGAAAGATGCCTGCCAACGGGGGACCATACTTGTCCCTACCGCCATCGCACAACACCCCTCCCAGGGAGGCTGCCCAGCCGCTTGCCTTCCCCTGCTTTCCGGCAGGTGGGCCTCCCCATCTCTTAAAGAGATGACTCTTAATTATGACCCCTCTAACTACTCTAACTTACAGTACTGGACCCCTGCCACTAAGGGTTCGCCGGGGTTACCCGGACGAACCCGACCCCCACCTAACTCTAGTACCTTTCTAATGAGCGAACCAGAGCCCTCTTTAGGGCTCCCAGGTATAAGTCATTCTCTTCGAGGGACAGGTGCACACCATCCCGCCTATACAGGGTTGGTTTTTTGTATGTCAGTACCTGGGTGTCCACATGCCCACCTCCCAGGCCAATGAGCCACTTCACTACATCCCTATTGACTGTCTTCCTGGTCCTATCAATCTTCCGGGGGTGTACCCCATGGCCCCAAGACAACTGTTCAACCAGATCGGTCCAGAGGAGACAGACACCATGGAAGAGTGTCTTAATCTCCCACAGGTCGGACTTGATGTTCTTGATTAGTTGGACGCCTTTCAGCAGTGGGATATCATTCTCTCCGAGGTGGATTACTATGATATTCAGCGGTGGGCACCGAGCGGTGGTGTGAACCGCTGGCAAAAGCTGGTGCCACCTCATTCCACTATGGCCCTCCACTGGATTTGTGCCTGTGTTGACAAGTCTAGTTGTGTTCCCCATCCAGTCTGCCCTGCGGCCTTGCCTGCTCAACGCACCAGGCTTTGGCCGATAATCCACACCCTCTTCCGTGGCAGTGGGGGAACACCTGTTAAGATGAGAATAAACAGTTAGGGTCGCTCGGCGGGTGGGGGGCACCCCGGACATAAGTCCGAAAAGCCCCCGACCTCCAATGCCCTACTTCCCTGATGCCTTGTTCGGGCATCCCATTTTCCGCGGCGAAGCTTGCGGCCCCTATGCGAAACGGGTGTGTGCCATAGGCTGCCGGGGGCAGTCCCAGATAGGCCAGAGCAGCCCTCATGACAGCCGTAAATTGGTACCTGGCCACCTGTTGCCCCGCAGCGTAACTAAATAGGGGGCCTGGAGCCATCCCACGCACTGCAATACGCATCCATAGCTTTAACCGGGCACATCTCATCCATTGTCGCGAGATTCAGCCTGAACTCCTGCCCTCTCCCTCTCTGGTCCATCTTGGATCGACGAATGTTCAACGCCAGCAACGTTGGGCTGATCCGGATGTCATTAAACTGGAGTGCCCTACCTGAAGTGTCCCTGGCTGAATCCGCTACCAATTTGCTCACGCAAAATGCCCGAAAGAAGGCTAACTTGAATAACGAGTTAAACAGTAAAACTTCAAAACAGTCAAAACAAACACGGGATAGCCTGCCACACATATCCAACAGTAATCGTAACGTGACTGGGACCCGTTGATCCTACCCCCTTCCCTATGCCAGCTCTCAAGTAAGTGCCTGGCGAAAAAAACCCGGTCAGGGGGTGGGTGGCCTGAAAGGTTGCTTGCAAAGGCCAGGGCAGACAGCTTCCCCGAGATTGTACCTGGGGCTGCTCCCCGGCACCTTAAGAACATGGCAAATTGCAACATGTGGTGCTCTGGGATTGGGAACCCCTGGGGCCAACCCTGTTCTCTCTGATAATTCCAAAACTCCCTGAAGACCCTGCTGTAGGCCGTCCTGGTACGGGGCACAAGGGATCCCAGAACTGTGGTGTGCAGCTCTACAACCCAAGGTTCCACACCAGTGGTGGCAGCGGATCTGGGTTCGCCTGAGCCTGAGGTGCCAGCAGATGGAAATGCTCCATCTGGAAGCGAGAAAGGGCATCGGATACACTGTTGTCCAGACCAGGCACATGCCTGGCATGGAACAGGATGTTACGTTCCAAACAGGTGAGCACGAAAACCCTCACTAACCTCATCACCCTTAGAGACCTAGAGGACTGGGTGTTCATTATGTGGACAACAGCTTGGTTGTCACACCAGAAGAGAATTGATTGGTTTGCCAGCTGGGCAGGCCATAGGTGTACCACCACCACAATTGGAAAAAGTTCCAAAAAGGTGAGGTCCTTTGTAATCCCTTGCTCTATCCAGTCCCTCGGCCAGGGGGCCGCTACCCACCGATCCTTAAAGATTAACCCAAAACCTGCCCCACCAGCAGCATCAGAGTGCACCTGGAGCTCAGCTTCCAGTAGGAGCTGGTCCCTCCAAAAACTGGTGCCATTAAAACCTTCCAGAAAAGTGGCCCAGGTCTGGAGATTTTCTTTCATCTCCTTGGTGACCCTGATGTGGTGGAGGGGGGGTGGGCTGCCGGCGAACCTTGCGTAGAGGCGGGACAAGAAGGCCCGACCCGGCGCTACCACCCGGCAAGTGAAGTTGAGACTCCCTACAACTGATTGTAGATGCCATACCATGACTTTGCTGGTCCCCAGGCATTCTATGATCTTCTCCCGGAGTGACTTCAATTTATCACCGGGAAGGCAGGAAACAGCCTCCTTGGTATCCAACTCGATGCCAAGGTAGGTTAACCTGGTGGTCGATCCTTCCATTTTCTCTGGGGCTAAGGGGACACTCAGGTTCTCTGCTACCTCGTGGAAAGTCCGCATCAAGTCAGTGCACTCGCTCATATCAGCCTGGCCGATGAATAGGAAATCATCTAGATATTTTGTGATTCCCCTTTTTCCAGATCGTTGCTTGACGATCCATTCCACTAGGGTGCTGAAACGCTCGAAGGCGGAGCAGGAGATCGAGCACCCCATTGGCATGGCCTTGTCATAGTAATACCCTCCCTTGAAGTGAAACCCGAACAAAGGGAAGCTATTGGGGTGAACAGGGAGCAAGCGAAAAGCGGACTTGATGTCGCACTTCCCGAGTATGGCACGGGGCCCAAATATTCTCACCAGGGCTACCGCTGAGTCAAATGACGCGAACCGGACCGAGGAGAGTTCCTTGGGGATAGCATCATTGACTGAGCCCCGCCGGGGGTATGACAGATGATGAATTAGTCAAAATTCCCCGGGGGTCTTTTTCGGTACCACACCCAAGGGAGATATGATCATGTTGGGAAATGGTGGGGCCAGGAATGGGCCGGCCACCCTTCCTTCGGTCCCTTCTTTACGAATCTTAGCTCCAACTATGTCCTCCATCCCAACTACTGACTTCAAATTTGAGCAAAGCCCAGACTTGTAAGGCCTGCCCCGCAAGGGAAGAATAGCTGGGCGCGCCAACCGAGGGGAGCACCCCCCCCGGCTGAGCAACCCGCTCCTCCACCCGCAAGAGAAGGGGGCGGGGGGGCAGGTCCCACCCCACCAGACTAGTTGCGGCGATCCCCCCCTTGTTCCAAGACCCTGGTAGTTCTCCGTTACTGCCCTCTCAGTGCCCATGCTTCCCGTCATGGGGGCCTGTGCAGGGTTCAACATTTCCCCCCCCCACCTAACCCCCCAAGGGAGGTAGGGGTATTACCTGGATCGGGGACTGGCTGGACTGCGGGGACCACCTGTTGGGTTCCTGCTGCCTGGGCATGCTGGTGCAACAATGCTTGAAGGGCGCTCTCCATGTGCTCCATTCTCTGGTGAAGGTCCCCATCGCCCTGTTCCTGAGGCGCAGCTCTCACCGACTGTGACTCTGGCTGCAAAAAGGAGGGGAGAGGCTCCCCGGCCCAGCCCAGTGCCGGCCCCGCCCATGCAGCCTGCCCCAGGCTGACTGGGGCCTGGGTGGGCTCCTGGATCCCCGCGTAGGGAAAGGCCCATTGGGGATCCACCAGGGCAGGCCCAGCGAACCCCGTATGGGACCTCCTAACTCCCTCCATTGCTTCTGCCACGCCAGGAGCCCCGGCGGCCACCGATGGCATCTGTAGGTATAAGGGGGGAGCCGATCCTGCAGGGCCACCTGGGAGGGGGCCTATGGCCCCTATGGGCCTGCGCCCCCGTGCCCTTGATGGCCTCACAAATATACTGTGCAGGGGGGTTGATGGGGCACCTTCCTCGGCGCAAAGTAGCGGGTCCACCTTCCGTGGGGACTCCCCTGAATAAGTTGAGGGGCCGGGTTGGGGAGGGCCCAAAACCAGCGAGCCAGATGAGGGGCGGCGGCAGTGGGGCAGTATTTCTTTCCCCCTCCCCAGTGAGCTGGCGTAGGAGGGCCTCACACCCGGCCATCCTGACTGCCAGGGGGGTTTCCCTTCCCCCCCTCCATCCATAGGGCCCCCGAGTGAAAGACCCCTGGTGGAAGGCCCGGGATCTCATCCTCCGGGCCCACCACTGGCATCTCCCCCCGTTCACCTACCCCTGTCCCCGGGATGGTTCCAGCCCGGTGACTTCGATTCTGCGTTTCTTTACCGCCCCCGCAGCACTCTTCTTACTCTTCCTCATCAGGGGATTCCTTTCAGGGAGCGTTGAGGATGGCCACGTGAAACCTGGGCCTAAAGGACACGCCACAGGGTCTGTGCTGCAGGGTCTGTTTGCTCCCAAAGGGCGGGGACCACGTGCCTATTCTATCCAATGGGAGGCGCAGCCTGGGCCGCCTAGCAACCCAGGCTGCCTCCCGGCTCACAGTGCGCCGCCTGTTTTCCCACCACAGGGGGCCGCGCCGGCCTCTGACGGCGGGAAAACTCTTAACCCTTGCCGTCCTGCCCCCTCTCTAGGCGGGCGCGGCAAAGGACCTCGCGCCCCACACCCCCGGTGGGGGAGGGGGCAGATGCAATTTTTTCAGAGCTCGAGGGTAGGAACTTGAGCCATGGGCCCGGGCCAGGAACTGGAAAGGGACCAAAGACAATAACCAGCTGTGGGCCAGATTTAGCTCTCATGCCATAGATTTGCAACCCCTGCCCTTAAAGACCTACAGCACCACAGACAGATGCTTGTCCAGCTGGTTGTTTGTTTGTTTTTTAAAACACATCCAAGGAAAGAGATTCCTCAACCTCCCTACGCAACCTGTTTTGTTCTTATAGGTAGGCAAAATTTATTTTCTACCTAATCTTTATAAAAGCACAGCCTTACATCATATCAACCGTTTGTGTGTGTGTGTACAAACTACAAATGAGATATCTGTCGGTATGAAGGATGCATGGCTATTTGTGTCTCAGCGTAACATGAACACTAGCTTAGTTTCCCCTAATCATAACCATTTGGATAGCGGCTCCACTCCAAAAATTTCTGTTCCCTCAGGGGTAACCTAGATGTTGGTCCACAAATGCACTATTGAACAGGTTGGCTCTTTTTATATGTAAATTTGTATTTGGAAAATCATCAACTAATTTTGAGTCTGTTTGGGTTGACATGGTCTGCTTGCCAAACTTGTATTTGCATACTGATTTTGCCTCTCCTCTGTTTATTGAATAATGGCTCGAAATAACTAGTCTGATAACTAGTTTGGATGTAGAAGGGAGATTGCTGCCGTGTCACAGACTTCATGCATAAAAGACCCTGAAATGGAGATTTCACTAACCATTCTCTCATCTTAATCACATCAGGACTAAACCACCTGATTGTTTCTAGCTGTGTCTCACCTCTGGAAGACTCCTGGGTGTCCAAGTCCCCATTCTGCTGGGCTTTTGGCTAAATATAGAAAATACGTATATCAAAACATGACGATTTCCTGGACTGTGACTGCTAACGACAGACGCACACAAAATCTGGATACAAACCAGCACCAATCCCCAAATGTTTTATGTACGGAAGGTTTTCACTCTAAAAAATATGGGGGGTTATTTGTTTTTTTAACTGGAGAAAAGTCAGTTCCAGTCAAAAGAGAGGGCGGTTTTGATGTTGGTCCGAGATGGAAACAAAGTAATTAAAATGATCTTTTATTGGACCAACTTCTAATAGTGAAAATATGCAAGGTTTCGGGCTTCTCCAAGCCCTTCCTCAGGCAACTTCTGAACTACAGACCAGGGGTCTAGTAGCTATATAGGTGCAGCTGCTGGGGGTGGGGCGCACATGCCTGGGGGGGGTCCCACACGCATGTAGAATGTACTATATACACACTGAAGCGGAGTGCCCCACCTGGGGGTCCATTCCATCTTCTGCCCAAGGGCCCATTCCCACCTAGCTACGCCCCTGCTACAGACCGAGCAGTGAAGGCTAAGTTATTTATTTATTTATTTATTTATGTATATTTCTACCCCATACCCTCCTGCCAATGGCAGATTGGGGTGGCTCACAAGTTACAAAATATAAAAATGATATGCAGGGACCCATGTTTATAGGTTCCTGGAATGTTTATTTGATTTACTTATAGAGCTGAAATTTGCCCCACCAAAAATGTATGTATTTATTTATTTATTTTACTAGTTTTATACCCCGCATATACCCATTGAATATACCCTACCCAAACTAAAAATGGTGGTGGAACTAAAGCCAATAGGCATTTATGCTCTGTCAGGTATACGTTTTGTTTATTTTGGGTTGCATTTTTAAAATTATTATTGTTATTGTTATTTGGGGATGTTTTGTCATTTTTCAGTTACGTTATCAGTTTGGCAATATTAGCAGTCTCTATTGCCTATATTTGAGGCCAACACAACAAACCCTACTATTCTCTATGGAGGATATTATTTGGGCACTCAAAGGGCTACCCAAATTTGTAAACAACAAACCCACTACCTAACCACCATATCCCAGGGAAGATTTTTACAATCCTTATCTGGGTCCCTTTTCTAATGGATGCAGGTGCATGGGGGGGATGGGTGGGGTGTGTGGTGTGGTGGGTGGGCAGTGCGTGGGGGTGTATTCGCACAGACCCACATCCACCCATCTCCACGCACGGAGCATCGGATACTGGCTCCTGTTGTTCCATGCATGGGTGATGGGTGGAGGTGGGTGAAGCATGGGAGCACGCACGCACCCCCACCCACTGCCCACAGTGTTCCCATGGGCATCCATGGATACCCACCCACCCACTGTAGTGCCCGCATGGACACCACCCAGACACGTGTATTG
>QEPC01006909.1:3481373-3501240 GCA_003113815.1 Sphenodon punctatus | reverse complement strand
CCCCTAACTGCTAACGTCTTCTGCTCCCCCCCTCCCCTCCCCTAACTCCTGCTGATCCCCTCCATCCAGTACAATCTGTTACCTGAGGTCTGTGTACTCATATCCTCACCACATGGACCAACCAGCCATCATTCTCCATGTAACGAAGCCAAGCGCGTGCACCTGGGACCTGTCTCTCCCTCTGTTCCTCTTCTTTTGTGTTCCCCCCCCCCCATCTCTCAGATTGTAAGCCCTAGGGCAGGGACCGTGTCTATTCCATTACTTTGTAAAGTGCTAGGTACATTGCTGGTGCTATATAAACGCTTGATAATAATAATAAATATTCTCAGTTTACTGATGGGGAGCGCAGGCAATAGCCCCCAATAGCGTGTCCACCTACCCATGTATTAGGTAGTCGCCAGATGTTTGCCCACAGCCACCCGCCCCGCAGCCCCCAGTCACGGCATGATCTGGAGAATCCCTTCATGTACCACACAGATGAATGTGTGCTGATGTGGGCTAATGTGAACCCATGTGGCCACCTCCCATCTATCAGGGTGGACGCAGCCTCTACCTGCCTATAGAACTCCTTCCTCCTGGACTCCATCTGAGTCCGAGCCTGAGCATCTTTCAGAGTTGGTGTAAAATTCTTCTTTTTGTTAAAGCATTTGGTGGGTGGGGATAGGGAGAGGGATTAGGTGGGAACTGGTTGGAGGATTGGAATAGGTTGGGCTTTGGGGAGGATTGTGTTTTAATGTTTTTTTAATTGTATTTTATGTTTTGTGTAAGCCACCCTGAGTCTTCGGGGAGGGGCGGGGTCTAAATGGAAGGAAGGAAGGAAAGACAGGCTTAGAGTGGTCTGAGGAGCGAGCAAGCACTTTCTCTGCTCTTGCTGACATTTTGACCATTTACTTTCGCTTTTGGAGTGCTCCAAAAAAGCAAAAATAAACAAGAAAACAGAAGAAATCACAGAGGGGGAAGCTTCCTGTTCCCAAAGTTCACCATGGCTGTGAATCAGGAGGGGTGGAGTGCAGTGCCTCTCCATTTATTAGGCTCACCTGGTAAGCCATGCAAGTGGGGGCTACACACACCAAACCTGGACTCCAGTGGCCTAGTGTCTTGTTTGTTAACACCCGTAATGACTTGCCCAAGATTTCCCAGAGTATCCGTGGCTAAGACAGAATTTGAACTCTGATCTCCCAGATCCTAGTCTTACACCTTATCCATTAGCTATCATGGGAACAATCACTTAGGTGATCTACTAGGTTTTTGGAGTGACAATTTTTCCTGACAGGAGGCAGGGCCTCCAAAAAATTTCTCAGAAGCATCCTATGGTTTGTGCACTCAAATCTCTTAGGCACTGAACAAGACTGTCCCAAAACCGTCTGATCAGGCTACGACTACAGAGAAGCAGCCCGAGAAGAGGGATATAGGGGAAAGGGTGGAACAATCCTGTCCCCCTCATGACCATAAGGCATCTAGGCTCAAAAGGCTACGGCCAGTGATCATCACTCGGGTATGTGGAAGGTTTCCAGGCCCAAATACAGAGACACAGTCAAGACTAGGTCTCCATAGATGTTAAGTCAGGCTAACAGCAGCAGAAGGAATAGTGCAGGCCTTAGAGAAAGCAAGTTCCACAGGAAGATACGGGCTAGTAGCACCAGGAGGGGCTTTGTAGATAGCAAGGAGAAACAAGGGAGACATGGGGTATTTTCAGATGTTATGAAATCACAGTGAACCCCCATCAATACCCACATGGGGTCAAAGCGCCCTGAACGTCTGTTAGGCGGCTGCCAGATGTTCGCCATGGTCAATTCCCACATGGGATCAATTTCAACCATGCTTCCGGGGCTCCCCGCCAGACAATCCCCGAAAGCGTGATCAAAGAGATCCCCAGCGGGAACCAACAAAAAGTCACGTCTGGCCGGTGACAACGGCCCGGAATCCCCAGCGGGATTCCGGGCCGTGGTCAAGTTGGGCGGACGCCGCGGCCGCATTTGCCGCAGCGCCCGCCCATCTCCCCAGAGGGTGGGCGGCAGGGGAACGTGGGGGGATGGGGCCAGGCGGCCACATGTTGCACCACGTGGCCCCACCCCCTCCCTGATTCCCCGCTGGGATCAACCGGCACGTCTGTTGGCCGTGCCAGAGTGCTCCCAGTGGGGAATCTCAGGGTTGTTTCCGAAGGCGCCCTGTCACGTCTGAAAACACCCATGGCTTCCAAGCAACACAAGAGGATCACAGGTAGAAAAAAAATATCTCGGCGAGCGCTGCTTCCATTGGGAGCAGGGTATTCGCTGAGATTCACATGATGCAGACACTTACCAAGACTGTCTCGCTGAGTTCCCAACAAGAAAATAAAATTTAAAATCTTTTTTTTTTTAAAATCACTGCACATGCACAAAATGGCTTTCAGACTGTTCTGCGCATGCGCAAACTTATGTTTAAAGTCTTATACGCCCTGGACCCCACTTATCTGCGGGACTACCTCATCCCTCATGTCCTGGGTTAGCCCCTGTGGTCAGCTGGGGGCGCCCTCTTAGAGATCCCCCGGGTTTCTCGGGTGGCGACGTTCGAGAGGGTGTTCTTGGTGGCTGCACCGTAGCTATGGAATTCCCTCCCGGTGGAGATTCACCTCTCTCCGGATCTCCCCTCCTTCCATAGACAATGTAAAACCCAGCTGTTTTGCCAGACATTTGGTGAGGGGGATAGGTAGTGGGGGGCGGGAGGGTAATGGGGTATTTATTCTCTTGGGCGTTGTTATTTTATGTTTTTTAATTGTTGTTTTATATTGTATTTTTTATATTTTTGTATTATGTTTTATTATATGCTGTGCACCGCTCGGAGCTGTCATTGGGCAGGAGGGGGCAATATAATGATGAAAATAAATAAATACATTAAATTAAATGGTCGCTCCCCTTAACCAGAATGGCAGCAACAGCATCACTGCCATTTTGGTTACGGGCAGCGACTATTTCCACATGCACAGAACAGTTCGGTGACCGTTTGTGAATGTGCTGTCTGCTGCCCTTAACCAAAATGGCAGTGATGCTATTTCTGGTTGAGGGTGGCGGCCGGTTTTCGCATGCACAAAACAGTCTGGCTATTTTGCACACATGCAGTGATTTTTAAATGATTATTATATTCTCTCACTCGCAAGAACTTTCTCCGGGACAGAGATCTCGCAAAATCTCAGCACTGGTTCCCAAAATCGCGAGTTTTTCTCATGAGAAGTAAAATGTTTTTCATTCAACCCTAATCACAGGTGCAGGGGGAGGAAAGAGGATCTTAGCAACAGAAGGAAAGTTGCAGGCTTCTGAGGGAATGAAGCTTAACAGCAGCAAGGTAAGAAGGATTGGAAGGGCAGGGAAAGAAAGCAAACCTTGCAGCAGCAGCAAGGTAAGGAATGGCTGGGACAGCAGAGGTATGGAAGACAGGGAGGCAAGCTTAACTACAATGAGGTGCAGTCTGGGGAAAGCAAAGGGAGGAAAGCAGGCTTACTCGCAAGATCCTATGGTTACGGTATCAGGTAAAGGTGTGCACCAGGGACCCATGTTGTTTTTTGGTTTTGTTATTTAAATCTTTTGTTTTCGTTTTCATAAATATCAAAATTTTGTTTTCATTTTTTGCTTTCATTTTCGATTTCTATTAGTTTCAATTGAAAACACATTTTTCACTGTAACATTTCGGTTTTCTGTTATATTTGGATGAAACATGGAAGACTTATATCACCAGTGGAAGGCATTAAATGTACCACCTTTCAGAAAGATTGAATAAAGGAATCCAATTTTATAAGCAGTTGAATTGTGTTATTTTGCAAATATTTGCATATATATTCCTTCTTGTAACTTCTTTGTCTCCCATCTAATATGGATGAAACTTGGCATATTTATACCCTTCCCCAGGTTTACTATTTATGCCAACTTTCAGAAGGATTGGATAAACGGTCCTGGTGGTATAAGCAATTAACTTATATATGTATGTCCAACTGTAACATCTTTATACTCCAACCAGTGTACATGACATTTGGTAGGGCTGTATCTCACACCTTCAGGATTATCGTTGCTTCAGGATTATATCATAAAGATGTGATAAAGGGTCCCAATTTTATAAGCCTACGCAGCACATGCAGAGAATGAGCCTATGCCAGGGATTGTCTTACGTGTCACTGTGGTATAAGATCGGTTTGTGATGCCAATTGGCCAGCAGGAATGTCAACCAAATACCCTCATTCTGTGCTGTGACCACCGCAACTTCTCTCCCCCACTTGTTACTGGGAAGTCGGAAGCATCTCTTTAGGAAAGAGCCAATAGAGATTCTCTTATGTCCTCTGTCTCAGTGCTGCAGGATGTGATTGTGATGATAATTGGCCAGCCTGAATGTGTAAACCATGTGTCCTGATTGCTGAAATGCTATCCCCAAAGTCCCAATTATGTCCCTTCTATGCCCGTGTCGAAGTCATCACCGATTGGTCCTGTAAAGCAGCATGCAGTAATTGGCCAGTGAATGTGTCTGTCAGTCTGTTGGGTTGCTCCCCATCCTCCCTCCTACAGCCTCCCTCCCCCTACCATGCCAGGTGCCTGCCTCTGACTGGCACTGCATGTGCTGCTATTTCTCTGAATAATGGTCTTCAAGGGGACAACTTCAATTGCTTATAAAATAGGGGTCCTTTATTTTATTTATTTATTTATTTATTTATTATATAAAATGTATATCCTGCCCCAGCCCAGGGTGGGAAACAACAGTACAAAAAACAATAAAACAATTTAAAACCATTAAAAATATACAATACAGGGGAACAAAAACCCTCTCCCCCCCCCCTCCCCTTACCCCTACCCCTCACCAAAAGCCTGGCGGAACAGCCAGGTCTTACATAAATGCTGAAATCACCGGGGAGTGGGAGCTAGCCGAGCCTCCTCCGGGAGTTTGGAATCACATTGTTCTGTAGTTTGACAGATGACAGGGAATGTGTGGGATATATTCCTGCCAAACATCATGTAAGCAGGATGGAACATTAAAATGTTACAGCCACAACTGCATTTTCAAGTTAATGACTTATAACATCAGGACCCTTTATCCAATCCTTCTGAAATTTGGAAAGATTGGTAAACATGTGGAGGGACATAATATTCCCAGGTATCATGAAAATTGAACAGAAGATAAGGAAGTTGTAGCCAGGAATGTGTATGCAACTTTTCTTAAAATCACAACATTCAATTGCTTCTAAAATTGGTTCCCTTTATTCAGTCATTCCAAACGTTGGTGCACATAGTGCCCTCCATGGGGAGTATAATCTCCCCAAGTTTCATCAGAATTGAATAAGAAACAAAAACATTATAGCTAGAAATATGTCTTCCATTTTTTCCCATTTTGTCAAAAGCAAAAATTCCTTTTCAATTTTGTTTTCATCATTATTATTTCTTGTTTTCGTTTTTACAATAACAAAACAGAAAATCAAAAAACCCTAGTATCAGGGTTCAGCTAGGAGCAGCTGGCAGTGGCGCCAGAGAGATTACATAGGTCACAGGGCGTGGCCACCTCCACTCTAGTCTAGGTCCACCCTCCTGCTTAGCCCGCTAACTCCTTGTTTGCGACTCCTAAACACTAGCTATACTCGGCACCTTGGCCTTAACCCTGTGGGTGCCCTGGAGAAATGACACAACCCTTTCATGCACCCTCGAGGGGAGTCCGGGAAGGGGGGGCAGGTTTTCAAGCCCCTTGGAAGGACCTGTTTGCTGACACAGGCCACAATCCCAAAAAACCCTTCCAGTGGGTATTCCCGATGGATGTGTGTGTGGTTTGTGTGCACATGCGCCCGTGCAGGTTGTGCGTGGGCATGGAATTGGCCTCACTGTCTGAACAAAGCAGATGCACAGCAGAACACAGAGTTGATCTAGGATAGTTTATTATTATTATTATTATTATTATTATTATTATTTTTATTTTATTAGGATACTCTTTTTGATTATCTTTTTTCATCACAATAGTTGTCCTTTACACATAGAGTTTCGATGGGGCCGATGCCATGGCCCGCATAAACTGTGCACAACCCGCACGTGCGTGCATGCATGCAAACCAGGTGCAAGTCCATAGCGGAGTCGATGAGCTCGATCCCGTAGCCCGCGTAAGCCGTACAGAAGCTGCATGTACATATGCACGCACGGTTTCTGTACGGCACAGTGGGCCGGCTATGGGGATACGTGTGCTTAGCGTGTGTTTAAGTTTACATATTTCCACATGCACGGCCTTTGGAATCAAGCCCACTGTGCCATGTGGAATCCACATGGATCCTGCGTGGATCCTGCACGGAGGGGTTTGGGATAGCAGCCAATGAGCAGATCGAGGTAAGACAAGCTGGACCAGGGTGGCTATTCCGTGCATAGGTGGATTGAGTCTTTCGAGAGAAACAAGACGTTATGGAGAATGATTTCCTTTTGATTATATCGGCACGTTGCGGTTGGGGTTTTGCTTTTGATTCGATGCCATCCCTTTGTTTTATGATCTCTCACAAGTGGTCTGACTAACATTCTTGAATGAAACATACCACATAAAAGCTCTGTAGCTGAGCAAAACTTTCATGAGAAAAGTATTCTTCAGGTTCAATTATAACCCGAGACCTCAGTCCAAGCTCATCTAGAAGTTCACTGAGGTTCAGAAAGGTTCAGTTTCAGGGAAGCCTGGGCCAGTTTCTGAGCAAGGCATCTCCGTTTCACTTAGCTCAGAGTTTTGCATGGGTTTGATATCAAGCCAAGTGAACCTCAGAGGTTCTGGCAGGTTTTATTATGCGCTGTTCCAAAGCTCAAGGCAAAACCAAGGAGGAAAGGTTATGGCCCACTTGGAACAAAACCAAAGAAAACCTTTATGAAAAGATCCCAACGTGCTGAAACACTAAGCATTATAACAGAGATGGTTTTAAACAAGACAGGCGGGGAGGGGGGTCCGTGGTACAGGTGCATGGGGTCTCCCCGCATGGCGTCCCCGTCCATACGCTGCCCACCCTGTCCCCACACAGGGCATTCTGGAATTTTATGGAGTGCCCTGTGCATGGACATGGTGAACAGTGTGTGGGTCACGGGAGCGCGCACCCCCATGCATCCACTTAAGATGAGCACTCCCCCCATGTGGATAGTGGGTGTCCATGTGTGGGGACGTCTTGTTTAAAAATACCCGCCTCTACAAGCAATCAACAACAGGCATGTTCCAAGTTTTTTGGGAGTCCAGATCCATTGGCAAACCTTGATGGCCTCTAGTGACCCTGTAAACATGCAGATGTGGCTGTTTAACAAAATGGTGTGGAATTCTTAGCCCATGGGCTAAATCTGGCACACAGCTGTTCTTTATTTAACCACTTTCCAATTCTGAGATCTGGCCCATGGATCCAATCCCAAAGTCGGACACTAAGAGGGAAGAGAGTGGAGATGAAGGCATGCGCTCAAGGAGAGGAGATAGGTCCATGGGATGGATCCATAGTCTAGACCTTCTCTCCATTCGCCTGATGTTACCATGCTTTCTTAGGTCCTTCCTGATCAACTTCTATCTCACCCATGGAGCTTGTACTAATTTTCAAGATGCCCACCCCTAGTTAACATGTTCTCGTGACCTGGCTTTAGATTTTGGTGTGACTAGTCATTAGAAAATTCAGAGTAGTATCCAAAAATGCAAAGAATATTCATGAATATGGAATCTGCTATTTGTTCCAGCTTTTGTTTCCAAGTGTATTGTGTGAATGAGGCCTTACAGTGATCCATAACAGGTCATGGCAAGCAAGCAGTGGTCCCTTTAAGAAGACCTGCTTGTCACCTTGGTCACGCCCACTTCCGGGGCTATAAGAGCAGCATACTCTGACCCACAAGTCACTTTGCAGGAAGCCAGGTGCCTGGAAGAAGCTTTGCTCCAGGAGACTCGGAACTGGCCAGGGTGCTGATCCCTGGAGGTTGGGACAATGAGCTGTTGACTTTGCCAATAAAAGACTGTTGATCGAGAAACCCAGCCATGGGGTGAGAGAATCAGACTGGAGTCTGCAAGGACTCTCAGAGAACAGCCACACCATTGGAATTAAAAGCATGAGACTCCTTATGGAGGTTAAACAGAGCCTCCTCATGGAGGACAAAGCAGAGCAAACTGGGTACGGTGTTACCATGGACTGGTGGTAATTTCCAGGTATCATTAGTTAGACTTATGGAGGCCTGCAGGCTTTGAAATGTCTGACAATGGAAATGTCTCTCTCTTGGATGCCAGTAAAATCTCTTTTCTGCAGACAGAGCCCTTAGACTCCAGGATACTGTGCATTCTAGTCAACAGAGTTTTCTCATTAAAGTCTGACCTGTACTGACTGCACCACTTTAATATTTTGGTCTTCTATTTGTCTCCTAATTGTTGTCTTCCTCAGTTACCTTATCAATCTAGTCGGGACATAGCCCTAAGGGTGACCAAATCAAAGAGCGCAATTCTTTGAAAGGTGGTTGAAGCAGCTGTTATCCCAGGTGGGTTAAAATTTTAACCTCCCTAACAAATAGTAGCAGTTAAATGTCTAGATGTGCGTGCTATGGAGCTATCACTGCAAATAGAACCGATAAGGGTAGTGAATGGGTTTCATATTATTTAGAGGAAGTGTTCACATTTTTGCTACACTAGCGGCAATTGAACATGAGTGCTTGTGTATCTGAGGTTTTCCAGGTTGTTTTCTTTTTCTTTTTCTTGGTTCAGTGATTTCAGGATTTCAGTTGCATCATTCTCAACAAGTGCACAAGGCATGGGCAATAGTGCACATTTTGCAGAAACAATGGAACTAAACTACTGAAATACCAAATCCAAGAAACTGGGAAACCAAATCAGATCCCTGATGGAGTCCAAACGAGTATTCAATATTACCAGAGCCACCTTTTTTTTTTCAGGTGCTGCAGATAGGATGGATAGACCCATTTTAGCTCTAGCTGCAAAAAACAACTTTCCTACCAATTTGCACATTGTGGCAGCGGGAGGTACCCCACTACCTACCGGACCTTCTTTGCAGCTTTCAGACTCCCCAGAAACCATAGGCGTGGGCCCCATGTTTGTTTTTTTAACTTTAATGACCCCTTATTTAGCCTCACCCAGGCTATGTTCTTGTCCTCATGGGGCTCCCTGTTTATTTAAGCCTCATTGAGCCTCGCAGAGCTCTTAGTTTCAGTCACTGTCCCGTTCAGGGGCTCTCAGCATAGTCCCCCTTGCTCTGTACTTCAGGACTCTTCTTGCCCCCTTTTAAGGCGTTTTTAGACGAGACAAAAAACGCAGCTGATCCTTTAATCAGTCGCCTTACTTTGTTCTCGTCTAAATGTTTGATGCGGTTTGAAGCTGTTTCTTTTCTGTATCAAACCGGCCGTGGATTCCTACCTCCTCACTTCCGCATCTGTGATGTGCCGTCATTCACTGGGGCTTCCCCCATGTAAATGCTGCTGCCGGGTTTTTGCGCAGGCGCAGAGAGGCACGCAAGAAGAGGCGGGGCAGGGAGACTCTGCGACGGGTCTGATGCTCTTTAGAACATCAGACACGGCGTAGAGAGTAGCGGGTTAATTAGGAGGAGACATGCGGCAGAAGTAGCGATCGCGTCAGACCCCCGTGCATGTCTAAAAACGCCCTTAGACTCCCTCCTCCGAGGGGTCTCACAGGCATCCCCACACTCTCTCCCCAGCCCTTCTGGGCAACACAACTCTGTCCTCTATGTCCTCACCCCTAGGTGGGCCTTGGGTTCGGACAGACCTGAACCCTGCCCCCCCCCCCCCTTAGGCAGCAATGCTTTTTCCGTCAGCGGCTCTGCCACTACTCACTGTTCCAGAGTCCCGCACAGCTCTCTCCTCCTTGGCCACTTACTTCACTGGCTCCCAGCCTCTCTGCCAGAGCCTCTCCTCATCAGCTCTGCCTCCTTGCCTCTGCCGGTAATGCCGACCCACTTCCGTGTTCAAGCTGCTTCCTCTGAGTGGCCTCAGCTGTCCTGTCTATTTCAGACAGCCGGTTTAAAGCCCCAAGCCGCCTAAAGAGCGGCCACCTCCTGCTCTCTTAAAGGGCCAGCTGCCTCTGCCCATCTGGAGCAGGGGTGTTGAACACCTTCCTGCTACACACACAAAAGTCCCTTTATCTTTATCCTAGATACCTATTTTTACTGGGAATTGACCACTTAGCTGTCTGTACCATCTAAGAATAGGTTAGTGTATATTTAAATTGTGAGCTCTCTTTTTTAGGTTTTCTTCATTTTGTGTTTATAAGGTCTCTGTGTGTGTGTGTGTGTGAGAGAGAGAGAGAGAGAGAGAGAGAGAGAGAGATTGGATTTCCCCTACTCTTTCCTTCCCCTACTACCCAACCATGTATTGGGTGTAAACAGATGGACACGGAGGCTGCCTACCCTTGAAGCTGCTCTGGGGGGGCACCCCATGTCCACTGCTTCCAGCTCTGCTTTGGTTCACTTTAGACGGACTGGCAGTTTCCCTGGCCCTTGGTCTGCCCCCTGCGTGGCGTCTTCCCCCCCCCGTTGCACCATAGAGTTGCGGCTGCACACCCAACACTCTAGGCTGTCAGCTGCAACTCCATGGTGATGACCGGAGCAACAGCCAACCAGACGTGGAGCTGCACCATGGGTCTTCCTAACAGATGGACAGTAGCATCCCTTTGGGCCGTTGCCCCAGGTTTGGCTAGCCTGCTCCATGTGGCATGTTCCAGGATGTTCCAGAGCACCAGTGGTGGGGCTTCTGTTTGTACATCTGGTGTACACTCTTCACACGCATAGGTCAACCCAGGGGTGAAGCGGGCTGGCACTTGCAGAAGTGTAGCTGCTGTCTGTCTGTCTAAAAGCATCCATTGTCTCAGCATACCTCTCCCTCTCCCCCCACCATACCTTGAACACAACCATATCTTCCTGCACGCCTTAATCAGGGCATGTAAATTTCTCCTAATTGCTGTCTCTGATAACACTGCTATTTTGACCCTGACATAACATGAACTTCATGAATTAATTAAGAATGAATACAAAATAATAGAACTTTGGGTAATCTAGATGAACAAGATCTCTCCTATATTCTTTGGTAAGGCCCACTGACTATTTTTTTCAATTAGACATTGCAGCCCCCAGACAAGAAAAGGGTCTCCCATCTCTGACATTGCCATACAGAAGTAGCTGTAAGGAAGTTTAATGCACAACCACTTTCCATTATAAACAGGGGACTACTGAAGCCCTGATTTTGAGGAAACCGCTTGAGCTACATTTCTGAAAATGTATCCATGGCTATAATTTGTGAGAACCATCATACACACAAATTTTGAAGAAGATCCATCCAGAAAATAAAATGTTATGATTGTTTAAAAGTTAATTGGTTGTGGTCCAAATGCACGTCTTCATGATTTTGAATCATCAATATCTCCTCCCCCTGGATGAATTGAGTCCCCAAACATCACATGCTTGGAGCATGAGATCAATAACAACTGCTTCTGTAATATGATAGTGATTGGTGCAACCAAAACTGAGTTATTAATGATTACAAAATCAGTTCTGCTGGCTCGCGGAAGCCAGCTCCATCACAAAGACTTTAAGCTCTAGTCAGTTTCATGTCAATTACCCACTTGCCTCAGAAAGTCAGCAAGAGGAACACCTAGTCAGTTATATGTCAATTGCCCCCCTGCATTAACTCTGTCCTTTACATGTATACAAATTGTATACACGTTATACAATAAACCGTTAACAATGTCAGTGTAGAGAACCTTACAGAATTCATTGTACAGAATGCAGTTCTGTAGAAACAGAGTTAATGCACTCTGAAAAAATTGTTTGTTGTCGAATTATGATAATAAATTAAAGTTTAATAATGAAAAAATGTGAAAGTTTAGTTATTGATAAAATGAATAAGAGTAAGTACGTATGGTAAGGAATTAAGTACATATACTACATTTATGTTGATGAGGCTAAAACATGAAATATTCCTCAAATTCTGAAATAATTTCCATGTTTTTTGGCGTTTATGTCTTGTTGCAATGTATGGAGCTGAATTTTTTTTTAATTGTAATTGTAATGAATGTGTATGTTTTTTGGAGTTTAAGCTAGAGTAAAAATGATTTTGTGATGTTTTTGAAGAGGAAAGTTTTTAGTTTTAAAAACTGTTGTGCATTTAATATTTTTTTTAAACTGTAAAGTTTTTTGTTTTAGTAATTCATAGTTACAGCAATATATAGTTACAGCTTTGATTAAGTAATTACTGTTTGGACCCACCTGTGAGGTTCCTCATTGCTTTGTTGTATAACGTTGTATACACAACAGTGCTTTTGCCTTTTGAAATATCTCTCTCCCAAGGTTACCAGACTACATCCCCCACCAATGGAAACTCTAAACTCTGCAAAATAATCTTTCCTTGGCAAAATAAATTCCTTTACAAACAGTTTCCCAGAAAGGTAGACCATGAATAAATGTGCAAGTTGAAATCTCTGATTGAAATGTAAAACAAAGAGCGGGGCTGTCTTTGAGTGCAAAGCTAGCCACCATAACTAACAATATGGTTGCTCTTGTAAATTCTGGACCAAATTCTGCCATGCACAGTTTCCGTTGAGGTCAATTTGTACTGCATTTGAGGACAGACTGTCTCCCCATAAAATTTCCATCAAGTTATACAGGCAGCTGCTTTCCCAGAAGAATAAATTTCTATCGCTCACATCCTGGCATAGTTGTTATTGGGTATAATCTCTTCCAAGATATTGGTGTGTGTGAAAATCCATTTTGGTGGCTTCTGTAGCATTAAGAGCTTCAATCTGCAGAAGTCCCTACCTTATTGCAAGGTATGAGGTCATTGGTAGTCTTTGCAAGACTGGGACCATTGAAGAGTCAGGTGACAAACCAAAGGGACAACCGGAATGCAGTGTCAGGGCCAAAGGATCAAAGTGCAAAGATCAACCTGAGCTGAGTGACAGATGAGAATTCAGAATTGAGAAAACAAGCCAAGAGAACAGTGCTGGGAAATCAGTCCAAGAAGGCTGGGTAAAAAGGACTGGATAAGGGCTGAGAGTGAGGACCAGAGCTGAGGCTGGACATGGGGGGGTGAGGACCGCAGCACAGGCTGGATAAGGACTTGGGGTGATGACCAGAGCACTGTCTGGACAAGGACTGGGGGACAAGGACTAAAGCACAGCCTGGACAAGGACCTGGGGTGATGACCAGAGCACTGGCTGGTCAAGGACTGGGGTGACGACCGGAGCACTGGCTGGATAAGGTCTGGGAGAGAGGACTAGAGCACTGGCTCGATAAGGACTGGGGGTGAGGACCAGAGCACTGACTGGATAAGGACTGGGAGAGAGGACTAGAGCACTGGCTCGATAAGGACTGGGGGTGAGGACCAGAGCACAGACTGGACAAGGACTGGAAGGTCAGGCTGGACAAGGACCTGGAGTGAGGACCGGAGCGCTGGCTGGACAGGGGCTGAAGTAGGTGAGCTGGAAGTAGTGCTGGAGGTGAGAAACAGGAAGACAGGGAGCAGGTAAAGCAGGACCAGCAAGCAAACTGGGAACCAGAGCAGACGGAGTCCACCCAAGAGGTCTTGGAAATTGTTCTGCCCAGCTCTCTGATTCCACTGGATTGTCTTAAATACAATCTGCATAGGCCAGGATCCAGGCCCTGTCCCATTAGGTCAGGGGTGGGGAACCTTTTCTGTTCCAGAGTTTACTTTGAAAATAAATACAAGCTCCAAGATCTGCATAGAAGTTGGGGGCAGGGTGCCCTAGGGGTGCACTCAAGAAAAGGAGAACCCAGGTTATAGATTTGGACCATGAACCTGTCCCCTATCCTTCTGTGTAATGCCCTCATCTTTCCACCCTTACCCTGAGCCTGGCCTGAGGCTCCTCACCCCTGTTGGCATGTTCTGACATACCCAATCATGTCCAGGGCAGTCTACAGCTCCATATATGAATAAATCAGCAAACGCCTTGTAAGGACAGACGGCTGGTGTCCCTGAATGAGCCTGAAAGGGTACCTCCCTAATCAGATCTAGTGACCCTGGGCTCCTCCCTGGCTTGAGCACCCCTTTTTATTGAGCCACCCTAGGAGATATTTAATTAACATCTTGACTCACCCCATCCTTCTCCTTTGTTCACCCTTCCCATTGCCTGCAGCTATCCTGTGCTGTATAAGAGCCCCTTAGTTTATACAGTGCCTCAGAACTATTTTGGCTAGCTAGAAGGGTTTGCGTTGCTGGTTGTCCTGGACAGGAATAGATCTGGATCCACTGTCCCTTTTCCAGTCCCAAAGGAATAAATGCCTAGTGATTCAATCCGGAGAGTTTGGTGTCTACCTCATTTGTCGTGTGTGTACTGCGGCAACCCTTAAACTCCTCCACGTCGGAGACTACAACTCCTGCATTAGGTTCACCATTGCCCATCCCACTTTCTCCGATTTCGCTTCAGTTCTTATAAATGGATGAGATTTACAGTTGAGAGCCAACAGGAAACCCAGCTTGCTCAAGCACCCCATTTATCTTTGACTTGGACTAGCCATCCAACTTCTGTGATGACTCCTGTGACAAGGGATAAATTGTATCAGCACCTGGAAAGGAGAGAAAACTCTCTAGGCCTCAGTCCTCTCCGATGGTAAATAAAAAAACGCAAGCTGCCAGGAATCTGATGCATTTCCTAGGCCCCAAGCGGTATGATAAGTTGAGGATTGATGCTTCCCTCTCACCTTGAGATCAACCGCTTTCCTGTGATCAGGCTGAAGAGGTTGCAAAGATAGCGGGAAAACTGTAGGCAACATTTCTCAGTTTTGTTACATGTAATCCTTCATGTTTTAGTACTTGGAAATGGTTCTCATCCATTACAAAAGTCCCTTTTGCCAATGAGGGAGCAGGAAAGGGTCACATACATAACGTGGAAACAGACTCCTTCTTTGGCACCAACATAGATCTTAACCATTGCGGCAAAATCCGTTCTGCAGCAGGGCTTGCACTGGAAAAGCAGCCAGTCCACTACACAGGAGCTCAAATCTAGAGAACTCTCTCCTCACTGCTCTAACGAAAGGGTTAAAGATTTTGGTAGAGTGTGTGCTCACTGCTCACCATCACCTCTTCTTGATTAACAACTAGGTTACTTTCTTGTATTGATTTTACAAATTTGCATTTTGCTTCAGTGAACAAAATTTCCAGATTAGTTGCTGTTTTCTTGTTCTTCAGATTTCCTTCCCATAAGCCCTTGCTGTGCGACAGAGCAGTTTTGGGTGATAGGGGACAAACATCTGAATGAAGTCTTAGTAGAATGGAAGCAAAATTTAAGTTAAATTTTTAAATTTATCACAGAACTTTTGTTTTCCCTAAGCCTTCACTCAACTGGAGAGCAGTTTGTTTGGGGTCACGATAAGAGTCTTTGGATTCTCTATTGGTGAAGGTTGCAGTTTAACTAATGCAAAACTCAAGAAGGCAGCCTTTCTGGCCACTTTCCTGGCATTCTTTTCTTCTAAGGAAAAGTTTTCAGTAAGGCTGAAACAACATTCAATTTGTTTCTTGCAAAGATCTCGCTAGAATTGAGAATTGTTATCAAGTTCTCGGGACAATCTTGGTACTGTATACCATTTTACTGTGTACCACTTACTATGTACTGTATTCATCCCGGTAATATGCATGCGTAAAATGGCCACGACAGCTGTTCTTCGCATCCGCCGCCCTCTTCCAAGATGGCACCTGCAGCATCATTGCCATTTTGAAAAGGACAGCTATTTTGCACATGCACATCACTGGGATGAACGCGGTACATGGTAAATGGGTATACGATACATGGTAAATTGTGGTAAATGGCACATGGTAAATAGCGGCAAATCGCGAATAATTATTGACGGAGAAAGTGTTGAAAACTGGGCAGGTTCTCGATTATCGCTAAAAATGAGTTGGGAACCGTGATTCTCGGTGAGAATCAAGATAAAATGCTGTGATTACTAGAAGCCAGCATAGATTTGTCAAGAATAAGTCATGTCAGACCAATCTTATGTCCTTTTTCGATTGAGTCACTAGTTTAGTGGATCATGGGAATGCCGTAGAGCGTAGGGAGAGGGTTGATAAGTGGGGTTTAGTTTTTTTTTAATTGGTTTATATATTTATTTTTTTAAATATTTTTATATTTTTAAAATCTTATTTTGTAAGCTGCCCTGGCCTCTGAAAGGTGAGATAAAACTGGAATAAATAAATAAAATTCAATATATCTTGATTTCAGCAAAACATTTGACGTCGTCCCCCATGATATCCTTGTTGACAAGCTAGTAAAATATGGGTTGGATGATAATACCGATAGGTGGATTTACAGCTGGTTGAAGAACCTGCTCATCAGCAGCTCTTCCTCATCAATCGGGCGGGGAGGTATCGACTCAAGCAGGGTGCCGAAGGACTCTCTCCTGGGCCAGGTACTGTTCAACATCTTTATTCATGACTTGGATAAAGGAGTAGGGGGATGCTTATCAAATTTGCAGATGATATAAAACTGGGAGGGATAACTAACACCTTAGAAGACAGAAATAAAATTTAAAATGATCTTGACCGGATAGAAAGTTGGGCCCAAACTAACAAAATGAAATTCAACGGAGATAAATCTAAAGTTCTGCATTTAGGTAACATAAATCCAATGCAGACGTATAGGATGGGTGATACCTGGCTTGGGAGCAGTACATGTGAAAAGGATCTAGGAGCTGTAGTTGATTACAAACTGCATGAGTCAGGAGTGTGATGCAGCTGCAAAAAAGGCTAATGCGATTTTAGACTGCATTAACAGATACCTAGTATTCAAGTCTCGAGAGGTAATAGTTCCACTCTGTTCTGTGCTGGTCAGACTTCATCTGGAGTCCTGTGTCCAGTTCTGAGCACTGCATTTTAAGAAGGACATCAACAAATTGGAACAGGTTCAGAGGAGTGTGACATAAATGGTCAGGAGTCTGGAAAACCAGTCCTATGTGGAAAGGTTGAAGGAGCTGCATATATTCAGCCTAGAGAAGAGAAGACTAAGGGTGGTTTTAGGCGATCCCGCTCACAAGCGGGATCGTTCCGTGCCAGCTTCGGGCACCCGCCTTCCTCTCAACGCCGTGTCTGATGTTCAGAAGAGCATCAGACACGGCGTGGAGTGTTTGTGCGCATGCTCGTCCTTCTGCGCGTGTGCACTCGGACAAAGAACCCGGAAGTGCGGCGTGAAGCCGGCACAGCGGCAATCCGCCTTGATAGGGGCAGGATCGCCGGGCCGGCTTCACGCGGCAGAGATCCGGCATTCACGCGTGCCGGGGTTTTAGACGAGCTGCAACAATGGTGGCTGATAAAGGGCTCAGCCGCCATTTGCGTCTCGTCTAAAACCGCCCTAAGAAGAGGAGACATGATAGCTGTCTTCAAATATCTGAAGGGCTGTCACACAGAGAAGATGGCAAAGACTTGTTCTCTGTTGCCCCTGAAGGCAGAACTAGAAATAATGGACTCAAATGACAAGAAAGCAGATTTCGATTAAACATTAGGAAGAGCTGTTTGCCAATGGAACAAATTGCCTAGGGCGGTGGTGGGATCTCCATTGCCGGAGGTTTTCAAACAGAGGCTGCACGGCCATCTGTCAGGGATGCTGTAGCTGTGGATTTCCTGCATTGAGCAGGGGGTTGGACTAGATGACCTCTGAGGTGACTTCCAACTCCATAATTCTATGGAAATCGAGATCGCGTTTTAGCCCTAGTCTTTGGCTTCCTATGAGAACAAGGGGCTCTGGCAAGCAAGATTTTCATGTTTGCTTCTTTATATAAATATTATTTGCCATAAATCCTCCTTCTACTGTTTGACAAACGGTTCATCGTGAGGTAAAAGTTTTCTAAAAATAGCTGAATAAGCATGGAACAAATATTTGGAAAGCAGAGCAAATATGGAAACAAATATTGTTTTAGCGTTGCTTTGGCAAACTGAATAAAAAATGACTGACTTCCTCGAATCTATCTGCCGAGCATATTCATCGTTGGCCCTATTAACACCCCCATCATCCCATGAATGCACTTTAACCAACCTGTCTTTCTCAGCATGGTTAAATGGGTTGTTTGCACCACTCATCAGAAGATTAGTTCAAGCATGTTGGTTATTCCAGAATGATCACGACATCATTTGCACAACACCCTTCCCTCTTGTGACCTCACCACTTGTTCTTTCATCTGTGGGTGATTTCAGACACTACGTTTTCTGCATTCACCACAGTCAACCGCAGTCAAACGCGGGGTGTGTGTGTGTGAAAGAGCCGTGCACGTCTGTTGGCCCGCATCCAGATTTCACCACAGTCAAACGCAGCCCAGGGTGAACCTAACCACGTTTCTTGAGGTCGGGGCGGGAGGAGGTCCAGAAGTGTGGTGAATGCTCACCACGGCAGGGGTGAATGAAAAGTAACTTCTAAACGGAAATTCCCGGCTGCGGTGGAAGGACTTGACTACAGGCCATGGTGACAGCACACAGCGCCGCTGCTAGGCAACCAACAACAAGCAGAACACGGAGGGAGATTTAAAGGGCAGGCAGCAGTAGGGGAACATGTGCTCACTACCGCCCCTGATCACGCACCTGTGCCGCATATATGTATGCCTCCAACCCCACCCCTGGGGCCATTGGGTGTGCACCGGTGGCCGCACGGCCTGTGTTGGAAGGGTTAGTGGCCCGGGAGCTCAGCCCCCTGCATGGGGGTCTGCCGGTACCGGTGGCGAGGGGGTGGGGGTACACTGGGGTGCCGCTGTGCTCCCCCGGTAGCGGCTGTGGTGCCGCATTGGGGGTACCCTGTCCTGCCTCCCCCCCCCCACGGGCCCGGGGCTTCGGCCCCCGGGCCACTGTGTCTCCCTGTGCGTGCTCTTGCTAACGTTACTATCCATCTAGCAGGTGTGTATGCATGGGACTGTCCGGCCTTGAATGCCGACAGCTGTGCACTGCCCACTCCCTTCGCCTCCCTCCACAGCAGCCCCATTGTTCCCATCCTGCCGTTATCTGTCAGCCTTGGCAGCCCCTGTCTGCCTGTGCAGCCCCCCTGCCCCACATCCCATGCTGCCCCCACGGCCGCTGTGGCTCAGACCCTCCAGGAGCATCTCAGCCCGAGATTCCGCTTGGCAACTCCGGGGGCTCTGTCCGTGCCTGGACCACCCGCGAGAGCATGGCCCTTTGCGACCTGTGGCATTTGCCCATCGTTCAGCACTGCCTGCGCTCCTTGCCCACCCGGCTGGATGCCTATCATTGTCTGAGCTTTGGTATGCTGTGCTTTGGCTATGTCACGACCGCTGGCGACTGCCACATGCACTGTGAGGAGCTGGGGCTCGCCCTTTTCCCTGAGGGGCGCTTACCGGACACGCTGGGGGGCCTTGCGGCGTGCAGTCCTGCCGAGACAGCCTCTGCCCTGTGGGTGTGTACCTTCCCGGGATATGCGACCTGCCTGAGTGAGGGTGGCCCTGCCGTGGCCGTGTCCTACTTCATCAGCGTGCAGGGTGCCCGTGGGTATCCACGCTCCCACGGGGCTGCCTACTACCGTCTGCTGGAGCTGTCCCATCTGCCCTGGCCCCCTGTGGCTAATTATGGCATGCCCCCCCCCGGACCTGAGCTGGCGGCCCTGTCTGAGGTGTGCGGACGCTCTGATGTGCAACTCGGGGTGAGCTGTGCGGATCCATTCGAGGCCTTCTACCTGATCTGCTTCCACATGGCCGCCCGCGACTTTTGCCAGGGTCTGTGGCAATGGCCCCAATATGTGCACCTGCTGTCGTTACCGCCCCCTCCACCCGATGGTAACCCCAGCAGCTGGGTCTAGGGTGCACTGGCCTCATCTGGCATCCGGGTGCCTCCTCAGCGCCTTCCTTCCGCCTGTGGCCTGGGTGGTATCGCCACCGCCTTCTGCCACCTTGGGACTGCTGGGCCACCTGTGACCCGCCTCC
>QEPC01006909.1:3463677-3481033 GCA_003113815.1 Sphenodon punctatus | reverse complement strand
TGCCTCCCCCACCCTTGCGCCCTGCTCTCCTGCACCTGGCCTGGTGGCCCCTGTTCCTTGGAGCTGGGGCCGCTCCCTCACCTTGGTGGCCCTTGACCGTGAACCGGCCTTCCACCGGCCCCCTATTTGCCTTGGGGTGTGTGTCTGGGTGGCCCCCTTGACCTTCCTCCCCCGGGCGGGCGGGTGGTGGGAGGGATGGTGGTGTCCGTGCCCTTGTCCAGTGCTTCCCCTCGTGCACTGGGTGTGCTTCTCCTCCTGACTCATGTTCCATGGCTGGACGTTGTGCTGGTTCCCCCCCTCCCAGACTGGGCCCCGCACCCCCCTTGCTGCTGCTCCTTCTCCTGCACCATTTATCCTCGCGCTCCCGAGCTGTATGCCTCTCCGCCAGGCTGTTGCCGCTTGTGCCCTCAATAAATGCCTGTTGTGCTTCACTGTGCCTTGTGCTGCCTCCTGTCTCATTGGGCTGCTGGGTCCCCCTTCCCCCTTGCCCGCTGGGCTCCTGCCCCCTGACCCTCCTGCTGGACTGGCCGTGGGGTTCCCTGTCCCCCCCTGGGGTGTGCCTCCCTCTGCCCCCCTGTCCAGCTCCCCTGTGTTGTGTGGGTGTGCTGCTTAGTGTGTGTGTGTGCGCTTCTTATTTTGAAGTGCGCGTGCCTTCCATGCGGCCGCTGTTTGCAAGCGCTGCCCGCTCTGCGGCTCCCTCCGCCCCCTCCCTTCGTGTTTCCCTTTCCTGGGTGGTGCCCTCCACTGTCTTTGGCTTCGTTTGCCCTCCAGCGGCCATGCTTGCGTCCGCGCAACCTCGGTGCCTTGTGGGGCTCCCACTGGGTTCTCGCCACCACGTCACGTTTGTAGGGTTCCCCCAGCCCGGGTTCACACTGGTTGGCCCTGGGCGGTGGTGCCGCCCCTGTCACGTGTGTTGGGGCCGCACGGCTCACCGCGGCCCGCGGTGAAGCACTTGACACCGGGGTGGGATTCACTGTGGTGAATCTCACCACGTCACGTCTGAAATCACCCTGTGTTTGTCTTTGTCCCAGAGCACGGCATTCACGGCACTGCTGATTCACTTGCATTTCAATGGCCCCGCTTCTCTCCCTGCATCACTTTAGCATTTCCCACAATGCAAAGGGCATGAAGGAATGCCCTTGGAACTTGGGATAGCCCTATGAAAGTAGCATGGAGTAGAGGAGGAAGTCACTACTCCAGAACTCTCTGGATACGTTTCTGTGGTCACATAAGGTGTTTTTAGACAAGCACCTCCCCACCCATTACTGCATTGGTTCCCTATGCAGCCCTGCAACATGCATGATGGGTGGGGGAAGGAAATAACAAAAAATGATGATAGATCTGGGATTGAAGCTTGCTCCCATATAATCAAATCACCCCAACCCAAACCATGAGCCAGTGTGGTGTGGTGAATAAAATATTGGACTTGATCCTGGGAAACCAGAATTCAAATCCCGACCTAGCCATGAACTCATTGGGTGGCCTTGGGCAAGTCGCAACCTCTCAGCCTCAGCTCCCTATGTAAAAATGGGAATCTGCGTGTGTCCGACTCTCCCAGTGTTGTTATTATTATTATTATTATTATTATTATTATTATTTATTATAAACATTTGTATAGCACCAGCCGTGTACTTGGCGCTTTACAGAACATAGATATAGGTGCGGTCCCTGCCTGTGGCTTACAATCTAAAAGACAAGGAGGGGGAGACAGGGAGAGGGGACAGTGGGAGAGACATGGGAGAAAACAAACTTCAGGCGGATGCGAAGTCTCAGGTGCGTGTGGTTGGCTTGGTTACAGTCAGGTTGGTTGCAGCAGTCTGCAGAGGAGGGCAGACAGAAGTATTTGGGGAATGACTAGCAGGCAATGGGAAAGGCGGCGAGGAAGAATTTAGTGTTCCCCTCACCATCGTCCGTCTTAGACTGTAAGCCCACCAGGCAGGGGCCTGACTCCAAAATCTGCGATTGTAAAGTGCTGTGTACTTCCTAGTAGTGCTATAGAAATAATTAGCAGTAGTAGTCAACCACTTCTCCTTGATAAATTCTGATCTCTACAAGCAAATCAGTTGCATTTGAGGTGGGGGGAGATAGCGAACAAGAGTTCATCAAGGAGTACAGGGTTTTACAAAACACTTCTGGTGCATCCACACAAAATGTGGATTCTGAGGAAAAGAGCAACTGATGCTGGCTTCCCCGGTGGATGAGGTTTTGTCTGAAAGAGATTGGCATGCTAGCAAACTCGTACACAACACGCTGGGCATCTGGGATCTGTGTGAATAAATGAACACACAAATTGTGGGTTTATGCCACTAGCCCTTGAAAATTGTCATGTCAAACAGACTTGTTCTGTTGGTCCTGAGGGAAAGACTAGAACCAATGGGTTCAAATTACAAGGAAGTATATTTCAGCTAAACATTACGAAGAACTTCCTAACAGTAAGAGCTGTTCGACAGTAGAACAGACTGCGTAGGGCGGTGGTGGGCTCTCCTTCACTGGAGGTTTTCAAACAGAGGCTGGACGGCCATCTGTCAGGGATGCTGTAGCTGTGGATTTCCTGCATTGAGCAGGGGGTTGGACTAGATGACCTCTGAAGTCCCTTCTAACGCTAAGCTTCTATGATTCTGTGTTAATGAGTCCTAGGTGTGTATTGTCACTGTTTCCCTTAATCATTGTTGTTCCAGAATAGCTAGCACACGTGAACCACATTGCTGGCAAATGGCACAAATCCCCCATTTAGACACATGTTAGCCACCCTGGTTGTTAGAACAACAGGGTAGTTAGTAGGTTGTTAATCTAGAAGAGCTCTTTATGAGAACATAGTCTAGGGCTGAACGAGGACCCTTTTTTTCTTCTTCTTGTGAGTTTGGGGACTGGGATCAACTTCCTGTCGATTTCGTGGTCCCAGCCTGAATTCTCAGGAAAAAAACAGTGTTGTGGGTTTTTTGTTTTTTTAAAATTAATTGCACACGTGCAAAATGGCCACCGTTCTTAACCAAAATGGCAGTGATGCTATTGATGCCATTTTGGCTAAGGGTGGTGGTCATTTGTCGCATGCATGATACAGTCCGGTGGCCATTTCGCCCATGCGCTGTGAATTTTAAAAAAATTATTTTAATTTTTATTATTGCCCAAAAATTTGTTGGACATCAGGTTTGATGATGAGCTGAGAAACTCCATTTCATTGCGATTTCTCATTTTAGAGAAATCTCATTTCAGAACTAATACACTCGAACACCAATTGAGGTTAAAATGACGGGCACCGCCAAATGACTGCTTGTTCTTACTTCTATAACCCTGTCCTTTCCGGCCCCATTCCATCTCTACTCTTTGTTCACCCGTGACTAAAATGAGGCTGTATTGGAAGCTTTGTAAAGCAAACAGTCATCAATATTATTTTTCCTTTCCTTGAGCTCTTATCAAAAAATGTCCATCACACTTTTAAATACTATTATCAACGGATACCATATGCATATTACATGGGTAGCCATAATGTCCAAGCTAAGTTTTTAATTTTTATGCCATCAAATTAGTTGATTAAATAAGAGCTAGGAAAAGGTAGTGATAGGGCTTTCGTTCTTTCGTTCTTTTGTTCGTTCGTTCGTTCGTTCGTTCTTTCTTTCTTGAATTTGTATCTCATCGTATCCCAAGGGGTCAGGGCTGGTAACAACATGTACAAACTACATATACAACAGTGCCCAACAAGAATATAAAACCCTGCTAAAAAACAATTGTCCTACATAACATATCCCCACCCTCCAAATGCCTGGCCAAGGAGAAAGGCGGTACTTTGCCTCCAGAAAATGCTCAGGCTTCGGTGAGCCTCCAGGGGAAGGAAATCTCAGACCTGTGGAGCAGCCACAAGGAAAGTCTCTTTACAAGCCTTTACCATAATACTTGGTGCACTGATGGAACTAGCACAAGGTCATTCTTAGCTGACCTTACAGGTAGCGATGGTACTAGGAGAGGAGGCAGTCTTTCAGATTCAGGGCAATGCCAACAATGCAAATGGGACTCTGCCTCTGCTTCTTACCTTCCTTTCCACAACTTCCCCTTTTACAGGACCTTTTTTTCCTTCTATAGCTTTACTTGGGCACGGAGATGAAAGAAATAAGCAATTTCATATTTGTGAATATAATTTCCATGTAATCATAGACTGGAAAGGTAGGAAGGAACCTCAAGAGGCATCTAGTCCATTCCCCTGTTCTCTAAGAAGGATGTCCTCTGCCTAAATCATCACAAACAGATGCTTATCCAGCTGGGTTTTGAAATATCTGAATGATATTCATCCACTGAAACAAAATATGTTTATCAGTCAGTATGGGTATTTTCATTTTCTTTATTTAGGTTTTGCATAGCGGTGAGATGAGTGCAGGTGTTTGCGTTCCGAAGGGAAATGATCTTTCGGGCATGCTTGTGAGTGCCCATCAGTACTTCATCAGTTTCCAATGATTCTGTGCTTTTGTCAACTTTTTCGTTGTTTTTCTTACTTTCCGGCACTTTTCATCCCTTCTGGTACATTTCGTCACTTATTCGTCACTTTCCAGGACTACTTCGTCACTTTCACTGAATTTTAAAACAGTTTTACAGCACTTTTATGGCCATTTCTAGCACTTCCCTGGTGCTTAGACAGCAGGTTTTTGTCTCCACAGCCCATGAGGTTATGCATGGGGAACACACGGAACTTAGGACCAGCCCATATCAGCCACGTTCAACTCATGAAAAATAATGGAAAATGGCAAAAACAGCGGGAAAGATTATACATTTTTGTGTTGCGTGAATCTTGGTGAATGCCCTGTTTCCAACTAAAGGAGCACTCACTGAGACCACTTTTACACGAATGACTGTACTTACTGGCTTGAAGGAAGCGCTTCCTGAAAAGACGCACTGGAAGTAGACAGCTGCCATAGGAATCGCGGCTTGTGTGGTCTCTTGGAAGCGGGCTTTCCAAGTACGGCTTCAAAGAGACCGAGCGAGCCACAGTTCCTATGGCGTCCGGCTACTTTCAGTGCATCTAAACGCACCCCGTGCAGCTTTTCAGGAAACGCTTCCTTCAAGCCTATAAGTACAGCTGCTCATCTAAAAGTGGTCTGAGATCTCTCATTTCAGGCCTAGTTTCGAATCTGCTTCAGTATTTCATTTTGAGCATTTTGGTGACTTTGGTTATTCTTTCTTTCTTTCTTTCTTTCTTTCTTTCTTTCTTTCTTGTTGTTTTTGGCACTAATCTAAGTGCCCCATATGAATAACCAAATAAACCAAAATACACAAAACGAAATACCAAAGTGGCTGAAATAACCAAGATAGCCATACCAAAATCACCTGAAATAGATATTCGTTTTGGTCAACAAAGCAGGATGCAAGTAGCACTTCATATCCCAAATGAAACAAATAGCCCCAAATTATCAAATTCGGTATTAGGCATGGTTGTTTGTTCCAGCTCTCCTAGAGTCTAATTATGACAGCACTTCCCAAAAGGTGTGCGTGCGAGTGGCCAGATTCCTGGCTAGCTCAGGAGTAGATCTGAAATCAGTAGCCAATTTTTATTTTTATTTTTTTAATTTATATATTTATTTTCTTCTATTTTTTGGCCATCCCCTCCTGCTACAGCTTCTCAGAGTGACTCAAAACATATTAAAACCATAAAAATATATGTAAACATAAATAAGAAATCAATAAATAAACAAAATATTAATAATACTATACAATTACCAGTAAAAATACCCCAAGGCAGAGCTAAAAACCCTCCCTCCCCACTCCCAATCCTCCACCCATTAGACATCTCCCGCGCCAAAAGTCTGGTGGAACAGCCAGGTCTTACACTGTCTACGGAAAGAGGGAAGGTCAGGGGCAAAGCAGATCTTTGTCGGGTAACAGCAGCTAAACACCCGCAAGTAATAGCAAACATTTTAGGTAGCCTGCCAGAGTACCCAGCCGGTACCCAACTATCCAAAATGTCAGGTATTACAATTTTACTAAGTGACTTACTTTCAATTTTACCGACCCTTTCCAACTTTTCCATGTTACTGCTATAAAGTATATGTGGCAAGGTTTAGTAATTGAACCACCCTAAACTATTAGGGCTGAATCCAAATTTTTGCCCAGGTTCCAACAGAACCAGGTATTTTGACTGTTCTGATCGGACATCAGAACAAACATCCATTTGTTTGGATTCTGATTGGAATGATCGAAAGGTTTTTCGGCCGTTTGCGCATGTGCAATATGACTGCCTCCATACAACAGAATGGTGGCCACCGTCGGAGTGCCACTCAGAACACAAACAGTCATTCTGATTTTATGGAACTTTTAATCTCTACTGGCAATAGCTTATCCTTCCAGGACTTGCCGCTGAGCAGCCCCCTGCCACAATGCCCATTGGCAAAACTGGCAGAACCCCACATGCAATTTCCATAGCAATATTAGTCACAACCAGGACATACGTTGCAAGGGATACTCCTCACTCTCAGTGCCTGCATTTCATTTACAAGGCACACTGTAGGGTACTGGGCCTGTGTCATGTACGAGTCCCAACCTTTGCAACTCCCACTGTTATCTGCTTTGGCTACTGTGTGATATTTCTGTCTAGAATAAGAAAGAAATGGTTCTTTCTTCACCCAACAGGAGCTGACGTTGACAGCGGGTATATGATTTATGAAAAGTTTCCGTGTGTTGGCACCAGCATTATTCAGGATCTCCTGCTGCTCCATGGTTGCATTGCCGAGGCTAATAGAAATTCTTGGAGAACACCTGTCTCTCCTATTATGCTGGAAAGCTTGATTGACGTATGCTGAGACGCATATAGGCATTCATACTACACTTCGAGTTGAAATTAGGGCTGAAAATGGTAGTCAAGTTATAATTCATAGGTATTATTTGCACTTTTGGGTAACCGTCTAAATATCCGAATAATACCCACAAGTGAAATGGATATTTGCAGATATGGCTTCCTCCCCACCCCGCACACCCTAATATTCTGTTTCAGTTATTTGAGGGGTTTCAGTTGGTATTTTATGGAGGCTGAGAATTGGTCACTTCATTGTTTGGTTACATTGTTTTCAGCAATTGCTCACAAGCAAAAGTATAAATATTCCCAAGTACTGAAATAATTTTTAAAAAACCACAATAACTGGACCAAAGAATTAGGTGGGGGGAAGCAACCACCCAAACAATCCAAAATTGCCAAAACAGATGCCCAATGTAACAGAAATGGTTACAGCAGCTATTATCCACGTCACCATTTTTGTTCTGGGTAATGTAATGGGCCTGGTTTGCTCAATTTTAACCTCGATACTATTCAATCGAATTTTCTGAGAAGCATTCTGCAAGTTCCTATTGGAATTCCCTCAGCAGCATTACGGATCGAACTGGGCCAACTGAGTTGGACTACCTTGGCACTAAGATATGCCCTTCATCTTTGGCCGAGAGTGTGCTTCCCGGGCCAAATTGGACTTTTCAGATTTTTTTGTAAAAGACTCCTTTAAATCTTCATGGTTGCTTACCATGCAGAATCAAGTCCAACATTTGGGCTTTTCCTTAGATTATTGTTACTAGGGATCTTTGCTCTGTTAAAGCCGAAATAACGTCTAGATTAAATGATACTGCCCACCAATCTGATCTTTCGTTGATAGCTGCCTCTCCCTCATTGGGCCCTTTTTGTGCCTTGGCTCCTGCCCAGGGGAAAATGGCAGTTTGCTGGCAATATTGTCTGACGCCCAGACAAGCCCAGTTATTTCTTTTAGCAAGAATCAATGCTTTGCCCACAATGATTCTTGAAGGGCGGCGTCTAGCTATTCTATTCAGTCTCCATTTGTCCCCTTTTGATTTTATAGAAGTTGAAACAGTGGGGCATGGTCCTCTTTGAGTGTCAACTCTATCAGACCCTTAGGCTGCAGTATTTGGTGTCTTACCTGGACAGTTACCCTAGGAGAACTTTGTCGGAACTTCTAATTTTTTTGGCTGACTCATCTTCTGAACTTACCTCTGTAGTGGCCAAATTTTTGGTTTCGGCCATTACTATGGGAGAGCAATTTCTGAAGTTTAAGGGTATTTGAACAGGTATTGTAATTATTTTCAGGCTGAATGTTGGTACCCCTGGATACTTATTTAGCCTAACCTAATGTTGTGCTCAAGTTTATTAATTTGTTTGCTCTACCTTTCTAGGTAGAAGGATTCCGTATTACTGTTTTACGTTTTATAGATTATATATATTTTTTATGTTTTAATATGGTTTTTAATACCTTTTCATGTTTGTTATATTTTAAAGGCAATGGCCTTTTGGCTACGTCACTAATAAACTTTGAACTTTGAACTATCTGTTACTGAATGAAAAATAGATGAGCTGACTATTGAGCTGCCTAGGAAAGTTTCTGGGAGGCTCTTCTTTTTCAAGAAAAGACTGGTCAGTACCTCATCCTGTTAGGACTTGCCACTGTAACACAATGTACCACAATGTAGACAGCACTCTACCACAATGCCCGTTGTCAAAACTGGCAGAAGCCCAAGTACAATTTCCATCTGTCAGGGATGTTTTAAGTAGAGGGTATCTTTCCTCAGAGCTAGATGACCTCTGAACACCCTTCCAAGTTTCCAGTTCTATGGCTGTTTTTACATGGATTCCCCTCCCCCCCAGCTCAGTGTTCCAGCTGGTGTTTCGGGGGGGCGTTTGTGTAAACGGCTCTGTGTGTGTGTGTGTGCGCGCGCCCATGTAAACACCACGGGTGGTGGGTGTTTGTGTGTGTGTGCTCCCGGCGCGCACCCACCTACACCCATCACCCACCCATCTCCACCCACAGCGCCCTCTGGAAAACCGGATGAGGCCCCATAGGTGCAGGTGGGTGGGTGTCCATGTAAACGGCCACACACCCACCTCCACCCACCTCAGCCTAACACCCATCCCCCACTCACTTCTGTCCATGTAAAAATGGCCTATGATTCTATGAATCCTGAATTGATGAATAAGGGAAGTCAAAACTTGGGAAGGGCTTGTGGGGCCTGGGAATGGTTGAATCTCCTCTTGTAGGAGGGGTTTGCCCTCCCATGGTCTCTCAGGTATGAAATCTGGGTGTGCTCCTCGATTCACGGCTCAGCCTGGAATCTCAGGTTGCGGCCGTGGCAGAGAGTGTATTTCGGCAGTTACATTTTGTCTGGCGGCTTCGGTCATATCTCTCAGACTCCGACCTCGCCACTGTCATCCGTGCTTTCATCACCTTGAGGCTGAATTACTGCAACGCGCTCTACGTGGGGCTGCCCGATAAGCTGGTCCGGAGGCTGCAGCTGGTGCAGAATGCTGTGGCCCGTCTCCTTACTGGGACGGGCCACAGGGAGCACATGACACTTGTGCTCCGGGCTCTGCACTGACTGCCTATAAAGCACCAGGCTAGGTTCAAGGTGCTGGTTTTGACCTTTAAAGTCCTTCATGGCCTGGGCCCTGCTTATCTGCAGGACCGCCTCACTCCCCGTGTGCCCATGCGACCCCTGAGATCGTCTGTGGGAGCCTTTTTGGAGGTTCCCCGGACGAGATGGGTGGCCACCGATGTTAGATCTTTTTTGGTGGCTGCCCCTGTGCTGTGGAACTTGCTCCCGGAGGAGGCTCGGTTGGCCCCCACTCTCCTGTCATTTCAACGTTTGTGTAAGACCTGGCTGTTCCACCAGGCTTTTGGCGAGGGGGGTGAAGGGTGGGTGGATTGGGGTTGTGTGTGTGTTTTCTTCCTGCATATGAGATTTTTAACTTTTAAATTGTTTTTATTGTTTTATTGTTTTTAATTTGTTGTTTGCCGCCCCAAGCTGCCCTGTGGGCAGGAGGGGTAGGATAACAATCTTTTATAAATAAATAAAATCAATCAATAAATAAAACTAGTATAAACTTCTCAACTGAAGTAACCATGGGGAAGCGGGAGCAAATGTCCCTTCTTCTTCCCCACCCCCTAGCCCCTTCCTGGCATCCACATTCCTTTAATGACAGGCCAATTTTACACGGACGGCCTGCCCCCGCTCAGGTGGGTGTTGGGGGGCGCGTCCGTGTAAACGGCTGGCAGTGGGGGGGGGGTCTCCACTCAGTGTTTGCCCGCATGAACACCGAGCGGGATGGGTAGGGGATGCCATCTTACACACCATCTCACACACACATCTCCATCCAAGGAGCCCTCCGGCAAACCGAAGGAGGCTTCGTGGGTGGAGGGGGGGGGCGGGGGTGTCCATATAAATGGATACACACACACCTTCACCCGCCACAGCCAAACACCCATCCCCCACCTACCTCCGTCTCTGTAAAAATGGCCATAGGTTCAGGCACCTGTTCATATTTACAACACAGGGCTCCCAGAGGCTAGGGGCAGTCATCCTGAAGGCCAGCCTTAGAATTTGCAGGGCTCAGGGTGAAGATAAAATATGGGACCCCTGGTGGTCCCAACCCTTGGGGGCACTCTCTGTGAGACCCTAATGGTGGTCGTATTTGGGACCCCGCTAGAAGGCAATGGAGCCCCCAAACTCTGCCCTGGTGAAAACAGAGGCCACTACAGGGTCATCAGAAAGAGCAGTCACCCTGGATCATCCTGTGGTAAAGCTGACCCTGGTCATCCCCTTCCTCCCTCCCCAACACTCTGAAAAGCTGGGGAGAGAGGAAGGGGATAACAACAGTGGCGGAACATGTTCTCCAGAAATTTCCTCCCCCNGTCATGGGGGTGGAGTTTTTGTAGGCCAGTGAGGATCCAGAACCCCTCCAAAATTATAGCCCAAAGTTACACCACTCCGCTGTGAGCACATAAAAGCTCCCGCGGTTTTGTTTCACAGCGGTGGTAAATCCTATTCCCTTCAGAAAGAGTTCAGAGAGGACTGTTGGAGAAACCTCGCAGACTCCTAGCCTCTCTGCAAGCCATTACCACCACCTAAGGAAATGATCAGGCTCGATAATAGCAACAGATTTTTACAAGGCAAAGCCACCTGTAGATGCGTTTCTAAGGATTACAAACAGTTGCTCTACTCTGTTTCCCCCCGCCCCTTTGATAATGCAACAAGCTGTGTGTAAAATTAGCTAGCAATTTTTTTTTTTATCTCCCATCTCCTCTGGTGCGCCACAAAATAGCAAATTGTCATCACTGCAGTAGGGCGCTCTAGCTATTTCATTTCTAGGCTGCACAGTTTAAGATATGGTAGTTGCTTATCAGTCCTACGACAGAGGAATCCATCTAAAGAGCTAAACTGGTAAAACAAGCAACCAAGGCAGCGATTCAAATGCCCAGTCACCTGGTTATACTGGGCAGCTGGCACGGATGCCTGGACAACCATGAAAATTTATATCCCGCCCCCTCTGAGCTGCTTGCAGGAGGGGCGGGATATAAATATATTAAATTAAATATATAAATAAAAAAATCAGCTGCAGTAACAAAGCACTGCCACTAGAGGTCGCTGTAACACCTGCCATGCCACCAGTCAGGCAGCCTCAACTATCAGATCTGCCCAGTTGGATGCATCAAGGAGAGCAGGGGAAGGCTGTAGCAGCAGCAGCAGCAGGAGGAGAAAAGGTTGGCAGAAGGTGAGGGGAACCCAGTACTAGGCCTTGCCCACCCATCAACAACCTGATAGCCCCCAAATCCCCACCCCCACCCCCAAAGACATGGATGAGGGTGAGCTGATCGAAGCTGAATCCTGACAAGACTGAAGTGATGATGGCTTGTGTCTTGGAGTCTTGTGACTTGGAGGGGTTTGGGACACTTGTTATGGATGGGGTCTGGCCCTCTCTGGTCAATCAGGTTTGCAGCCTGGGAGCCATTTTGGATCCTTCACTGAGCCTGGAATGCCAGGTGGCGGCAACGGTCAGGAGCACTTTCTACCAACCCCAACTGGTGAGGAGGCTCTGGCCTTTTCTCTCTGACTGAGATCCGGCCGCTGTCAATCCACGCTTTCATCACCTCGAGGCTAGATTAGTGCAATGCGCTCTATGTGGGGCTGCCCTTGATGATGGTTCGGAAGCTGCAGCTGGTGCAGAATGCGAGGGCTCGGCTCCTTTCGGGGACGAGTTGTCAGGAGGACATTACACCGGTGCTCCGAAGTCTGCGCTAGCTGCCTATAGCTTTCCAGGCACAATTCAAAGTGACGGTTTTGACAATTAAAGCCCTAATTTAATCCCATATATCTGAAAGACCCCCTGTCCTACCATATCCCATAGCACCCTCTTGCAGGTTCCATCTGTTACTCTTATCCGTGGGATGGGGGGTGCGAGGGGGGGGGCGTTCCCAGTTGCTGCCCCAGTTTTGTGGAACTCCCTCCCCCAGATGGTTCACTTGAGCCCAATCGTAGGCATCTTCCGGAGGTGGTGTAAAACCTTTTTTTATTTGAAAGAGCATTTGGTGGGCAGGGATAGGGTTAGTTGGGTTTTTGGATAGGGTTGTGGATAGGGTTGGATAGGGTTAGTTGGGTTTTTGGATAGGGTTGTTGGATAGGGAGGGGGAGTGTTTTGAGGTGAGGGTGGGAGTTTTTACTGTGTGGATTTTATTGTTTTAGGTATTGTAATCCACCCTGAGTCTCTGTGGAAAGGGCAGCATATAAAATTGATTAATTAAATGAATACATAAAATAAAACAATAAGACATATAAACTCTCCCAATCCTCCCCACGTCCCACATCCACCAAATGAGGTCAGAAAGATAGTGTAGAATGAAACCACGAACAGCCTTGAAGCTGAAGACAGGGAGTTTGTGCTGGATGTGAAGGGAGAGGGTGGGGCTGAACATGATCCCCTTGGCAGCAGAGTCTTGAACAGAAGTGAAAGGGTCGAGGTGTGAGTGGAAAAGGCCCATGCGAAGGAGGATGCAGTAGTGGAGGTGAGAGATGACTAAGAGCACAGAGACCGAAGTCTTCGTAGTGGGAACCATAAGGAATGGCTGAATTTTAACAATGATGCCATGTAGGGAGAAGTGACAGGAGAAACGGCAGGGTTATGAAACTCTATGTAGTGTAGGAATGACACCTGATTATTGAATTTGCTTAACACTGTCCAAAATATCACTGCGTTTGCCCATGTTGACTTTTTAAAAAAAATACCAAAGATGTTTATCACAAGCCAGCTGCCTCCTGGGGACATAGCCCAGTTTGTCAGAATTCAGGCCCGAATTGATTTCCTTACAGCTACGTTATGAAACCCTGCAAAACAGGAACATTTTGCAGACAGGCCCTTAGCTGGAACAGTGACTAGTGAATGCCAATATAATTAACTGGGCAAATCGCACACAAAGTATGTGGACTGTCAGTCATCTTCGGCACTACTCATTTTATCGAGCCCTATTAATTCTGCACCTGTCTCTTCTGTCTGCTTAGTTGGAGGAAAATATCATCGATATTTTTACTTGCTAAGTTCATGTGTGTTTGTGACTGCCAGGCGTGTGGGAGAAGCTCTTTCAGAAAAGAAAGTTGTACTGTGGCTAAAGCTCAAAGAACTAGGGCTTTTAAAAATATACATGTTACACATACACATATGGGAATCAAGCTGGAGTATTCATTTCTTTTAGCAAAAACTCCAATTCTAATTTGCAACTTGGATGAGGCCTTTTTTTTTTTTAACATGCTTAGTTAAACATTGAGTACTTTGATCTGTTCAATTTAAATTAGTTTGTTAGTGTGGGTGGGATGGGCTTGCCTGGGTTGAGTCTTTGCAGGATTAGTGCCCACACTCTTAGTCTATATATTCTTTAGTCTCTTTACCAAGTCTCTCCACCCTACACAGTTTGTAGCCAGGGAAACAACCCCCTGGCTTCCCCCAAATCCTTAACCCCAGCCAGGCCCTCTGGCTGCTCCTCACGGTCTTAAAGAGCCAGGTGCAGTCTTCTGGCTCTTAGGGCTTCTGGGCCAAACACTCCCCCTCTGGGTACAAACAAGCCCTCTGCTCATTCAGGCTCCTGCTCTGAGCTCAGTAATCTCTTTAGTCTTCTGGACTAGGCAGGTACCCTTATTCTACGCCCCAGCAAGCCTTTCCCCAACCTTCTGGGCTTATTCTAGAAACAGAGCTCAGCTCCTGCTCCTGTCTCTGTCACTGACTCTGTCTGAGTAAACTCTGGTTTAGCTTTTCACTCTAGAGCCAGGTCCAGCCACGCCCAACACAGCTGTTTCCTGTCAGGCGCTGTCCACTGCACTGCTTCAGGCAGCGCCTGCAGCCCCACTAGCCCAGTGTCCTGCCTGATGCTAGCTCACTCTTAAAGGAGCAGCAGCCCACAGGCACCCTGTCCTGCCACAGTACAGAACCGTTTCCATACAAGGGGAAACTGAATAAGTTAGGGCTGTTCAGCTTAGAGAAGAGATGCTGAGTGGGGGATATGATATAAAAGTCATGAATGGTGAAGAACAAGGAAATTGGGGAGCTGTTCTTATTTACCCTTTCTCAAAACACAGCAACCAGAGGAGATCTAATAAAATAAACTGACAGCACATTTCACACAAACAAAAAGAAGTACTTTTTCCCCACATGCACTGTTAAACAGTGGAACACTTTGCCAGGGGGTGTTGTGAAGATCAATAGCATAGCTGGGTTCATGAGAGGAATAGATATGTTCTTAGAGGATTAGGTTCTTATGCAGATTTTAATTTTATTTATTTATTTATTTTTATCCTGCCTCTTCTGCTCACAGCAGCTCGAGGTGGTTAACAGCAACAAAATAAAACATAAATACAATAATAGATATATTAAAACACTAATAAAACGATACAGTTAAACTGGGGGTAAAAAATAAACCACCCTACCGCCCCTCACCCTTCACCCATCTCCCTCAGCGAACGCCTGGCAGAACAGTCAGGTCTGCATTTTCGTCGGAAGGCGGGAAGATCCGGACCTCCACCGGAAGGGAGTTCCACACCCTGGGTGCCACCACCAAGAACGCTCTCTCCATTGTAGCCCCCCGCACCACCCGTGGGACATCAAGAAGGGCGCTCCCGGCAGACCGAAGGGGTGGATCCAGTGCACAAAGAGTGAGGCGGTCTCGCAGATAGGAGGGGCCCAGACCATTCTGGAAAGTAAGAAAAAGTCCCCAAAAAGTGACAAAAGTTTCCATACAGTGATGAAAATTATGAAAAATGGCCGAAGCACAGAATCACCGGAAACCGATGAAGTACCGACGAACATTCCCAAGCACTCCCGAAGGCTCAGTATTTCCCTTCGGAATGGAAATGCTTGCTCTCATCTCAGCTGTGACCATATTGTCTGCCTTGCATTCTCTGCATTGGCTGCCTGGTGAATGATGGATTGAGTTTAAGATCACACTGCTGGTTTTCAGGGCCCTGAAGGGTCTAGATCATGGCTGTATTCCAGATCTGTTCCTGGAGCCGTGCACAGGTAGTTCGCTCACCCCCCACAAGGATTCACGGCTCCTGCTGCTCTTGCTGCCTCCAGGGCTCTGCCGCCACTGCTGCATGGTTTAAAAAAAACCTGGTGCCGCGCGCGTGTAGACAGAGGCCGGAGCCATGATTCCTAGCTGGTTTGCAGGACTACATGCCCCAGCATACCAGACAGAACACATTACCGCTTGGTATGCTGGGACATGTAGTCCTAGCAAAGGAGATAGGAATCATGGCTCCACCCTCTGCCCACACATGTGCGGTGCTGCAAGCTTTTTAAATCCTGCAGCGGTAGAGCCCTGGCACCAGAACCCCCGGGTGACTGCTGCTACCGCTGGTGAAACACCCTCTCACTGTCTGGAGAGTGACTCCCAGTTATCTGCACTCAGAAACCACCTGCTTTTGGGGGATCCCACAATCATGTCTTAAGTCGGTGGGCGGATCGGGCCCCTCTGTGTGGAACTCCCTCCAGATATCTGACTTAATTCCTCTCAGTAGGGCTGCGATGTGAGCAATCGTCATTCCACAGGGAAATACCAACCTTTTCGGAGCCCTTCTGAGTGTCCGTCGGTACCTTGTCAGTCTCTGAACTTCCACAGTTGTTGATATCGAAGCCTGTGTCTTTTTGTCACTTCTCGGGACTTTTACGAAAGTTTTACAGCAATCTCCAGCCCTTTCTTGGCACTTAGCAGGAACACTTGCATCTCCATAGCCCCTTGGGGTGCATGTGGGGTGCACATAGGGCTTGGGATCAGCCATGTAGCAGCTCTGTTCAATTTGCAAAAAAATAACGCCAAATGGTGAAAACAGCAGAAAAGCCAGTATGTTTCCACGTCATGTGAATGAAGGTGAATGACCTGTTTCCAATGGAAACAGCATTCGCTACAATTTGTCGTTTCAGGCCTACCTCCCACCTCATTTTTGAAGAGAACCTGAAGATTTATTTATTCTCTAGGTGCTCTTAGGATCCACTGCTGTTTCCCCCTTAATGTGTTTTTTCCTCTCCCACTACCCCCCCCCCTTTTAAATTGTTTTAATACAGATTTATATTTGAAATAGATTTCATAATTTTTTGCTGTGAAGCACTCTGAGTGACATTTGGTGGGGGGGGGCGCTATAAAAACAAAATGGATTATTGTTGTCATTATCCAAGCCCTGGGGGTTGGACTAGATTACCCTTGAGGTCCCTTCCATCTCCAAGGTCCCTTCCATTTCAATACATAATAAATAAGGGATATAATACATCCCCCTGTGATGTCACATGTGGAGTCCTGCAGAGTTCTGTTCTTTCCCTTCTCCTGTTCAGCGGGTCTATGCAGTCGCGGGGGGGGGTTCGGGGTTCGGTGTCATCAATATGCTGATGACACCCAGCTCTATCTCTCATTTTCATCAGACCCCGGCCCGGCAGTCTCGGTGCTTACTCAGTGTTTGGCAGCTGTGGGGGACTGGCTGAGGGCGAGCCATCTGAGGCTGAATCCTGATAAGACGCAGGTGATGCTGATGGGCAGGGGCGAGGGAGTGGAGGCCCTCATCATTGATGGGGTGCATCCCCCCCTTGTCTCTCAGGTCCGTAGTCTGAGTGTGCTCCTCGATCCTCAGCTCCACCTGGATGTCCAGGTGGTTGCTGTGGCGAGGAGCATGTTTCGCTAATTACATCTGGTGTGTCAGCTTTGGCTGTACATTTCGGACAGAAGACCTGGCTACCATCATCCGTGCATTAATTAATTAATTAATTAATATGCCGCCTCCCCCCCCCCATGCCTATGGCACTCGGGGCGGCTTCCAACATAATATAAAAACAATTTTTAAACATAAACAAATCTACCATATAATGATTTAAAACACCCCCCACAAAAATTAACCCACCCCCCACCCTCCCCTCCGAAGGCCTGAGCGAACAGTAAAATCTTACAGATGCGTCGTAAGGCCAACAGGCCCGAGGCCAGAAGAACCTCCTCCAGGAGGGAGTTCTACAACCGCGGCCCGACCACCGAGAACGCCCTCTCCATTGTGGCCCCCCGTCTTACACGGGGGACCTCCAGAAAGG
>QEPC01006909.1:3433331-3458850 GCA_003113815.1 Sphenodon punctatus | reverse complement strand
GAAACTGCCGTAGCCAAGATCACCAATGATCTACTTGTCACTAAATCTAAGCGTCTTTACTCCATTCTTGTCCTCCTTGACCACTCTGCTGCCTTTGACACTACTGTACGCTCTTCGCTCCCTAGGCTTCTGCGGCTCTGTCCTTGACAGGTTCTCCTCCTACCTCTCTGATCGCTCCTTTAATGTGTCTCTTCCCAATTCCAACTCCTCCTCCCTCCCCCTCTTGGTTGGGGTCCCCAAGGCTCTGTCCTCGGCCCTCTCCTTTTCTCTATCTACACCCTGTTCCTTGGAAACTCATTGCCTCCCACGGCTTCCAATATCACCTCTATGCTGACGACACTCAACTCTATTTCTCCACCCCCTCCCTATCCCCTTCTGTCCAAGCTCGCCTCATCAACTGTCTCTCTGATATCTCCGTCTGGATGTCCCAACGTCAGCTCAAGCTCAACATGGCTAAGACTGAACTCGTTATCTTTCCTCCCTACCCTTCCTCTCCCTCTTCCTTGTCCATCCTTATCAATGGGGTCACCATCCATCCCGTTCCCCAAGCCCATAGCTTGGGCTTCATCTTCGACACTCACCTTTCCTTTAAACCTTACATCGACTCTGTTGACAAGTCCTGTCGCTTCGCCCTTCACAACATTGCTTGGATTCACCGCTTTCTCTCTGTCTCCTCAACCAAAACCCTTGTTCACACCATGGTCGTCTCTCACCTTGACTACTGCAACCTCCTCCTTACTGGCCTCCCCCACTCTCACCTGTCCCCCCTTCTGTCCATCCAAAACTCCGCTGCTAGAGTCATCCACTCAGCCCGTTGCTTCAACCATATGCAGCCTCTCCTCTCCTAACTTCACTGGCTCCCCCTTCCTGAAAGCATCCTTCACAAACTCCTGGTATTCACTTATAAATCCCTGCACAACCTGGCTCCCCCTTACCTCTCAGCCCTAGTCTCCTTACACACTCCTGCATACACTATCCGCTCCTCCTTTGCCCCCTCCCTTGCTCTCCTGCTCCCCTAACCGCCTTAATCCCTTCTCCCTTGCTGCCCTCCATGCCTGGAACTCCCTCCCTGCCCACATCTGCCTTGCCCCCTCCTTCTGCACCTTTAAATCCCTCCTCAAAACCCACCTCTTTCTCGCCGCCTTTCCCGACGCCTGCTAGAACTTTCCTTTCAATTTTTACTGTCTGCCCTCCCCGCAGACTCCTACCTAACTGCAACCAAGCCAAGCACGTGCACCTAGGACCTCGCATCCGCTTGAATGTTATTTATCCCTTGTCTCTCCCTACGTTCCCTCTCCTTGTCTCCCCCTCCATGTCTATTAGATTGTAAGTCGTAGGCAGGGATCACGTCTATCTTATTGTTCTGTAAAGCACCAGGTACACTGCTTGTGCGTACAAATGCTTATAATAATAATAATAACTTGCAGTGATTGAACCAGGAGGGCAGAATATGAGAGAGACTGGCAAACACCAATCAGGCACAGAAGAAGCAGGCACTAGTAGGCACTCCCAGGGGTTATATAGGCTCCCCGGTGCCCTCTCCCCAACTCCCTGATTGACACTACCAAGTTGCTGGCACTGGCAGCACTGAAGAAAGATCTATCCCAGGGGTTCTCTGTCCATCACGGTGCTGCTTGATGTGTCCCCAATGCCAATTGGCCAACGGGGATGCCAATCATGTCTCCGAACTGCTTTCCTCCTCCCCCTCCTCTCTGCCTTCCCTGGAGTGCTTCATTTGCAGCCTCATAGTGCTGCATAGAGTCCAATTAATTTTTTATTTATTTATTTATTTATTTATTTATTAAAATATTTGATATCCCTCCCCTTCTGCCTAGGCAGCTCAAGGCAGCTTACAATATATACAAATATAAAATATATAATCAATATAAACATAAAACAATATAAAAAGGGGGGAAAGAGGGGAAACGGGAGAAAACATCCCCCCGAATAAAAGAGAGGGAAGAAAGGGAAATCCCAAACAAAAATAAATACCCCACCCTTAGAATAAAAACCCACCCTCACCTGTCTCCCTGGCCAAAGGCCAGGTCTTGTGTTGGCATCGAAAAGAGGAGAGGTCTGGGGCCACCCGAGTCTCTGCCGGGCGGGAGTTCCACAGCCTTAATGCGGCCACTGAGAACACCCTCTCCATAGTCGCCCCCCAGGATACCCAGGGGACTTCAAGAAGGGCGCTCCTACCTGACCGCAGGGGTCGATCCAGAGAACGGGGCGTGAGGCGGTCTTACAGATATAAGGGGCCCAAGCCATAGGGCTTTATAGGTAAGAACCAGCACCTTGAATTGGGCCTGGAATAGGATAGGCAGCCAGTGGAGCACTGGTGTAATATGATTCCGATGGCCCATCCCCGTAAGGAGATGGGCCACTGCATTCTCCACCAGCTGCAGTCCCCGAACCATCACCATGGACAGCCCCGCGTAGAGCGAGTTACAATAGTCCAGTCTTGAGGTAATGAAAGCATGGATGATAGTGGCCAAGTTGGAGTTTGAGACATACAACCGAAGCCATTGCACCAGATGCAATTTGTGAAACGCGCTACTCGTCACAGCTCCAACCTGGGCATCTAGGCAAAACTGTGCATCAAGGAGCACTCCCAGGCTCCAAAGCTGGGGAACCAGTGGGGGGCAAACCCCATCAGTGATGGAGGATGCCACACCCACCGCCTTCCCCAGTAGCATCACCTCTGTCTTGTTGGGATTCAGCTTCAGTCAGCTTGCCCTCATCCAGTCCCCCACAGCCGCCAGACATCATCTGAGCACAGAGACTGCAAAGTCCAGGTCGGATGAAAAAGAGAGATAGAGTTTGGTGTCATCAGCGTACTGATGACACACCAAAGCTCCTCATGGCCTCACCCAGCAGCTGCATATACATGTTGAACAGGAGAGGGGACAGAATGGAACCCTGCAGGACTCCGTACGAGAGGTCCCAGGGAGATGAAAAATTGTCCCCGAGCACCACTTGCTAAATTCGTCTGGCTAGGAATGAGTGGAACCATTCAAGAACAGTCCCACCCACCCTGGCTCAGTGCTGCAGGTGAACAGTATCAAAGAAGCCAACAGATCTAATAAAATCAGCAGGGTCGAACGACCCTGATCCAACTCACAGCGTAGGTCGTCTACCAAAACCACAAGAGCAGTCTAAGTGCCATAGCCTGAACGAAAGCCGGACTGTGAAGGATCTAGAAAACCGAGTGGTTCCAGATGCCCCTGCAGCTGCCGGACCACTACCCGTTCAATAAACTTCCATTAAAAAGTTATTGAACCCAGTGGGAGCAAAATGAAAATGAAGTTTTCAAACGACTTTTGTTTGAGTATAAATTCATTTTAGTTAAATTAGTAATTTAAATGAACATAGAAAAAAATAGTTTTAGTTACTAATTTAAGTAAAATGAATTGGACACCCCTAATGGATCATCTTGCCCACAATTCTGTCCCTGACAGTAACCAGCTTTGATTGCACACAGGTCATACCTTAGGGACCGCCTCGCCCTTCGCGCCCCAGAGCGGCTCCTGCGGTCCGCCGGGGGTGCCCTCCTGGAGGTCCCCCGTGTTAAGCGGGGGGCCACGATGGAGCGAGCATTCTCGGTGGTAGGACCGCGGCTGTGGAACTCCCTTCCGGAGGAAGCTCGCCTGGCCCCAAGCCTTTTAACATTTCGGCGGAACTGTAAGACCTGGCTGTTTGCCCAGGCCTTTGGGAGGGAGGGTGGGGAGGGATGTTTTTAATCCCCCACCCATTTATTTATTTGTCTTGCTAGCCCTGTTTTATATGATGTATTTTATATTTATATTTTTTAATTGAATTTTAATGTTTTATTATTGTTGTGAGCCGCCCCGAGCTGCATTGCAGGAGGGGGCGGGATACAAATCTGTAAAATAAATAAAAAATAAAATAAATAACCGTTTCCTAAGGGCCGGCCTTAGAATTTATGTTGCCCAAGGCAGAAATAAAATGGAGGGCCCACATGGCCCTGCCCTCCATAGCAATGAAACAGCACAGAAAATAATAATGTACTCCAAAGATGTAAATCCAATAAATAATATATATTACTATATTAAAACACAACAATGTCAAAACTTAAAAACCAATCCCAACTTGTTTTGATCAAAACTCTTCTTCAGGGTAGTCTTTCGAATGTCATAATATAAAACAATACTAGATGCCAACAATATTGGACACCAACAATATCTTTGGTCAGTAGATTGACCTAGTAGAAGTCCTCAAAGGTCCCAAATTGACTATTACACAAAAGCTGCCACCTCTGTTTTTTAAAAAATCAGAGAGATCTGTAAAGAAACCTTGAAGCACTCAAAATGGCACACTTATGGCTGCCATCTGGAGTGCTTCAAGGTGGCAGCGTTTGCTGTGTTGCTGTTATTGGCTTTATCCCCCTCCCCTTTTTTGTGAATGCCCTTCCATAGCCCCAGCCCTTGAACAACTCACTCTAGTGTTTGCTTACAAATACAAAGTATCAAAAGTTTTCACGAACGTGCAGGCTTTCTCAAACGCACGCAAGTGTCCTCTCTGTCTTTTTCATACACATCTCTAGCAGGGGTGAAGTAGGTATCAGGGATTTACTGAAAGTGAGGTGAGGGGGAGCAGGGACCCGCAGGAAGCAGTCACCTCTGGGGCTGAAGGCAAAAACAGACGTGCGGCTGGGGGGATGACTCCCCAGGCCGCCCCAAGCTGGAAAATCATAAGCAACATTTATTTATTTATTTATTTATTTATTTATCTGAAAACCTTATTACCCCACCCCTCCTACCAAAAGTAGACCTTTATATATTATTTTATAATATATAAAATACATAATAAAACAACATCATAAAGGGGCAAAAACAAAAGAGGGAAAACACAGCCTCCTCACAGTGGGGGAGAAGGATGTCAAAAAGCAATAAAACGCATTTAAAAACCCCACCCAAGCCCCCCACCAAAATAATATACCCCCACCCCCCACCCATTTCCCTTGCCAAAAGTCTGGTGAAACAGCCAGGTCTTGCATTGACGTCTGAAGGAACATGGTCCAGGTCAAGGTGGGGCACTGAATGGAAGTGCCCAGGGCTGCAGAGCCGTCCTCCCACCCCCCACGCACACACACACACAAACGGTCCAGATAGGGCTGGGTGCACAACAAGCATACAAACAGCTTTGCGCCCTGATCCCAGCGCCCTCCTCCACCATCACAGACCATCATGGCAGCCAGTGAGGCCCAGCCATGGCAACCTCTGACCAGGAATGGGTATATTGTGTGGGAACAGACACGCCAGCCTGCTGTGGCCCAGTTTGGTCCAGTTGGGCAGGTCATAGCCCAGGCTGTGACCTCGGAGATTAGCCACCAACACATCCCAAGGCAATCACGGGCCAACATCTGGTGATGCCTACCCACGCGTGCAGGCGGGTCCCAGGTTTCAGTGGGTCAGAGCAGGCCGCAGCAGGCCAAAGTCCCATCTGTTTTTAGCCTGAGAGTCACTGGCAGGGAGAGGACCCCACAGAAATCTCCCCTCCTGGGGCCCCAGGAGCACTGAACCTGAGGTTCCCAGGACTGGCCTCCTTGCAGCGTCATGGCACCTACTGGCCCTGCATTAGGACTATCATAGATCGCATCCTTTGACCAGTTTTACTAATAACTCTCTATGGACATACAGTTATTTATTTTATTTATTTTTAAAAAATATACCCCACCCCTCTTGCCGCAGGCAACCCGGGGCGGCTAATACCATCAACAATAAACACAATAAAATATCATAAAATATAATAAAACAAAATACAAAAGAAAAGAATAAAAACCACCCCCCTCCCTCACCAACCCCCACCCACTCTCCCTCACCAAATGCGGAAAGCTGGGAGGTCTGGGGCCAGACAGGCCCCCACAGGGAAAGAGTTTCAAATGTGTGGCATGGCCACCGAGAACGCCCTATCCTGCATGGCCCCCCAGAAAACCCGGGGGACCTCCAATGTGGCGCTCCTGAATGACCGCAGGGGCTGGTGTAGGACCCAGGGAGTGAGGTGATCTCGCAAGTAGACAGGGCCCAGACCGTGTAAGGCTTTATAGGTTAAAATCTATCCTCTGAGCACTTATCCCTTTTTAAAAAAACTCAGTTATGCTATTGGCCTTCACAATATCTCCTGGCAATGAGTTCCACATGCTAATTGTACACTGAGTGAAGAAGTACATCATTTTATTTGTTTTCAATCTACTGCCAGTTAATTTCATAGTTTGATTATTTTGAGAAAGGGTAAATGGATCTTTATTGACCTTTTCTCTAAGATCGCTCAGATCCAGAGTAACTTTGACACCGGATTGGAAGCAGTAGGCGAGGGGCACGAGGTTATGGAGGCACCGTCTTTCTGGGATGAGTTTCAGGAAGTGACGCCAGCCGATGTGGTGAATATCCTGGGGTCTATCAGAGCCACTAGTTGTGAATTAGATCCATGCCTGTCCTGGTTGGTGAAAGCCTCCAGGGAGACTTTGGGGACGGTGCTGGTGAGGGTAGTGAGCGCGTCTCTTCGGTAGGGGAGATTGTCACCCAGTCTCAAGGAGGCTGTGGTGCACCCCCTGATGAAGAAGCCATCTTTGGATGTGGATGCACTCGCCAGGTACCAACCGGTCTCTAATCTTCCCTTTTTAGGGAAGGTTATTGAACGGGCAGTGCCACTGCAGCTCCAGGTGCATTTGAATGACATCGGTTTTCTTGACCCTTTTCAGTCTGGGTTCCGCCCCAGCTATGGTACTGAGACGGCGTTGGTGGCCTTGGTGGATGATCTCCGCCGGGAGATGGATGCAAGATGTTCAACATTTCTGACCCTGCTAGATCTCTCAGCTGCTTTTGACACCGTGGACCATGGGCTGCTGCTGAGACGGCTGAAAGACCTGGGGGGTCTGGACGGGACTGTCCTTGGGTGGTTCCGCTCATTCCTCTTGGGGAGAAGCCAGCGGGTGGTGCTGGGGGATGAAACATCAAGCCCCCAGGCCTTGACCTGTGACATTCCACAGGGTTCGATCCTGTCTCCGCTATTATTTAATGTGTATATGCAGCCCCTGGGGGAGATCGTGAGAGGGTTTGGGGTGCAATGTCACCAATATGTTGATGATACTCAGCTGTACCTCTCGTTTTCAGCCGACCCAGGTCCTGCTGTCTCATTACTTTCCCAATGTTTGGCGTCCATGGCAGATTGGATGCGGCAGAGCAGACTGAAGCTTAATCCCGATAAGACGGAGGTGATGGTGGTGGGAAGGGCGAGGGAGGTACTGGCTCCCCTTGTGTGAGGGGGTCCATCCTCCTGTAGCCCAGCAGGTTCGGAGTCTGGAGGTGGTTTTGAACTCGGGTCTTCGTCTGGATCGACAGGTGGAGATGGTGGCTAAGGCCGCCTTCCGCCAGCTGTATCTGGTACGGAGACTGTGTCCATACATTTCCAAGCCCGACCTGGCCACTCTCATTCATGCCTTCATCACCTCGAGGCTAGACTACTGCAATGTGCTTTATGTGGAGCTTCCCTTGTTTCTGGTTCGGAGGCTGCAGCTAGTGCAGAATGCGGCGTCCCGGCTCCTTACAGGGAGCAGGGAGCCCGTCTAAACGGGCCATTTAGTAAAGAAAGGAGAGGGGTGGGGGAAATATTCAAAGAACACTCCAGCACATAACACCGGTGCTCCGTGCTCTGCACTGGCTGCCTATAGCGTATGGAGCCAGATTCAAGGTGCTAGTGTTGATCTATAAAGCCTTGTACAGTCTGGGCCCCTCATACCTCAGGGACCGCCTCGCCCTCCGCGCCTCAGAGCGATCCCTTCGGTCCACCAGGAGTGCCTTTCTGGAGGTCCCCCATGTTAAACGGGGGGCCACAATGGAGAGGGTGTTCTCAGTGGCCGGGCCACAGCTCTGGAACTCCCTCCGGAAGGAAGCCTGCCTGGCCCCAGGTCTGTTGGGTTTTCGTCGAGCCTGCAAGACCTGGCTGTTTTCCCAGGCCTTCGGAGGGGAGGAGGGGAGGGTGGGGTAGTTGTGGGGGGATATGGGACTTTTAAGATATTTTTACATTGTTGATGGGGTTTTGTATTTTAAATTTATTTTTTATGGTATTTTATTATTGTGTGTTTTGGTGTTGTAAGCCGCCCCGAGATGCCGTAGGCATGAGAGGACAACTAATAAATATTAATAATAAATAATAATAAATATAACGTATCCAATGCTTTTTTGAACCCAGCTGTGCTACTGGCCTTCACAGCATCTCCTGCCAATAAGTTCCATAGAATAACTGTGTGGACTGAAAAAATTCTTCCTTTTGTTTGGTTTAAATCTGCTGCAACATTGAACTGTTTCTGACTGCACGTGGCCTGTAGTAGTTAATGAAGGTTGTTCTGCTTTTAGTCTCCAAAGCACCATTTGCATACGGAAAGTGGTTATCCGTCTAAACGGGCCATTTAGTAAAGAAAGGAGAGGGGTGGGGGAAATATTCAAAGAACACTCCAGCAAAACAGATGGCGAGTCCCTCGAAGAAACTGCACCACTTAAATTCAACGAGCCAATACTTGTATTCCATGAAGATTTTAGCTGCCTCTGTAAGTAGCTGGATCAGGGACAGCTTTACTTGAAGTGATTTAAAGGGGAAAAAATGGATGGAATAACAAATGAATTAGGCCCTCTTAATGTTCAACATGTATATATCTTGCTCATTTTCAAAGTGATTTCTCATTTAGGAAAAGAAAAGAAGTTGGAGGGTGATAAATATCTTCATACATTTATTTATTTATTTATTTATTTATTTTTATACTGCCCCCTTGCCCCGATGGCAGCCCGGGGCGGTGTACAGCAAATATAAAATACATAATAAAAATCACATTTACAATCTCCACTTAAAAAGTCCAACCCCCACCCCAAAAAAAAATACTCTTATAAACAAACAAACAAAAAAACCATCGAACCCGGCGAAACAACCAGGTCTTACATCTTTTGCGAAAGGAGGGAAGATCTGGTGATAGGCAAACCTCCACTGGGAGGGAGTTCCATAGCCGTGGCGCAGCTACTGAGAACGCCCACTTGAACGTGGCCACCCAGGAAACCCGAGTGACCTCCAAGCAGGTGTCCCCAGCCGACCTCAGAGCCCAATCCAGGACACGAGGGGTGAGGTGGTACCACAGTGAGCAGGGCCCAGGCTGTTTAGGGCTTTAAAGGTAAGGACCAACACCTTGAATCGAACCCGGAAGACTATAGGCAGCCAGTGCAGAGATCGGAATGTGCTCCCGGTGACCCGTCCCCATAAGGAGACGGGCCACCACATTCTGCACCAGCTGTAGCCTTCGAGTCGTTACCAGGGCAGTGTGTTGCAGTAATCCAACTTCGTGGTGATGAATGTATGGATGATGGTGGCAAGATCGGAGCCCAAGATATATGGCCAAAGGCATTGGACCAGGTGCAACTTACCAAACACACTCCTTGCCACAGCTGCCACCTGGTTGTCCAAGCGGAGCTGTGAGTCAAGGAGGACTCCAAGACTCTGAACCTAAGGGACCAAGGAGGGGCTCACCCCTTCGATGACGGGGGCCTCCACTCCTTCACCCTTCTCCACCAGCATCACCTCAATTTTATCAGGATTCAGCTTCAGACGGCTCATCCTCATCCAATCCCTCACTGCAGCCAGGCACCGGGTAAACACTGAGACTGCTGGGCCTGGGTCAGATGAAAATGAGAGATACCGTTAGTGATTTTCATCAGGGCTAACACAAGCCAGCCTGGGGCAATGGCCGTGGGCCCTGCTATTTTCTCTACTTCTGAAGCCCTTGCAGTGGCCCCTGTTTTCACCAGAGCAGGGTGCAGGGCCCTCACTCCAGTGGATCCCCAAACATAACCACTTCTAGGGCCCCATGGAGGGCGCCCCCTTTGGGGACAGGGCCACCAGAGGCCCCAACGTTTGTCACCGCATCCGGAATAAAGCAAGGACAACATATTGGGTTTGAAAGGCCGCATTCTTTATTCAAATTGGAATTAGGCATGGTGGGGGTAATTGCCCTCAGGCAATTGAGGTCTAGTGCTAACTTTTATAAACGGGTACTTAACAACCCCAACAAAGGGGAGGCTTGGATGTACCCTCCATAACCCCCCTTTATTACCCAACTCAAACGTCTTCCCTCCGTCGTTGGCTAACGGCCGCCTCCAGAGGGGACAAGGTCCTTCCGGACCCGAGCCAAGGATTTAAGTTACCGCCAGCTTGGGGACCGCTCATATCCCTTCCCGCCTTTGCCAGCAACTCACCTTGGGAGGTTAACCCTGTGACTGGCCGCACCCAGCCTATGCCCCAGGTGTTCCCCCCACATCTCTTAGGGAGATGCCTCATTTACTACATATTATTACCAACTTACAACAGCACTGGACCCCTGCCACAAAGGGGCCGCCACCATTTACCGTGGACGGGCCCGGCCCCCACCCTGCACAATCCCTCTTAACCTAAAACCTCTATCAACTTGGCTTTCAAAGTCGCCAAATAACAGTCATTCCCCACTTCGGATAGGTGAACCCCATCATCTCGAAAGTTCTCGGGGGTTCTGTGGGTAATCCCCACATGGGACACTCGGTGCCCACCCCAAAGGGTGATCCACCTTCCAATCTCCCTGTTTACTCGAGCGAGCAAACATTCCAGCTGGGAATGTTTGCTCGCGCAGACATTCCCAGCTGGCTTCCCCAAGAAGACTGTGCAGCTGCCTTTCCCGCCCATCGCACCAGGCTGTGGCCGATAATCCAAATGGCCACTCTACGGGGATGCCGCCCGGTACCTGGGTGCATAACAAAATTAACATGTTACTGTGAGACACTGCGCACATAAGACTTGTACGCCCAGGACTGCCAACGCCCTACCTGTCTGATCTGTTGTTCTGAACAACCTGCTTGAGCTGCAAACGAAGCTGCCCCCATCCTAAATGAGTGGGACCCATAATCGAGAGGTGGAATTCTTAAATATCCCAGCGCCCTTCTCATCACTCCCGTGAACTGCTGACGAGTCACTAGACTCCTGTTTTGGAACAGCGGCCCTCCCACTGCAGGTCGGCTACCTTTGTAATCCCGATATGCCCTTACTGGACAAAGTTCGGGTGCCCCCGCCTGATTCAGGTGAACCACATGACCACGGCCCTGCTGGTCAGTTTTGTACCACCTCAGTCGAATCGCCAGCCTGCCCCCAATCTCCTGAACATCATTAATGGACAGAGCTCTATTAGTAGTGTCCCTTGAGGATTCTGCTACCAACTCGCTAACTCGGAATGTCCCAAAAAACGCTATTTTAAACAAGGCCCCGAACAAAACTACCTCAAATCCGTCAAAGCACACTGCCGGAAGGGTGGAACACAACCTCACCAACAATGAGGGGGTGATAGGCTTCCTGGTATCCGACTCCCTGGGAGTCTCCCTAGCCCAACTCTGCAGCATTCGGCGAGCAAAGAAACCCTGATCCGGGGGGGGGGCTGCCAAGCGACTGACAAATCCCAGGGCAGATAGTTTACTAGCTATGGTTCCCACCGCAGCACCGGCCCTCCTGGGGGACATGGCAAATTGCAACATCTGCGCCTCCGTAATGGGAAACTGCAATACCCAACCTTGTTGCAATCTAAACTGTTGGAACTCCTCGAACGCCCTCTGATATGCAGCCCGCGTCCGCACCACCAAGGATCCCATGATGATCTTGTACAGTTCTAAGATCCAAGGCACCATAGCACCTGCGGTGAGGGGGTGGTGGTGTTGCTCTGGCTCCAGGGACCAAGGAGCGAAATCGCTTCATCTGGAAGCGAGAAAGGGCATCAGCTGCGCTGTTATTCACCCCCAGAACATGCTTGGCCACAAACAATATGTTGTGCCGCAAGCACTCCCGTACAAATGCCCTAACTAGCCTCATCACCCTTGGGGAACGTGACGACATGGAGTTGATCACATGGACAACTGCCATATTGTCACACCAGAAAATCACGGCGCTATTCACCAACTCCTCTCCCCAAAGCAACACCACCATCACTAATGGGAAAAGTTCTAGAAAGGTGAGATCTCGTGCCACCCCAGTCTCCTGCCACTCCTGGGACCATGGGGCTGCACACCAGCGTTGTCGAAAGAAAACCCCGAATCCATACCCACCAGCCGCATCTGAATGTACCTGCAGCTCAGCTTCCAGCAAGAGGTCCTCTCTCCAAAAACTTGCCCCGTTATACCCTTCTAAAAATTCTGCCCATGTCTGCAAATCCTCCTTCATGTCCCGCGTCAGTCTTATATGGTAATGCGGCTTCAGATCCCCTCTAAGCTTCCCATAAAGGAGCGACAAAAAAGCCCTGCCTGGCGCCACCAGTTGACATGCAAAGCTCAGGCTACCCACCAGAGATTGTAACTCCCTCACCGTGATCTTTGATACTGCCAGTGCTGCCTCTAACTTTGCCTTAAGCACTACTAGCTTGGACTGTGGGAGACGCGAGAGGCCCTGGATCGTGTCAATTTCGATGCCCAAGTATGTCAGGGTTGTTACCGGCCCTTCCGTTTTCTCAGGGGCCAATGGAATACCTAAGTCCTCCGCTATCATCACGAATGTCTCCATTAACTCGCGACACTCAGGTGTCCCTGGATGACCGATGAATAGGAAATCATCGAGGTATTTCCTGACCACACCTCCTGCTGCCCTTGCTCTACCACCCACTCTACCAGCGAGCTAAAATGCTGGAAGGCAGAGCAAGAAATAGAGCAACCCATAGGCATGACCCGATCAAAGTAAAACTGACCCTCCACATGAAAGCCCAACAGATGGAAGCTGTCCGGGTGCCCAGGGAGCAACCGGAAAGCTGACTTAATGTCGCACTTCCCGAGCAGCGCTCCCCTGCCGGCTCCCTTCACCGCCCGTTCAGCATCATCAAATGGGACATAGTGCACCGATGTCAATTCCCCAGGAATCGCATCGTTCACCGACTTCCCTGGTGTGTAGGACAGATGATGAATCATCCTAAACTCTCCGGCTGTCTTTTTTGGCATGAGGCCCAACGGAGACACGATGAATTCCTCCAATGGGGGGGAAGTAAAAGGACCTACCACCCTGCCTTCTCTCACCTCCTTGTTCACTTTTTCCTTAAGGATCGATTCCATACCCGCAATGGACTTTAAATTGCGGGGGATGTTACCTAACTCAACCTTTCCTGCCGGTATTTTAAACCCATAACGAAACCCATTAACTATATACAACACCTCCACTCTATCCGGGTGGGATCGTAATGCTCTCTCCAACCTATCCACTCTGACCGGGGTTGGGCCCCTTTTGTATATTACTCCCTTGGGCTCCCCCTTGCCCCCCTTTTCCCTGGGGGAGGAATCTGGCACGGGGCTTACTCCCTCCTGGCCGTTCCTTCGCACAGGCCGATGTGGCATGGTTTCCTCCACATATCCCACATGCATGTCTAAACCTGCACACGGAACACCCGCACCTCCCATTGCGGGCGAATTCATAGCACACCGGTGCCGTGGAAGTTTGGGCCTTCCGGCCCTCGCTCTGAAAGGGGTCGTTGGATGGTGCCACCCCCCCTTTTGTTAATACATGCCCGGTGTCCGTCCTAGTCCCGCTAGCAGTACCCGTCATGCTATCCAGCCATAGGTCGATAGCATGAACATCCCAACGAAGCCCCGGCATATAAGCCGCCCTATGCCTAAACGCTTTGTCGTACCTAAGCCAAGCCCCCGAAGGCCTGCATCATAAGCACGCCGAATAATGTCGGCATATTTCATCAAGGCATAAGCCCTGTCCGGGTAGGCCTGCATCATGACCCCTTGATAAACCGCAAAGGCCAAGGTCCAATTGGCCCAATTGCGGTCAACCTTCGGCCGCCTAAATTTCTTTGTCCTTCTCTTTGTCCTTTTCCGACAGATCCGGCAACAGATCCGTGAACAACAGGGAAAAAATATCCAAATACTCCCCCTTCCATATCTTTTCCCTTGCTGTCTGCGACAAATGAGCGCCCAATGGGGCGGATACATCCCCGTACCCACCCCCTAGTGGGGGCTGGGGCCGTACCCACTGCACATCACCGGCCCACCCCACCGGGGGCTGAGCCCACACCTGCAAAGCCTGATTCCCATAGGGACCGGCTGCTGACCCGGCTCCACTACTTACCACGGGGGGTAAATCCTGGAGCCCGGGAGCAGGAAACCAACCCCCATTCCACCAGAGTCGAGGGGTCTCCACCCCGCTGCTTCCTTCCTGACCACTTGTCACCCCTGCTGACGGGTTCGTCACGGTTCCCACGAATCCCGGTCCCCCAGCCATACCCTGGGCTCCCAAGGCCTGGGACCACGGTCCCCCCGTAATTCCCCCTAATCCTAACCCCGCCTGGGGTGTAACCGGGAGACCCCCAGCTCCACCGTTCGCCCCCCATGACCACATACCTGCCTGCATGGTGCCCAGTGTTAAAGGCGATGGTTGATACGTTTGCGCCATCGCGTGCAATCCCCTCTCCAAGGAAGCGATTCTCTGCAAGGCTTCTTGCACCCCTGGCGCCATTGTGTCCTCACCGGAGCCCCCTGCTTCCTGCTGCTCCAACCTACTGTCAGAAGGAATAGAGCCCCCCCTCGCCGCACTGTCCGCTGGCGGCAGCGGCGATGGCGCCCTGCCCAGTGACTCCGTGGGGTCACCTGACACCTGCTCACTTCTCCTGGCCCTCTGGGGCGGAGGGGACTCCCCTCTATATCTGACCGGTGGGCCAGCAGCCCGCCTCCCCCTATGCCTGGGCAGAGAAACCTCATCTTCCTGCAGCGAAGGAGCGGGCGTCAACGGAATCTGACCACTCTTCCCCCGTCCTTGCCCACCTTGGGGAAAAACTCCTCCTACAGGAAAACCCCCAGCCACTGGGAGACCCCACGACTGCCCTTGGGGGAAAGGCTGGGTTGCTCCAAACACCAAGGGGAAGGAGCTCTGAGGCACACACCCCACCCCACCCCGGTGACTGGAAAAAAGGGAAGCGTGCCCCCCACTCCCAAACCCCCCCACCTCTTGGGGGAGCATGGGATCAGGCCGAACACTACCCCCCTCCATATACCATCGCATCATGCCCACGATGGGCCAGACCCCCCACTTGTTGGGTGACCCCACCCACCACTTGGGGATGGAATCCACCCTGCCCCACGGGCACCTGCAAAGGGGACCCCACACTTGTCGAGGGCACCCCTGGCCCAGCGAACCATGCCGACCCCATCTGACTGCCCATGCCCCCAAACCCTTGAGCAGACACGGCACTGTATCCGAGAGCAGGTTGAGTCGGCGAGTTGGACAAACCCTCTCCTCCTGTCCACGCCTGGCCCCCAGCAGGCCCAGGAGCCATGTTTCCCTGTGATGCAACCCCGCATGGCCATCCTCCTAGACTTGTAGGCCCAGACCCCACTCCTACTCCTCCAGGAGCGCCAAATGTGGCCACCTGCCCAGCTGCAATGCCCCTCATGAGGACCTCGCAACCAGCCAGTCAACCCTGCATAGCCCCGAGCACCAGTGGAGCAGATCCACCTTCTAAAATTGCCCCGGCAATCCCTTGTCCCCCTACCTGCTCCTCCTCAGCCACTTGCGCCTCCTGCTGCCCCTCGTCCACCTGCCTCATATTCTTCTTAGGCTTCTTGGCCTTCGTGCGGCCCATACTGTGATCCGGCTCCGAGGCACCCCTCCGCTGCCCCTATGGACCTTTGAATACACAGCTCCTAGGCAGAGCCTGATCACTCCGCTCTGCCTCCTTCGGAAGCACCTCGAGACCCCACCCTCAATTGCCACCCTTGTGGGGGGGGGGCCTTTTCTACTTGAAGAGGCCTTTCGTATGGAGCCTCGCAGCACCCAGCAGGGCCCACCCTTCCCTCTCAAGGCCCCCTCAAATATTCTTGAGACTCAAGGAACCAAAACCCCTCACCAATTGCACACCCAAGATGAGGGGGGGAGGGAGGCTTGTCCTTGCAGTGCCCAACAACAACTTTCAGAAGCCCCTGTGGCAAGCCCACTAGGCTCACAGATACTCGCTGTATGGGGCCTGCTGATATAAGGTACAGCCCAGGGGGTGAGGTGGGGGGTAGTGATTGTCCCCCCTGCCCCTGGAAACTCCTGCGACACCACCGAGCCCGCCCTATCACTCCAAGAGCCCCTGAGGCACAATGATACAGGCCCAGGTGAAACTGACCGGGGATGATAAAAGGCCCAGCTGCAACTAACCGGGATTCCCACAGCTCTGGTCTTGAAACTGACCCGACCGCTCATAAGCCCCACAACAGAGCCGGCTTGCAGCTCTCCAACGGCGCTCATAATGGCGCCGAATGCTTCAGCGGGCAGGAAGGCACCGCGCAAGAGGCGGGGCCTCCCACTCGCACCTGATTGGCTGCCTGCCTGTTGCTGGGCAGATTACCTCCGGGCCACTGAGGGATCCTCGCCGCGGCCCGGCGTTCACGCTCCAGCTTTCCTCACAGCGGCGCTGCCTGCGCCGCCTGGGTCAAAGGCTGCAGCCTTTCAACGTCCTGAGCTCCATTCCTCCTAGGGAGCTCGCCAAAGGACCCTAATGGCCGCCTAGAAAGGCAGGCCAAGTGCCCTTATCTTTCCCTGGGCTCCACAAATTCTGAGGCTAGCCCTGATTTCCATGTTAATGTTTTCTAGGTTTTGTCTGCATCGAATCGTCATTCCAGTTTGCAAATAGATTTGAAACCAAGCTAGTTAAGCCGGTACAAGTCCATACTGTCACAGCACTTAAACCCGTTTAACCCTTGTTTGTGTCAGTTTGGCTTGCATTGGTCAATGAGTGAATTGAGCCAAGCTGGTTTAAGTGTGTGCTACATGAGTGACTTGCTCTGCTTTAGGTAGATCAATTTAAAATTGATTGAGCTTCAAAAGAAAACCACAAATAAACAAACACAACAGTCACAGAACTAACATGTTGCTAGCACAGCAGCACTGTGTTTCTTTCTCAAAATAAAAGACTACAAACTATGTATTTATTTATTTATTTGCATTTTGTATCCCACCCTTTTCCAAGGACTTAGGGCAGCTTACAACACAAGAAATATAAAACACAATAAAATACATTTTAAAACCCCTTAAAGCCCACATCATCACAACGACCCAACCCACCCTTTATCCCCACCTGCCACCCACCAGTCCTTTTCCCCAAACCTCTCTACGCAAGCCCATCCTATTCCAAACTCCTGGCCAGACAAAAAGGTCTTGTATCTCCTGTGGAAGACGAACAGGCTTGAGATTAGGCAGATCTCCAAGGGGAGGGAATTCCATAATTGTGGGGCAGCAACTGAGAACAACCTTTGCTGTAGCAACTTCCTGGGCAGTTGGCACTCATGTCTGCCCCTGGCCGACCTCAGAGGCCGCAACGGTACATAGGAGAAGAGGCGGTCTTTCAGATACCTGGGGGCAGATAACTAGGGGGCAAACAAAATTAACTGGCAGCAAATCTACAACTCTAAGTACTTTCTCACTGAATGCATGTTTAACCTGTGGAACTCATTGTCAGGGGATGTTCTGAAGGTCAGCAACATAATTGGATTTTTTTTAAAAAGGACTGGACAAGTTCTGGAGAAGCTAGTTCTGTAAACAGTGCTTGGTCAAGTTGAGAGGAGACCCCTGGTGGCCAGGAGCTGGGAGCAAATGTCAGGGAATGGATTGCTCCGTTTCTCTCCTTTTTGTGCATGTCTCTGAAGTCACCATGTCTGGCCGCCCTCAGAGAGAGGATGCTAGGCTAGACGGACCATTGGTTCGTCCGACCCAGCATGGCACTTCTTAAGTTCCAGTTCTCAGCCTATAGATCACTCTGACAAATTAATAACCATATCCCTGGATTTTTGGGGGGTGTTGCAGTCCAATACAAACACATTGACATTGATCTTTTCATAGGCCTCGATTTATTTCCTAAATTGTAGCTATTACTGTGCTTAATAATTAAATGGGGTGGGGGGGAGGGGAGTTTACGTTACAAAACACGTTCCTATATCCTGGAAATCAGGTGTGTAATCAGAGATGGGCAGCCAGTGTAGTTTCCTATTTAGCATTTCTACAGCACTACTAGGTCTATGCGCGCTTTACAGTCACGGGTCCCTGACAGGGAGCTTACAGTCTAAGATGGACAAGGATGAGGGGAACACACAGGGAAAGAGAGACACACACACATTCCCATTTTACAGACGGCAACTGAGGCTGAGCAGATATTTATTTCTTTATTTTTATGTATTTAAAATTTATATCCCGCCCCTCCTGTCCACAGGGCAGCTCGGGGCGGCGAACAACATTCATTAAAACGATATAAAATTTTAAAACAATTTTAAAATACAATATGTGGGGAAAGGCCCATCCCCACCCCTACCCCTCGCCAAAAGCCTGACGGAACAACCAGGTCTTACATCTACGCCGAAACAGCAGGAGAGTGGGAGCCAGCCGAGCCTCCTCCGGGAGCAAATTCCACAGCACAGGGGCGACCACCGAAAAAGATCTAACATCGATGGCCACCCAGTGAGTTCATTGGCTAGGGTGAGATTCAAACCCTAGTCTCCCAAGTCCAGTCTAGCACCTTATCCACCACACCACACTGGCTCACTCACATGGAGCTGTACAAGGAGGGCTTCACATGGGCGTCTGAGGCCTACAATAGGCCTCATGCTAGGTGGGGCCCTGCCATCCAATTCCTAAGGAAGCCTTTAGCACAGCTGTGGCGCGCATTGCTTTGGTAAACTACATCTGGTTCTATGTCTTTGGCCATGATCTTGCCACCATCATCCATGTGTTCATCACTTTGAGACTGGACTACTCCAATGCACTCCACGTGGGGCTACCCTTGGTGACAACCCTGAAGCTACAGTTGGTGCAGAATGCGGCAACTCGCCTCTTGCCAGGGTCGGGCCGCCGAGAGTATATAACACCAGTGTTCTGTTCTCTGCACTGGCTGCCTATAATCTGGGCCCGATTCAAGGTGTTAGTTATTACCTTTAACACTCTATATAGCTTGGGCCCCACTTATCTGCAGAACTGCCTCATCCCTCATGTCCCGGATCGGCCCCTGCAGTCGGCCAGAGGCACCCTCTTGGAGGTCCCCCCCGGGTTTCCTGGGTGGCAAAGTTTGACAGGGCGTTCTCGATGGTCCCCCCTCCCCGCGGCTGTGGAATTTCCTCGGTGGAGATTCGCCTCTCTCCAGATCTCCCCTTCTTCTGTAGACAATGTAAAACCTGGCTGTTTTACCAGGCATTTGGTGAGGGGGACAGGTAATGGCTGGGGGTGGAGGTGTTCTTTTGGGATAATGTGGTATTTATTTTCTCAGCCCTTTGTTGTTTTTTGTTTTTTAATTAATATTTTATATTATATTTTTTATATATTTTGTATTGTCTTTTGGCATATGCTGTGCTGAGCTGCCATTGGGCAGGAGGGGGAGTATATAAATAAATAAATAGTACAAAATGTGCAATTTGCAAATATTCCAGAAGAGTGAGACAAAGGGTGAAAACAGACAGGAAGTGCTTGTTTTCTGTCGCCACCAGATATTTGCCTATGTCTGTCTTGGAACAGGGAGCCGGCTGCTAAGTGATATGTCAGCTAGAAAAGCTTGGCGATGCGACCCAAGCTAAGCCCCGCCCACCAAGGCTAAATCACGCTAACATGCTCCCGTGGTTTTAGACCTGAAACAAAACATCTCGGTTACTGCTGCTTCCATTGGAAGCAAAGCATTCAACGAGATTCACGTGACACAAACACTTACTGGCTCTCCTGCTGCTGTGTTCGCCATTTTCCATTTTTTTTGCAAGTTGAACAGGATTGCCACGGGCCGGTCCCATGCCCCATGTGTACCCTGCATGCGCCCCCGGGGGGCAGTGGAGATGAAAACTTCCTGACTAAATACTAGGAAATTGCTGGGAAATGCCATAAAAGTGCTGTAAAACTGCCATAAAACTGCCATAAAAGTCCCGGAAAGTGACAGAAAAGTCCCGGAAAGTGACAAAAATGATGGGGGAAATGGTGGAAGTAGGGAATCACTGGAAACTGATGAAGTACCAACAGACATTCACAAGCACTCCTAAAAGGTCAGTATTTCCCTTTGGGAAATGAACACTTGCTCTCATCTCAGTCCTGCATGCGGGCCCCCCACAAAGTGATGGTCCATGGATCAGGCCTGAAACAGCGCACTCACCCAGGTCACCAAACAGCTGATGCTCACCCAGCCCACTGAACAACTGATGCGGGGGCGGGGGGGCTGGAGTTGGGCCCCATATATTTAATTTGCATCAGCTGTTTTTACCCTCTGGGAATGATAGCAACAGCATTGCCAACTCTAGCTGTTTTATTTCAGAGTCCATGCTATTTTATGCTTTCCTGCAGGCCTGCAAAGCATGGATTCATGCAAATGCAGGAACATTTCAGCTTCAACGCAATAAATGTATGGCTCTCACGGCTGTAAAGAAAAGTTTGGAAATAGACAAGGGGTGTATCTTAAAGGACAAGCGCCCAAAGGCAAATAAAAAGATCATTTAAAAAAATCTCTTCGCTTTCACATAACTCATGAAGTTTGAACAAGCCTTACTGATGATTTCCAAGTGTCAAGGCTTGGCAATCCTGATGCCTTATTTAATCTAAATGCAGATAGATAGGTGGTTCATTTCTCTTTAAGAGCTCAAAAAAATGGGGCGGGGGTGGGAATCCATTTCAGCACCTCCCTATTTGCCTTCATAATATGCAAAGAGGTGTTTGTTTGCTTTTCAGTTTAAAGATGGAGGAAAAAGAAAGAGGAAACAATCTCCTTTATATATAAAAAAATTAAGTTTGATTTCCAAATATTGCCACTTAATGAATGCAGGCCTCTTTTCAAACCCCAGGGAAGAATCCACCAGACACTGATAGAATGAATAAGCTGCTTCACTTTCGATGGGCTAGAATTCTGCATGACACATCTGCTTCCAGTCCTCTGGTAGTGATTCCTAGATTGATTTAGAGAGGGCCCTTTGTAATAAATTGTTTCGTTCCTTAGTCACAACAGGGGGCCAGCTGCTACTGGTTTTCCCAGCAGGAAGGGCACAACTCTGTATTTAGAGTACGATGGGAGCAGATGTGTGAATTTCAGCTTTCTTGAGATTTGCTGCCAATTTGAGCCTTTTGTTTCCATTTGATCTAATTTTTTCTTTCCTGATGTTCATATCATGTGCTTGGAGTACATAAGAGCCCCTGACTAGCTTGTTCAAATAGGCCTGCTCAGTTAGTTAGCTCGCTCAATCCAGCTTTGAAGACTCCCCCCAAGCCTCTGACTTATTGTGTATCTGCTCCCAGCTGCCCTTTTAATTAATTTGTAGTTCAAAACCTCTATCCCTAAATGACAGCCATGAGCAACTCTGCAGGCAGCACAGGAGTGGGACTTGGGAAGGGATCAATTGCGAAATATTAACATGGTAAAGTGGAATTTGAGGGGTCCAAGTCACAAAGCCACTTGAGCTGAAGGAGAGTTGGGCAGGCTTTTAGGCTAACCGGGATTTGCCACCGGAGGGAGACACTACTGTAGGCGTTATGTCAGTTTTAGAGCCAAAATAAGTATTGTGTTTATGATTTGTAGATATTATTGGCACATTCAGGTAGCCAAACAATATCGATGACCAAAACGAGTTCTTACATATCTGTTTTTTGTTTCCTGTTTCGTGTGGGGTTTGGTATTTTAGTTTTTAAACTTTCATCCATTTTGATTGCATCTGTTTTGCCATTTTGCCTGTGCAGTAATGCAAATGATGACAAGATTGACAAGCTCTGCCTTGGTCTCACTTCTCACCTATTTATTATTAATTATTATTAATTATTATTATTAAGCATTTATATAGCACAAGCAATGTACCTGGCACTTTACAATTGTAAGGAAGAGACTGGTTCCTGCCCTAGCAGGCTTACAATCTAAAAGAGACAAGGGTGGTGGGAAATAAAGGGTGGGGGAAACAGAGGAAGAAACAAGGATACATACATAAAGCTCCCTATATCCATGATCTTTCCTTCTCTCTCTCCCTTCACCTTCTCGCCCTTACTGAAACCTGGATCTCCCCCACTGACTCTGTCACCCCTGCCACCCTCTCCTACGGCGGTCTCTCCTCCCACCAGCCCCGCTCCAAAGGCCGGGGGGGTGGGGGTGGCGTAGGCCTCCTTCTCGCCTCTTCCTGCCAGTTTCGACCCCTACCCTCTCTCTCTCCTTCCCCTCCTTTGAGGCTCACTCCGTCCGCCTCTACTCCCCTCTCCACCTCCGTGCTGCTGTCATCTACCGCCCTCCCAGCTCCCTCTCCTCCTTTCCGAGTTCAAGTCCTGGCTCACCTTATTCCTCTCTGATGACATCCCCACACTCATCCTTGGTGACTTCAATATTCATGTTGATGCACCCTCTCAGCCTTTCATCACCCGCTTCCTCTCCTTAGCCTCCTCATTTAATTTCCACCTCTGGACTAGCTCCCCCACCCACACTGATGGTCACTCTCTTGATCTCGTGTTCTCTAGAAACTGTTCTGTCTCCGATCTCTCCTTCGAGCCCCATCCCATATCTGACCAATTCCTTGCCTCCTTCAACCTCTCCCACAGCTCCCCCTCCACTTCCCCATTTCCCCATCCCTTCTGCGATCTGCAGGCCATTGTGCCCCAGGACTTTGCCTCCTCCCTCTCCCCTCTTCTCCCCTCAATCTTCTCCTCCTCCCCTGATTCTGCCATCTCCACCTTCAACTCCTCTCTCACCTCCACCCTGGACTCCCTTGCCCCCATCTCCTCCCACCCAGCTTGCTCCCGTAACTCTCGCCCTTGGCTCACCCCCACCATTCGCCATCTCCACTCCTGCACCCGGGCTGCTGAACGCCTCTGGCACAAATCCCACTACCGCGCTGACTTCCTCCACTTCAAATTCTGCCTCTCATTGCTCAACTCTGCTATCTCCCTCGCTAGACAGCAGTACTGTGCCTGCCACATTGCTTAGAAGCAAACAGCACCCACCCACCCACCCTGTAGGAGCCCACTAGCAGCAGCCATTCCGAATCAGGATGGAAACGCAGAAATTAAGCAAAAGCACCCTAAATTCCAGGAGTCGGTTCAATTAAGCACTGACGGTCTGGGGCTTTATTGGGGAGAGGCGTGAAGTAGAAGTGTCTTGTGAGTGCCTGTGAGGTGGGGAAGCAGCAGTACCCTGCCCTGAAGTATTCTCACTGGGTGCGTGTGTTGGGGGGGGGACCCCAATCCCATTCCCTGGTTCAGAAGGGACTTCTGTATGGGTGTTTTTAAAAAAAAAGAATTGTGAATCACGGGGCATTAAATACTAATCCCCCCCCCCCCAACGCACACACAGCAGAGGGGGAGGGGGAATTAGTATTTAATGCCCCATGATTCACATTTTTAAAAAAACACACAAAAAACCACTCATACAGAAGTCCCTTCTGAACCAGGGAATGGGATTGGGGGTCCCTCCCCCCAACACACGCACCCAGTGAGAATACTTCAGGGCAGGGTAGTGAAGCAGATGGCTAGCTGCTTCCCCACCTCACAGGCACTACAAAGCACTGTGATGAACCCCAGAATCAAGAACCCATCGCTGCTATGCCCCTGTGTGCCCTTAGTACACTACTTCACAAAGCACCTCTCCCCAATAAAATCCCAGACACAAGATCTCCAGCGCTTCATTGAACCTAGTAGCAGCAAGCAGGTGGGAGCCAGGACTCCTGGGAGAGGAGTGGGGGGGAGGGGCTAGTGGGTTAGAGCAGGGGGTGCTGGGAGCCAGGGCTCCTGGGTTCTCGGGGAAGGGAGAGGGTTAGTGAAGGGGGGACTGTGTGTGGTAAAATGGAGGCTTGGAAATCCTGAGATGTCGTAAGGCATGCGATTTCAGTTGTGTTTTAAAAAATGCTGGGTTTTGCCAGTGTTTTGGGTGTTTCCCTGTGTTTTGGGGTTCTAAATTATTTATTTTAAGCTTGATGTGCATGTAGAATGTGTTTTCTTCCATCCGATGTTAACCCTGGGAACTCCTTGCTGCTGGGTTATGCCAGTGTTTCCCTGTGTTTTGGGTTTATAATTTTTTTTTAAAAGCTTGATGTGCATGTAGGCTGTGTTTTCTTCCATCCGTCCAATGTTAACCCTGGGAACTACTTGCTGCTGGGTTATGCCAGTGTTATGCCAGTGTTTTGGGTTTATAAATTCTTTTTTTAAAGCTTGATGTGCATGTAGACTGTGTTTTCTTCCATCTGATGTTAACCCAGGGAACTCCTTGCTGCTAGGTTATGTCATGCCACTGGCCTACCGTCCCCCTGGCTCCACCTACCGTCCCCCTGGCTCCGCCGCAGTAAGGCCTGCTGGCCTTACTGTCCCAGTGCCCCTCCAACATCAAAACCCACCAGCCGCCCCTGCATTGAGTCCTGCTCCCGGGACCCTTGCCGCCTCTTTTCCACCTTTGACTCCCTTCTCAAACCCCCTGTCCTCCTCCTCCTCCCTTTTCTCTCTCCGCTCAGGATCTTGCTCTCTTTTTCACCTCTAAGATTGACAAGATCCGCCTGGAAATCACTTCCAAGTCCTCTCCCCCTACCACTCCCCCCCTCCTCCCACCTCTCTCCTGTCCTCCTTCCCTTCCACCTCCCTTGAGGAAATCTCCTCCCTGCTCTCCTCCTCCAACCCCTGCACTTGCCCCCTGGACCCCATTCCTTCCTGCCTCCTGACCTCCATTGCTTCCTCAGTCGCCCCTCCCCTCCTGCACATCATCAACCTCTTCCCTCTCTACCGGCTCCTTCCCCTCTGCCTTTAAACATGCTACTATCTCCCCCATCCTCAAAATGTCCACTCTGGATCCCTCTGAACCCTCTAATTACTGTCCTGTCTCGCTCCTCCCTTTTGCTTCCAAACTCCTTGAACAGGGTTGTCTACTCCTGTTGCCTCGGCCTCCTCTCTGCCAACTCCTCCCTTGACCCCCTCCAACCTGGCTTCCGCCCCCTTCACTCCACTGAAATCGCTCTTGCTAAGATCCCCAACAACCTTCTTGTGGCTAAATCCAACCACCTTTATTCTATTCTTGTCCTATTTGATCTCTCTGCTGCCTTTGACACTGTTGATCACTCGCTCCTGCTTGAATTGCTCCACTTGCTGGGATTCCAGGACTCTTTCCTTGACTGGTTCTCCTCCTACCTCTCTGGTCGCTCCTTCAATGTATCTCTTCCTAAATCCTCCCCCTCCTCCTCCCTGCCCCTCTCAGTCGGGGTTCCCCAAGGCTCTGTCCTTGGCCCTCTCCTCTTCTCTATCTACACCCAATCCCTAGGCAAACTCATTGCCTCCCACGGTTTCCAATAGCACCTATACGCTGACGACACTCAACTCTATCTCTCCACTTCACCTCTTCCCCTCCCCTCTTCCCTCCCCCCTTCCCCTCTGTTCAAGCTTGTCTCACCAACTGTCTCTCCGATATCTCCGCCCGGATGTCTCAACACCAACTCAAACTGAACATGGCAAAAACTGAACTCCTTATCTTCCCTCCCAATCCTTCCTCTCCCTCTTCCCTGTCAATTGCCATTGATGGGGT
>QEPC01006909.1:3406928-3433236 GCA_003113815.1 Sphenodon punctatus | reverse complement strand
GCCTCGACTATTGTAACCTCCTCCTCGCTGGCCTTCCCCGCTCTCACCTTTCTTCCCTCATCTCTGTTCAAATCTCTGCTGCCAGGATCATCCACCTAGCCTGTCGCTTTGACCATGTGCAGCCTCTCCTCTCCTCTCTCCACTGGCTCCCTCTTCCTGAGCGTATTCTGCACAAGCTCCTCGTCTTCACCTACAAATCTCTTCACAACCTCACTCTCCCCTACCTCTCTACCCTGATCTCCCTTTGAACCCCTGTTCGAGCTCTCCGCTCCTCTTCCATCCCCTCCCTCACCCTCCCGCGCCTCCCCTGCTCCCCCAACCGCCTTCGTCCCTTCTCCGTTGGTGCCCCGCACGCCTGGAACTCCCTCCCTGCCCACATCCGCCTCACCCCCTTCCTTCGGACCTTCAAATCCCTCCTCAAAACCCACCTCTTCCACTCCGTCCTTCCTAACTCCTGCTAATTATCGCCACCCAGGATTATCCCCCACCTGTGATCTGTAAACTCCCAATTTACTGTAACCAAGCCAAGAACGTGCGCCTGAGCTCTCACATCCTCATGATTGTTGCATCCCTTGTCTCTCCCTCTGTTCCCCCTTCCCTGTCTCCCCTCCCCCTGTGTTTAGATTGTAAGCTCTCGGGCAGGAACCGTGTCTAGCTTATTTTCTGTAAAGCGCCAGGTACATCGCTGGCGCTATATAAATGCTTGTCATAATAATAATAATAATAAATTAATAATAAATAATGAACTTGTGAGGTCTCAGGTGCACATGCTTGGCTTAGTTACAAAGGTGTAGTTACTCACCTCCCTCCCTTCCCTATTTCCCTCCCCCTTTTGCCTTACCGTACCTCTCTCCTTTCCTCCTTCTCTACAGCTTCCCTTGATGAGATCATTTCCCTCCTGGATGAGACCCTGCCTCCTTGATCCTATTCCCTGTCACCTCCTAACTGTCTGCGATTGCTTGTACTGCTGCACATCATCAATCACTTCCCCACTGGCTTCTTTCCGTGTGCTTTCAAGCATGCCACTGTCTCCCCTATCCTTAAGAAGCCCATTCTTGACCCCTGCAATCCCTCCAATTGTCACCTTCCCTCACTCCTCCCCTTTGCCTTCATCCTCCTGGAATGAGCTGTCTTACACTCAGTCTTGACTTCCTCTCTTCCACTTCCGCTCTTGACCCCCATCAATCTGGCTTTTGCCCTCTCCATTCCACCGAGACTTGCAATTTTGATAAGAGCAATCACCTTTTCTTAGCTAAGTCTACAAGCCTCTACTTCATCCTCATCCTGCTCAGTCTCTCTTCCACCTTTGACACTGTTGACCATGCCCTCCTCCTAGATTCACTTAGCTCTCTTGATTTTCGGGGCTCAGCTTTTGACTGATTCTCTTACTATCTCTCTAGCTGCTCCTTCAATGTCTCTCTTGCTGATACTTCCTCTACGTCACTTGAACAGTACTGTGGTAAATGGTAGTCAATAAAAAGTCATTTGTGGGGTGGGGGGTTTTCATTTCATTTTATTGGTATTATGGATTTAATTACAGTTTTGTATTTTGGTTCCATATTTAAATCAAAACCATTAAAATGATTTTAAAAAATGAAAAACCCACCCATGCGTGCACAAAATGGCTACCACACCATTCTGCGCATACACACCCTTTTCCAAAATGGCGCCAGCAGTGGGAAAGGGCAACCAGCCTGTAATTACTTTCCCCCCCACCCTCACCTCCCCAGGGCCTGTAATTTTCCCTACCCCATCCCCCAGGGCCCTGGAATGGACTTGACTGCTTGACTGAAACACCACAGCTGCTGTGGGGACTCTGGCAGGCTCCTTTGCAGGAGCATCCTCCCTGCTCCAGATCGCGCATGTGAAAAATGGCTTTGAGGGCCTTTTTGTGCATGCACAAAATGGCCACCACCCTTAACCAAAATGGCAGCGGCCAAAATGACATCACCGCCATTTTGGTTAAGGGCGCAATCTGGAGCAGAGAGGGCATTGTGGCAAGGGAGCCCGCTGGAGCCCCCACAGCAGCAGCGGTGCTTCAATCAACCTCTCCAAGGCTGGTAAGTGACATTCCAGGGCCCCAGGGATGGGAGTGGGGAGAAATACAGAACTGAAATGTTAGATCCGTAACTGGGCGGGCAATTTCTGTTTCGTTTTGGATTAAACTGAACTTCCCATCCCTAGTAGTTTGGTAAATGGTAATCCAGTCAACTGGATAACTTCCAGACACTAAGCTGGATACCAATCGGTATCTGACCAGATATCGGATAATAGCAGTTACTTATTTCAGCTCTACATCAGTTCCCACATCTGTAAAATAGGAACAATAATGACTTACCTCACAGGATTAGCTGTTTGTGAGAATGAACTACGGAAGAATTGTAAAAGAACTTTGGATACTGAAAGCGCTACAGAAATAATAATAATAATAATAGCCGAAATTCAAGTTCTCAAACAATGCAAATCCAATCCATAAGGATTATTTGCATAGTCGGAAGGTGAGAGTTGTGCTGAAACGGTTGCGGTTAATAGCTGGTATTCTGGATAACTTGGCAACTATCCAGTTACTGTCAAACCAGAATACCAGATATTACTGTTTGCTATAGTACTACTACATAACCAAACCAATCTATACAGAGGGATGGAGTCTGGAAAAAAATGTTCCAATGGCAATTAGAAGCGGTAAATGATAATTCAATAAACGATAGACAGTAAGTGGTAAACCAGTTAACCGGGGATATCTGCCAGATGCTAAAAATGGATATTAGCTGATACCACATAGTAGTGGATATTCATTTCAGCTCTAGGTGAGTGGCAGGCTGTGAGAGGCCGCTTTGGAGAGTGTTTCAGTCTTGTTCGAATGCGTTTTTTCTTCACTGCAAGGACAATTTGTCTCAGGAATTCATAGGAGAAAATCCTGCTTGGGTCCCCGCTGCCCCTCAGCCAGTCTGCTCAGCTACCCCAACTTCTTTGTCTGGTTGGCTTTCCCAACCCACCTCCTAGGAACCGGCTTCCACACCACATGCGCCCGGTCAGGCACTATGTCAATCACCACTAGAGATGGACTCAAAGTGACACAGACTAGACATGGCACAGCTGCCCGGGGCTGCAGTGGAAATGTCAGTGGGATAAAAGTTCAGGGCAGAGAGGACAAGAAACACAAGAATCTCTGGCAGCTCTTGCATAGCTCCGTAGCCAGTGTAGTTCTAGTCACAGGGCAGCGGTTCTTAACATTTTGGTTTTTGTGACCTCATTTTGAAACCTAAGTGTAATAATCTTGTGATGCCCAGACAGCAACAAAGGCAGACCATGAAGAGTATATCAGATACGACGATGGTCCCATACAGGAAGTGGCATGACCCTGCTATTGGTCCAAGCCCATGGTTTGGAAACTCTATCAGAAAGCCTCCTCCTGGGCTTCCTTCTCTTAATACTGGACTGAGGGGGTGTGTGTGTTATATTTATTGTGTGGGGAATTGGGAATTGTGAGTGGGGGCTAAACATTTGGGTAGTGGGTTGGGTGGGTTGGGGTTGGGTGTGGCGTGGGCGTTAGCAGCCTCCCTTTAGTGGCAGGAGCGGGAGGTGGGGGGAGGTGTGGAGGGGAACTCCTGGTGTGAGCAGGGGCGACTCTCCAGGGGTGAGGGTTGCCCGCCAGTGGGCAGGGGGGTTGGGGGGGGTCCCTCTCACTGGCCTGTCGGGGCAGCCTATGGAGGGTGGGTGTCTAACAGGGTTCTCTGAGGATGGGAGGGCTTCCGCAGCTATCGGGGTTGTTACGGGTCGGGGGAGATATGGTCCAAAGGGGAGGTGTGTTTCATCAGTGAGGAGGGAGCGGTGCCTTGTGCCCGTTCCCCTCTTAACCCGGGTAAGTTGGGGGTCGAGGCTCAGGAGGCCCCAGGTCTTGGTTTGGTGCTGCTGAACGCGAGGTCGATTGTCAATAAGTCATCTACTATCCGGGAGTTAATCCCGGAGTGGGACACCGACCTCGTGTGTATTACAGACACCTGGCTGGACAATGAATCAGGCCCTATTTTGGCCAACCTTGTTCCAGCTGGGTTCTCTGTGCAGCATCAGCCTTGACTGGAGGGACAGGGGGGGAGGGCTGGTGTAGCCATTGTTATTAAGGATGCATTGTCTTTTAGGAGGTATCCGGTGCAGGCTCCACCAGGTGTTGCGTGTCTCCATCTTGTGTTGGATTTGGCCAAGGACAGATTAGAGGCGCTGCTGGAGCACCATGCACCCAATTGCCCAGCGGCATCCCTACATGCTCTTGCTGATCTGGTGTCAGACGTGATCCTCTGGACCCCTAGATTAGCGGTCCTGGGGGATTTTAACATCCATGCTGATGCTGATCTTGGAGGAGCGAGGCATGAGTTCATGGCCTCCATAACAACCATGGGCCAGTCCCAAATCATCTGTGGCCCCACACATGAGGTGGGACATACAGCGGATTTGGTTTTCTGCACCGGCCTTGAGGCGGGGGGTCAGTAAGTAGAAGTCAGGGGGGTGGAGTCGTTGTCATGGTCTGACCATTACCTCCTTAAGGCATGCATCCTGGTGCATGTCAGCCCCCAACAGGGTGCAGGACCTATTAGATCGGTCCACCCCCGGAGACTTATGGACCTGGATCGGTTCTGGAATGCTCTGGGGGAGTTTCCCCTGGACCTTGACACCCGCTCTGTCGATGATCTCGTAGCCTTCTGGAACACCTTATTGGCCGAGACCATTGACAGAGTGGCTCCCAGGCGTCTGCTGCCCTCCCGAGTCTCCCACAGGTCTCCTTGGTTTACTGAGGACCTGTGGCAGTTTAAAAGCCTATGCTGTGGTGGTGCAGGCAGCAAAGAAGCAGTTCTTTGCTGCCCTCATTGCATCTGCAAAGTCATGTCCAGCAGAGCTTTTCCGGGTGGTGAAAGGTTTCGTCAGTGCTGCCTGCCTCCACCTGGACCTGAAGCAATCCAGTGACTGCTGTGACCAGTTTATTGAGTATTTTTTAGATAAGATCACTTGCATCCGCCACGATTTTGGTACCACAGTTATTGCAGAGGATCATCTTGGGGCTATGGATGCCCCGTTCTATCCTGTTTTGTGGGATCAGTTTCAGATGGTGTTGCCTGCTGATGTGGAGTCCTTGTGGGGATCTGATTGTGCCACCACTTGTGAACAAGATCCATGCCCATCCTGGTTGGTGAAAGCCAGCCAGGAGACGTTACAGCCATTGCTGGCTGGGATGGTCAGTGCCTCCCTCCGGGAGGGCAGGGTGCCTGACTGCCTGAAAGGGGCTGTGGTTAGGCCCCTGCTCAAGAAACCATCTCTTGATGATGATGCTCCTGCCAGTTATTGGCCGGTCTCTAACCTCCCCTTTTTAAGGAAGGTTATTGAGTGGGCTGTGGCACAGCAGCTCCAGGAACATCTGGACCACACCGGTTTCCTTGACCCCTTTCAGTCTGGTTTTCAGCCTGGGCATGGTATGGAGACTGCATTGGTGGCCTTGGTTGACGATCTCCGTTTGGCATTGGACCAGGGTCGTCAGACCTTACTGGTCCTGCTAGATCTTTCAGCTGCATTCGACACAGTCAGTGACTCGCCTGCGGGACCATGCCAGGATTGACAGAATGGTTTTGGACTGGTTTTGTTCATTCCTGGCCGGGAGAACTCACTGGGTGGTCTTGGGGGAGTGTAGGGCTTCCCCCCGGAACCTCATGTGTGGAGTCCCGCAGGGTGCTATTCTGTCCCCCCTCTTGTTTAATATCTATATGCAACCGTTGGGGGAGATCGTGAGAGGGTTTCAGGGCATGCAGTGTCATCAGTATGCTAATGACACTCAGCTCTACCTCTCTTTTTCCATCGAACCAGGCCATGCAGTCTCCTTATTTTCCCAGTGCCTGTCAGCTGTGGGGGCTTGGATGAGGTTGAGCCATCTGCAATTGAATCCTGACAAGAAGGAGGTGATGTTGGTGGGCGAGGGCTTGGGGAGCCTGGGGGTGGTTGAATCTTCTCTTGTTGGGGGGGTTCGTCCTCCCATGGTCTCTCAAGTGCGGAGTCTGGATGTGCTCCTCGATTCACGGCTCAGCTTGGAATTTCCGGTTGTGGCTGTGGCGAGGAGTGCGTTTTGGCAGTTACATCTTGTCCGGAGGTTTCAGCCGTATCTCTCAGACTCTGACCTCGCTGCTGTCATCCATGCCTTCATCACCTCGAGGCTGGATTACTGCAACGCGTTCTACGTGGGGCTGCCCGAGAAGCTGGTCCGGAGGCTTCAGCTGGTGCAGAATGCCGCAGCCCGTCTCCTTACGGGGACAGTTCGCAGGGATCACATGACACCAGTGCTCCGGGCTCTACACTGGCTGCCTATAAAGCACCGGGCTAAGTTCAAGGTGCTGGTTTTAACCTTTAAAGCCCTTCACGGCCTGGGACCTGCTTATCTGCGGGATCGCCTCACTCCCCATGTGCCCGTGCGACCCCTGAGATCGTCCGTGGGAGCCATTCTGGAGGTTCCCCAGGCAAGATGGGTGGCCACCGATGTTAGATCTTTTTCAGTGGCTGCCCCCGTGCTGTGGAATTCGGTCCTGGAGGAGGCTTGTTTGGCCCCCACTCTCCTGTCATTTCGACAATTATGTAAGACCTGGCTGTTCCGTCAGGCTTTTGGTGAGGGAGGGGGATGGGGGGGGTTGGGGGGTTGGTTTTTTTCCTGCATACAGGAATTTTATTTTTTTTTAATTGTTTTACTGTTTTATTGTTTTTATCTTGTTGTTTGCAGCCCTGGGCTGCCCTGCAGACAGGAGAGGCAGGATAGAAATCTTTTGTAAAATAAAATGTTTAAAAATAAAATAAAATAAATTGCATACCCTCAGCATGATCAGGCCCCAGAAAGAGCCATGATCAACACCTTCAGGAAGGAGTTGCATGAGCAACGCTGGGTGTTTATAAACGGACGATAGTCCACAGAAGTCCGCTGTTCGGTCCAGGCAGCCGCCTCTCCGCCACCACTCCTCCCTCATGACTCACAGCCATGGGGAATTCTGGGTCCAGAGAGCTCTCCCCATTGTTGGCTTCCTGGCCTGTCTGGAGGGTTTTCTGCCTTTTGGAACGCCGTTTTTGAGCACGATAAACTGAAATTAAACAGTAGAAACCCCAGGGAGAGTGATGAGTTTGCTTGCTGCTCTGACCACTGGGACTGCTCTAGGTGCTTTGACCACATCCTAATAGATTAGGGTAGACACATGAGCAAACACTGGCCTGGTTTGGCCCACACGGTGGGCCCACAATGCCCCAGAACTCTGCCGTGAGTGGAGACTCTGTGTCAGACTGGAGCGTGCATCTTTCAGCCACTTTATAAACATTAAACAGGCAGTGAACATGGGCTGAACACCCTCCTGGGGAGTGTGCGATATCATCTCGTTTATAAACACTCGCTGTGTCTTCAACTGATGTTCAACCAGGCCTTAAACTGATGTTCCCTAGGGTCCCAGAACAGCAGATCCACTCCCACACTTTGGCTTGGTCCATGACGTTTCCTTGTAGAGCCCTCTGTTCTGGCTACTCCCGATAGACTGACTCTGGGCATATAAGTCCACCCAGAGGAACAGAAATCTGGGTGGACCAGTGAATGGACTTCCCTTCCCTTACCTGCTGCCACACTTGAGCTCCAACTCCACTCCTAGCCCTGTCCTTGACCTATATCCCAAACTGCTTGTATCTTCTCTTCCCTAACCCATGTCTGCTCTTGCTTTGCTCTGCCCTGACACATGCCTTCTCCTGTCTGAACCTGATCTGATTATGTGTTCCTGCCCTGAGCCTGGCTGGCCTGTTCTGTTCCTGAGCCTGTGTTCCTGACCCACTCCAGTCTGCCTGGCTGGACCCTATCCCAACTCAGCTCCTAGATTGTGATCGTTAGACTCTATTGCTTCCTTTTGTTTAAGCAAACATTGCAAGTTGTTAACCAAACTTGGACTAAAGAGAAGTCTTTTGAGGATGCTGCAAGCTTCTAGGCTGCTCCTTTGGCTCTTGCCCCAGATGGGTCTTGGATCCCCATAGAAAAGGCATCAGACTTGCCAACTGCTTCAAAAGTCCCCTCCTCGGAGTGGTTTATTTTAAAGAAATTACACTTTTCTACTTTGTTTCTAGGTCTGAACAGATTAGGCTTGGCTGCAATTGCGAAGATTACACACATTTTTAAAAAACGTTTCATTAAGGCATCATCAGCACCACAATCTGCTTATTCTCTTTTCTTTCTTTTTTTGATGTCCCACCAAATATCTAAACCATTTTTGCCTGGGTGTACTAAGCAAAGCTTTTCATTTGGTTCATTTCGTTGTTTCATTTGCTTGGTTCATTTTGGTATTTGGGTTCCTTCATTTCACGTGTTTTGGTATTGCAGTATTTTCTTTGGTGGTATTTATCTTCATTTATTTATTTATTTATTTATTTTTAAAACTTATACCCCGCCCCTCCTGCCACAGGCAGCTCGTGGCGACTTACAACAATAAAACATTTAAAACAATTAAAAAACATTTAAGAAGGAGGAATTAGAAAAAACAACCCCCTCTACCCACCCACCCATCACCCTTCTCCCCCGCCAAATGCCTAGCGGAACAGCCAGGTCTTACAACATTTCTGAAAAGAGGGGAAGTCCGGGGCCAGTCGGGCCCCCACTGGAAGGGAGTTCCACAGGCGCGGCGCGGTCACCGAGAACGCCCTCTCCTGTGTGGCCACCCGAGAAACTCTGGGGACCTCGAACACGGCATCCCCGGACGACCGCAGGGGCCAATCCAGGGCACGGGGAGTGAGGCGGTCTCGCAGATAGGCAGGGCCCAGACTGTTTAGGGATTTATAGGTTAAAACCAACACCTTAAAATGGGCCCGGAAAACCACCGGCAGCCAGTGCAGAGAGCAGAGCACTGGTGCAATATGCTTCCGGCAGCCCAGTCCCACTAGGAGACGGGCTGCCGCATTCTGCATCAGCTGCAATTTCCGAGCCATCACCATGGGTAGCCCCACGTAGAGCGCGTTACAGTAGTCTAATCAAGAGGTGATGAAAGCATGGATGACTGTGGCCAGGTCAGAGTCCAAAACAAACGGCCAAATCTGCCATCACACCAGATGCAACTGGAGGAAATCACTCCTCACCACAGGCCTCCACCTGGAGATCCAGATGGAGCTGCGCATCGAGGAGCACCCCTAGTCTCCGTACCTGGGAGGTCAATGGAGGACAGACCCCATCAATGTTGGGGGCCGCCAATTCCATCACCTTACCCACTAACATCACCTCTGTCTTGTCAGGATTCAGCCGCAGTCAATTAGCCTCATCCAATCCCTCACAGCTGCTGGGCACCAAGTAAGCACCAAGACTGCTGGGCCTGGGTCTGTTGAAAAAGAGAGGTACAGTTGGGTGTCATCAGCATATTGATGACACCGTACACTGAACCCCCTAATCACCTTGCCGAGCGGCTGCATATACACGTTGAACAGGAGAGGGGACAGAACAGAACCCTGCGGAACTCCACACGAGAGGTCTCAGTATGATGAAAAACAGTCCCCGAGAACCACCCGCTGGATTCTTACGGACAGGAATGAGCAGAACCATTCAAGAACAATCCCACCCACTCCTGCAGAGCCCTACAGGCGCATCACCAACATCTCATGATCAACGGTATCAGATGCAGCCGACAGAACTAACAGGATCAGCAGGGTCGAATGACCCCGATCCATATCTCGGCGCAGGTCATCTACCAAAGCCACAAGTGCAGTCTCCGTGCCATAACCCAGACAAAAGCCAGACTGAGCGGGATCAAGAAAACCGATGTGATCAAGATGCCCCTGCAGCTGCCGAGCCACTACCCATTCAATAACCTTCCCTAAAAAGGGAAGGTTAGAGACAGGCCGATAGCTGGCAGGGGAGTCAGCATCAAGCAATGGTTTCTTGAGCAGAGGCCGCACCACTGCCTCCTTGAGGCAGCCCGGCACTCTGCCCTCCCGCAGGGAGGAGCTGAACACCCCAGCCAGCAACGGCCCCATTGTCTCCAGGCAGATCTTAACCAGTCAGGACAGGCAAGGGTCTAATTCACAAGAAGTGGCCCTGACCACCCCAAGAACATCCACTGCATCGACGGGTGTCACTGACTGAAACGGATCCCAGAAAACCAGACATGACAGGGCTTCCATAACCCCTGGTTCCCCAATTTAATAAATGCGTCAAAATCATGGTGAATACGAGCAATTTTGTCCACAAAATAATCCACAAACATGTCACAGCGGGCAGTAGATGACTCCACTCCAAGGTTGAGGGAGACCGGACTGACCAGCCCCCGCACTACCCAGAACAGCTCCGCTGGACAGTATTTTGTGGACACTATGAGGGCAGCAAAGAACTCCCTCTTTGCTGCCCGCATAGCCACGGCATAGGCTTGTAAACCGGCTCTGTGCCGCAATCTATCAGCTTCAGCATGCGAACAATGTCACCGTCACTCCGACCGCCGCCCATCTCACTTCAGCAACTGCAGTTCCTCGGAAAACCAAGCAGGTCTGCGGAGCTGCTGCCTGGGCAGTGGACGCCTAGGAGCCGTCTGAGCAATGGCCTCTGTCAGCAAGGTGTTCCACAGCACAACGAGGTCATCGATGAGATGGTCGTCAAGGTCAGAGGGTATTTCCCCCAGAGCATTCCGGAACCGTTTCAGTTCCATCATCCTCTAGGGGCGAACCATCCAAATCGGCTCCACACCCTTCCGGGGGCAGACGTGCGCTAGGAGCGAGGTTTGCAGGAGGTAATGGTCCATCCATGACAAGGGCACAGCTGATATCTCCCGCACTAACGGACCACCTGCCTCAAGGCCGGTGCAAAACACAAGGTCTAAGGTGTGACCTCCCTGATGTGTCGGGCCAGTAACCATCTGGGACAGGACCATGGTTGCCATGGCTGCCATGAACTCATGCTCAGCTCCCCCAAGCGCGGCGTCAGCATGAATGTTGAGGTCCCCCAAGACTATTGCCTTCGGGGACCACAACACCACTCCCGACATCACCTCTGCCAGAGCATGCAGGGAGGCCGCTGCACAGGTAGGTGCACGGTATACCAGCAGCACTCCCAAACTGTCCCCTACCAAATCAAACACAAGATGGAGACCTTCGATACCCAATATGGATTGCACCGGATACCTCCTCACAGACCATCCCTCCTTAAAAATTATAGCTACACTGCCCCCTGTCCCTCCGACCGTGGCTGGTGCTGCATGGAATACCAAGCCAGAACAAGATCAGCCAGATTAGGCCCCAATTCATTCTCCAGCCAGGTTTCCGTGATACATACGAGATCGGCGGCATGGTCCAGGATGGTTTCCTGGACTGTTGTCACTTTATTAGCCACCGATCTCGCATTTAACAGCACCATCACTGGGTCGGGGGCCCTCTGACCAAGAACCACCTGCTCCACTGCTTGGGGGGTAGTGAGCGGGACATGCAACAAGCATCTATTAGGGATGGGACTCCAGGTGGAATTTTGGGTTTGGGTTTTTTTTTGTTTCGGTTCTTCTTGATTTTTTGGATCTAATTTCAGTTTCTTTTTTTTATTGTTGTTTTTTTCTATTGATCCCCCCTCCTCCCCCCCCTTTTTTTCTCATTCAGTTCAGTGGATTTTCTCCTATTGAAGTCAGTGGTCACAATCCCAAACCCCTCCGCGTGGAATCAGCACGGCACAATGCATGCCCAATGGACATGTGCACGCATGGGATCTGCAGGGCGTGGAATCAGCCCCAATGAGAATAAACTGGGGGGGGGGATCAATGGGAAGGGGGTGGAAATGAAATGCTGGAACTGAAAAAGAACAGCAATTTCGGTTTACGGCTTTAAAACCGAAATGGCTATTTCCTGGCTGTTTCTACTCTATCCGAAAACAAAATTCCCACCACTAGTATTTATCAAATATGTTGTGCAACAGTGTTGTTGTGCTATTGCAGAGGTAAGCAAATGGACACTCAGAAGCCACCTGTGGCTCTTGGGTACCTACCTGTACTGTGCCTCTTACTGGAAGTGGTTGCCTGCCTGGGTGCATATCCAAGACCTTTAGAAGCAAGAGAAGCCGAAACACCATTTCCACTGCTGCTTCCACCAGAGCCTACTTGGGGCCATAGGAGGAGAGGCCGTGTGCCACTACTGCTGCTGCTCAGCCTCTTGGGATTCAGAACTTTAATGTCAAGTAGGAGGAGGAGAGAGGGAAGTCACACTGCCCCAGCCCCAGGACAGGGGGAAGTCGATAAACATAGCGTCTTGTGACTCTCAGCATTATGAAAATGTTGGTACGTGGCTCTTGGGCTTGGGAACGTTGCCCCCCACCCCTGTGCTATTACTATTGGCACAAGAGCGCTGTTGCCCAGCAACGTCGTGTGCAACCGTGCCAAATACTACTTAACAAAATCTTTGATATGAACGAACCAAAATTCCAAACTGAATGAGACAAAATATTGAAATGAATGAAATTAGCAAACCAAAACGAACTCCGAACCGATATTCATTCTACCAAACAAAGAGGAAAGTGAATAGCGCTTCGGAGCCTCTTCATCGGGAAAAAAACAAATAAACTAAATTTGTTCAAATTCAGAATTCACACAGATTATTCGCAGGCCTTGTACCAGGCCTGTTCTTGACCCAGAAGTACAGCTCTATTATCAGACCCTGAACCACCCTCAAATTTCTGGTGGTCTCTTCCTTCTAGTCAAGCCCTGGTCTTTATATGTAGACCGGGAGTCAGCTGATTTCCTTAGCCCAACTACCTGCAGTCAGCTTCCCCTCTGCAGGCTAAAATTCTCTACAAACGGGGATACATTGGCTCTGAGCAGGGGAATGGGGCATATTAACCGCTTCAGGGCAGCCACACTGGATATTTTGCAGTTCTGCTACATAATGAATGAGTTCCCCTCCCCTCCTAATTGAAGAAGGAGCCTGTGGAAGCACACCAAGGGAAAGAATGACTCTGTCTTCTTCATTACTCACTCGGAGCTTCACCTAGGGTGAATTATGGCTCATTTTCCCACTCCTGGGACATAGCTCATACAAACCAATCCTACCATAATTCACCAGAAGGGTGAGAAATTAACTTGTCTTCTTAATACAGAAGTTAAGAAAATAGACTAATATTTCATTCCCCCTAGAAGACGCCAATAGAATGGGAGCATTCGGGTCACACAGTGCCATGTAAGCCCAAGCTGAAACGTGCCTCGTCTAGACCGGGGAAGCCAGAGATTGAAAGCTAAGTTTAACTTGATGGATGTCCATGAATTGCTGCAACACTTATTTTCGGTGTTTGGGGAATTTTTTTTTGGTCCATCTGAAAGGTGGAAATTGACAATGCCATAAGCTGAGCCCAGGGAACACGTGCAATGTGTCGTTGGGAGCAATGTGACCATTTTAGACATGGAGGTTGTTTTTTTTCAAGGCTATGTGTCAATCTTTTTGTTATGACTGCCGAAGGGGAGGTCAGTTGGCATCTTTAACTGTGGAGATTCTAGGAATTCTCCCTTTGATAAAGGATTAAAATAATTGGCAGCAGGGTTTAAAACGAATGAAAAGAAGGAGTTTTTCAGACAACATGCTATTAACCTACAGAACTCATTGCAAGGGGATGTTGTGAGGGTCAGAAGTATAACCTGAATAAAAAAAAAATTGGTTCATAGAAGACTGGTCCATAAATAGCTATTAGTCAAGTTGTTCTAGGGATAAGACCTGTGGCTACTAAGGGCTGGAAACGAATGGCAGGAAACTCAATCTTCATTTCTCTAGACAAAAAAAACAACCTCCCCTTCCTTCAATCTTTCCTCATTTGTCTTGCATTTCAAATAATGTATCATCTTTGTTGCTCTCTACTGAATCCTCTTCAAACTGTCTTCATCATTGGGTGGAAACAGACTTGATGTTGGACCGCTGTTATGGCCCATTTTGACCACTTTGCACTAGACTTGACCTGCATGTTTGCCCGGGATTGCTCTGAGCCGTGTTGTTGACTAGCCTGGGCTCTCACCCCCAGACTGTTGCCACTTTCAGACATCCACACACACACACACACACACACACACACGTGTGCATGCATATTCTGGCTGCGGGGGGAATGCACAGCCAGAATATGTGTGGGGATCGGCTAGTCTGAAAGCCCCCCTCCCGCGTGGCTTTGCTGGCAGAGACGCACAGGGATGCAGAGCTTGGCAGAGCAGGAAATTGCATCCCTGTGCGTGTCGGCCAGCAAAGTCGCGCCGGGAGGGGTGGGGTGGCAGCGGCTTTCAGACCAGGGGGAGGGGTGGCGGCTTTCAGACCGGCCGATCTCTGCGCATATTTTGGCTGTGCATTCCCCCTACAGCCAGAATATGCGCCAGGGGGCGGGGATGACTGAAATTGGCCTATGTCCAGGTCACAGCCTGATTTGGCCAATGCAGGCCACAGCGGGCTATTACGTCTGCTGTGGCTTGGCAGACACAGTCAGGATCAGGTCCACCATGGCCAGCTGCCATGGCTGGCCATCCTTGACTGCCATGACTGCCCATCATGGTGGAATGGAGCACTGGGCCCAGCACGGGGGTGGTGCCAGACAGGCACACATTTGTGCATGCCCCGCCCTCCCTGGTGTCCTGACTGAAGGCACGTTTGTTGTGCCGCCTGATCCAGTGATGTAGGGAGGAAACGTTTCTGGAAAAATTTCTACTACCAAATATTTCTGCAGAACATTTTCCAGGGACATAGGAAATTTTGCACACAAAAATGTTTTGATTCAAAATTTTCTTATGCAAATTGATGTTAATGCAAATAGTAAATTTGCATGGGGAAATTTTCCAGAAAGCTTTCTTGAAAAATTTCCAATTCAATTTTTTTCAGAAAACCCGCATCACTGGCTGATCTGATCCAGACCATGTCTGCTGTGACTTCCTAGCCCGCGTAGGGCTGCCGCCGCATAGCCATCTTGTCTGTTTCCACCCATTGGTAACATGTGATGCCCAAAATATTTATGTGCGATAAGGGTGGGTGTATTTTTAAACTTCAGGTCCTGTTTCCCTGATTTAAGTCTTTTGCGGTGTTGTGCATATGAGTTATCGTCTTCTGTCTCTGCATTTGCTAATAATGCTAACATACCTCACACTTGTGTGATAGCTCCAATAAACACTTCTATTACGGTAGCACTCCAAGGCACTTAGGAGGACTCATGTGCTGAGTGATGTAGAAACACAGGCAAAAATAGATGACTTCTGGGCAGAACACAGAAGACAAAAACATTCACAATGACCATGGTTTTATTCTATCATACCAACGTTTATTCTGTGGATATAATGAAAACATATATGTTGTAGGTGTATCCCGGGAGGGCAGAGGCTGCCATGGCATCTGCTTAAACAGCACACCACGGCGCGGTGGGGCAAGAAATGAAGAAAAATAGCATATCCAATTCAAGAAACTGCAGGGGGAATTTAGGTCAGCAGAATGTCATTACTTGAACTGGAATTTATCTAGGACACCGAGACTAATACTATTCCTGGGACATGTGCTATGGAATCCTTAATGACCACAAGCTGTCAAGACATTGCTTTTTTACATCTGATCAGGAAAAAGAAGAAACCCTGTGCCTCTCCATATATCAAGGCCTTAATTTTATGCAAGGGCTTTGGTTGGTTTAGTTCTCTCTCTGGGGGAATATTGGCAGCTACTGAATTGTGTGTAACATTCTGGCTTTTCCTTGAGGGTCCCTCGCCCAAGATTGACCCTCCTTAGCTTGCTGTTCTCTGACAAGACCACAACCCTGCTTGATATGACCTACATTTTCCCCCCCTCATCCCCGAGCATTTCATTTTGAGAAGTGAAAACTCATTTAGTCTCGTGCTGACGGAAGACATGGACTCGCTGTGAAGGAACAGGATTGCCTGCACGTTCTATTCAAGTCAGATATTTTTAGTTGTGTGTGCGTGTGTAAGATCAAAGCTTTGATACTTCTGGGTGCAGTAATTCATGTATCAATGCTTAACAGCAGAAGAATCTTTTCTGTGTCTCCATTCATAACATTTTCATTACGTTCTAAAGCTGCGTCTCCGACATTTTTCTGCCATGTACAGCTCTTTAAGGCTGTATTAGCAGATCTGAAGCACGCCGAGCCTGTTTAAGTGATAAAATGTGTAGATTTGAAATGAAAGAGAGACCATCTAGAGACAGAGAAAGTTCAGGATTTTTGGAGGCAAGCTTTATCCATGCTTTATTGCTGTTGAAATTTGGGTGTCAATCTTGCAAGAACAGAATTTCTCTCCTGAAATTTGGAATAGTGCTCAGAATACTGTAAATACGATGTACCTCTCTAATCTGGCATGTGCAATAGCAATCATGGGCCAGAAACACGGAACTGCAAAGCCTGGATCTGATCCTTTATGAACGTTTGAGCTCAGGGTTTTGTCCAAAGCCACTACAGGAATTGGGAGAAATCTGAAGTTCTCTTTTCCGATTCAAATCAAAACTTTCTGGAAGTCGTCAAAAGACGTGAGGCTAAAACAAGACTGAAGTGAATAGTGCTTTTTAAATTTGCAAATTCATTTGGACAAGGAGAAAACTCCATGGTCAAGAGATGGGGGCAATGGGGTACCATTTCCCCCCATCTCCAGCTCCCACACCTTCCAAGCCCTTTACATAGAATCATAGAATCTTAGAGCTGGAAGGGACCTCAGAGGTCATCTAGTCCAACCCCTTGCTCAGTGCATATGCTGCACAGCTACAGCATCCCTGACAGACGGCCATCCAGCCTCTGTTTGAAAACCTCCAGAGAAGGAGAGCCCGCCGCCGCCGCCCTACACCATCTGTTCTACTGTCAAACAGCTCTTACCATTAGGACGTTCTTCCTAATGTTTAGCCGAAATCTGCTTTCTTGTAACTTGAGCCCATTGGTTCTAGTCCTGCCCTCAGGAGCCACAGAGAACAAGTCGCTCCATCTTCTGTGCGACAGCCCTTCAGCTATTTGAAGATGGCGATCATGGCTTCCCTCGGTTTTCTCTTCTCCAGGCTAAGCACACCTTCAACCTTTCCTCATAGGACTTGGTTTCTAGACCCGTGACCATCTTTGTCTCTCTCCTCTGAACCCGTTCCAATTTGCCAATATCCTTCTTAAAATGTGGTGCCCAGAACTGGACATACTACTCCACATGAGGTCTGACCACTGCCAGTGCAGAACAGGGAATGAGGCCACATCAGAAAGAAGTGGATTCCAAAGAGGTCTCCTGAGCCTTTAAAACATAATCACGGCCCCTTTCTAAGCACCATGACATCATTATGCTTAGAGAAGAGGCGTTGTCATGCCTGAAAAGACAGGACAGCCCCTTCTTGATACTTGGAAAGGTCAAGGTCATGACAGTCCTGATCATGGGGTGAAGGGGCTCTCCCATGCATCCCCTAAATTCTGATCTACACCTCTTAGCCCCCTGCAAAGCCCCACCTCTTGACCCCTTTACCATTAGGGAGGGGTGCAGTTAAGGAGGCGACTCTTCCCTCCTTCTGAAATCTGAAATGAAGCTTCTAAATTCACATTTAGGCACCTCAGTAAGTTGCTCATCCACCAAAAGCCCTTTGCGATTGTCAGCCCCTGTTGAAACAGGCAGCATTTTTGAAAATTTTCGGGCCCGCCATGTAATTAGGTGCCTAAATATGAATTTAAGAATATAGTTTTAGGGACCCATTGAAAAATTGGCTAAGAAACCGGTAATGGATGCCAAGAATAAGAATGCTTCAGTTCCTGGGTTAAAAGGGGTGTGTGTGTGTGTGTGTGTGTGAGAGAGAGGAGAGAGAGAGAGATATTATTAAAGCAAAAAAGTCTAGAATAATTTTATGATTCCTGTAACCTAAAGTGAAGCAAAGCTTTGCCTCCACAATTGAGCCCAATGTTGAAAAAGTTTGGAACCCATCATGTATTTTTATTGTTGTTATTTGTCCCCGCACAGGAAATAAGGCACTTTCCCAAAAAACACACAGACACATAGTTTTTTGGTAAAACTGGCCGCAACTGTTTATTAAATGACCAGCCCACGATAAACCTGTTAAAGAACAAAACCATTATAACCCAATCACCCTAACCATGAGAACGGTGGATCACTTATCCCTTTTCTTTAATTTCTCATTGCCAATTAGAATTTGTCAGAATTGCCCATGATCCAATCAATGAGACCACTAATTTGGGTGAGTCCTAAGGGGAGTGAGGTACACCCTGACTGTTAGACCTGGCCATAATGACCCTCACTCCCCGCGTTCAGTACCATGTGTTGTTCCCCGGATTGGAGTTACCAGTCCAATCCATTCACCATTCGACCACCTTAGTCGTACCTAGGTAAGACTTGACACCTAGGCCCCACATCGGGACCGCTCAGATCCTGCCATGTGGTACCTTAGGCCAGTCTCCCTCTACCGGGATAGCAGCGGGGAGCCCCCCTTCCTCATCTGCTTCCCGGATCCAATTTCGGGTTGGCTTACCACCCTACATATACCAGATGTTCCCATAGCCACCAAGGCCGTTTTCTGGTCCTTTCCAAGATTTCCTTCCTTCATGGTACTGAACACCGCCACCAAGGTCGGCAATAATTATTGCTCGAACGCCCCCCGCACTCACCCAAACAATTACCCACTTAGGCCAGGCTTTTCAGCAGAACATCCCGGATTTTTTCCAAATATAGGTCCATACCTTGCTCTGAAAGGTGCACCCCATCGGCCCAATACAACTCGGGCCTGGTCCAAGTTATGTCACTGTGGACCAACCATATCCCCCCAGTCTCCTCTACCACTTTTCTGATCTCCTTATTAACCCGTTTGCGTGCACGATCCACCGCTCTCGCACTGTTCGCACCCGGCCACTTGATTCTTTGCAGAAGTGCCGTGAACACCAACAGTGTCCTGGGGAACATTTCCCTTATTCGCAGCCAATCCTGCCGCACCATTATAGATAAGTCCAAACCAGATCCCCTAGTGAGATCATTCTCCCCCACATGGAACAATATAACCTGGGGAGGGGAACGCCCTGTCCATCCCAAGAACATAGGCAGCACCTGGGGCCACAGCATGCCCCTCTTCCCCCTCCATGCCACCTCGGCATGAGGGGCCAACCCCAACTGGGTCCCCAACCCCAAGATCCCAGCCCTCCTTTTGGCCCAAACAACAAAACTGTGGCCTACCATCCAGACGACACTTCTGTCCTGGCCACGTTGCCACCCTGAAACATAAAGAGGGTAACCCTGTCATTACTGCTCGTCGTGTTCCCCTATTTCCTTTGTAGGGGGCGGACGTATGACTTGTACGCTCCTGACTTCCATCGGCCTACTGCCTTAATGTCCTCTACTGCCAGTCCCGCGGCTGCCGCTGAGGATGCAGCCCCAATTCTGAAGGAATGGGAACAGAACCGTCCCGCTACCCCCAACCTAACTAAGCATCGCCTCATTACTGCCACAAACTGGAAGCGTGAAAGCGGCACCCCTGAACGGTGTACCAACAACGGCCCCACAATTTTTGGTCTCACCGCTAGAAATGCCTCTAAACACTGGACCGGGCAGATCCGTGGCTCGGGTGATCTGAAGAGCACCACCTTCGCCCCCTTCTTCCTCTGATCAGTCTTTGAAATCCGAATACAGATTTCCACCCTATCTATTCCCATAGACACATCGCCCGACTGCAGGGCCCTACCCGACTGATCTGTACGTGAGCCCGCCACTAGCTCGCCCACCCTCAAGGCGCCGAAAAAAGCGATAACAAAGGCCGCTTGAAACAATCTAACCTCGAACTCTTCAGTACAAATCTCCTGAAGCTTACCTACGATATCAGCCAACAACTTGGGGGACATTGGCACCCGTGTATCCACCCTGTCACAGCCTTGCCGCTTCCATGACTCGAGCATAGCCCGGAGGACTGGGGAGCCCGGCAGTTCTGAATTCCCTACCATCTTTGACAAGAAAGATAGGGCCGACCACTTCCCTGCAATAGTGCCAGGCGCCAAGCCTTTCTTCCGAAGCGCCAGTCCGAACTGCACCACCTGGGGCAGAGGAACTGGAAAAACTATTGACCAACCTTTGCTTCTGGCAAAAACACTAAACTCCCTCAACGCCCGTTCGTATTGTTGCCACGTGGCCGGCGAAACCGCCCCCTTTACAGCTTCTATAACCTCTACAATCCAAGGCTCCAGAGCTCCTGAGGAACGTATTCCTGTTTCTCCCTGGCCTGAGGGGCGAGTTCCCGAAAACGTTGTATCTGGAAACGAGAAAGGGCGTCAGCAATCTCGTTTTCTACCCCTGGCACATGCTTTGCGCAAAAAACTATGTTGTGCCTCAGACACCACAGAACGAAAAACCTCATCAGGCGCATAACCCTCTCGGACTTTGATGACAAACTATTCACAATGTGCACAACCGCTAAATTGTCACACCAAAATAGAACCTTCCTATTACTAAATTGCTCCACCCATAAATAAACCGCCACCACGATCGGAAATAACTCCAAGAAGGTTAGGTCCTTTAACATCCCCGCGGTATCCCAGCGGGTTGGCCACCGTTCTGCACACCACCTTCCGCGGAAGTAAATTCCCAGCCCCGCCGACCCCGCCGCATCAGAGTGCACCTGCAACTCCGCGTTCACTCGAGCCACCTGCCTCCACATGCTGACCCCGTTGTGGGATTGGAGGAATTCTACCCACACTCTTAAATCCTCCCTCATCTCCTTAGTGACCCTGATATGATGATGCGGCAAGGAAACACGGGCCGTCTTTGCATAAAGGCGGGACAAAAACGCCCTGCCAGGCGCAACCACTCGACATGCAAAATTTAGCTTACCCAATAGGGATTGCAACGCCCGCAGTGTCACCTTGCTAGCCCCCATGCAGGCCGTGATGTCACTACGAAGTGCCCTCAACTTGTCTTCCGGCAACCGGGAACACTGCGCTATCGAGTCCAATTCTATCCCTAAATACGTCAAGACCGGGGCGGGACCCTCAGTCTTTTCTTCCGCCAATGGCACTCCTACTAACTCCGCTACCTGCCGGAAGGTCGTCAATAGCTCGGCACACTCTGCTGTCCCGGCTCTCCCGATAAATAAATAATCGTCGAGATAATGAGAAATTTGCCGGGTCCTAGCCCTTCGTTTAACAATCCATTCCAGCGCAGAGCTGAATTTCTCAAAAACGGCACATGAGATAGAGCATCCCATGGGCATCGCTTTATCATAATAAAATTGACCCTGGAATGTAAACCCCAACAATTCAAAATCCTTGGGGTGCACAGGCAAAAGCCGGAAGGCGGATTTTACATCGCTCTTTGCCATCAGGGCCCCTTTTCCACATTCACGGACCAACTCCACCGCTTGATCAAAGGAAGCGTAGTGGACCGTACAAAGCTCCGCTGGAATGCAATCATTCACCGAAGATCCCCGGGGGTGCGAAAGGTGATGTATCAACCTGTACTCCCCCGGGGCCTTCTTAGGCACTATTCCTAACGGCGATACCCTCAAGTTATCCGCTGGCAATGCATCAAATGGGCCCGCAATCCGGCCCTCGGCCAATTCCTTTTTTATTTTTATCTCGACGACCCCTTCCATGCCCTTGACTGATCGCAGGTTCCTTGCCATCCCGTGCTCACGCCTACCCTCATATGGAATCTCAAAACCGTATTTAAAACCATTAACTATATAACATGCTAACTCTGGGTCGGGATAGTCCCGCAACAATTGCTCTAATACCCACCACCTAACTGGGGTTGGCGCCCTTCCCTGGGCCAGCCTGCGCCCCACCATTTCCTTTTCCAAAACCGGGTTGGAAACCCCGTTTCCCTCTTTGATTGGTTCCCCGTCGACGCTGACAATTGGTGGAGGGGTGGGACCCTCCGCATTGCAAACACGCATGCCGGAATCTACAAGAGGAACGAAAACACTTCCCCTCGTTGAAATCCCAACACGCGAGCGATTGCTGCCCTTTCTTTGTTTGCTCCCCCCGGAAGCCATCCACTGGCTGACCATCACCCTTAATGATGATATGGCCGCTGTCGGCGCGCACAACCTCCTTCCCCTGGACACACTCTAACCATAGGTCGTGGTCCTTTACGTCCCAGCGCACCCCGGGTGTGATTGCTGCATTCTGACGAAATGATTCGTCATACCGCAGCCAACCAAAACCGTCCTTTGTGAGGTATGCCCGCCGCACTATGTCAAAATATTTCCACAGCGCGACTGCCCTCTCTGGGAATGCTTGCATAACCACGCCAGCGTAGACGATGAAGGCAGATTCCCAGTTTGCCCAGTTTCTATCGATCCTGCGCCTCTTCGCCCTTTCAAACTCCTTTGCATCTGGCCGAGCGTTAGGATCCGGAATTGGATCACAAAAAAGTATCCCAAAGAGATCAATATAATCTCCCTTCCAGATCTTCTCCCTCACTGACTGCAGGAGATGCACCCCCAAAGGAGCTGAGACCCGGGCGTACCCCCCTTGTAACGGGGAAACCTCCTGTGCAGCCCCGACGGTTGCTACTACCCCTTGACTAGCTACACTAGCCAGTTGTGCCGTCTGCACCACTGCTGGCCCCATTTGCAGGGCCTGAGCCCCAGCCTCTGATGCCTGGCCAACCGCCCCCTGCGGCCGCCACACGTTGTCCACCCACACGAGACGGTTAGGATCCTGTTGCACGGGTAGTTGCCCCGCCCCTGCCCCAGACCAACTCACCCCTGGCTGCCCAGCCATTGCTGTCCCTGGGGGTTCGGCTGGTCCCCTGCCTGTCACCCCCAGGCCACCCATCCCTGTTTGCCCTGCTATTCCTACCCGGAGGGGTCCCACCATTCCCCCGCCTGACCCCCCGCTGTTCTCGCCTTCCATCAAGCGCAGTCCTTGATCTTCCCGCATACCCGCGCCCTCCATAGGCGGCTCGGCTCCCTGGGCACCCACAGGGGACGTGACCAACTCACCAGCACTACTACTCGCTGCAGCCGCCGCCTCGACAACTTGTTGCTCCGGGCGCCTTGATGCTAGGGCCGCCTCAGCCCGGGGTCCCCTGCCTTCCTCGAGCAGCTGAGTAATTCGTGTCATCTGCTGCTCCATCCTGTTCACCTTTTCTGCCAGTGCCTCGACTGCTGGCCCTCCAAATTCCTGTCTCCCCCTGTTGTGGGACTGTAAGGACAGCTCTTGTGGGTTATGGCTCTGCCTTCCCCCTGACAGACCCCCAACCCGGCCTGGGTCGAGAATGCCTGAGGCTTCAATCCTCGTCATCATGCTGTCCCACCCCGTCATCCGTGCTTCCATGGCCTGCAAAAAGGCCTGGCCATGCCCCTGGTGAAGCCACCCCTCAGGGGGCTGCTGCCCACCTTGGGCCCCCACTGTCCCCCCATCATGCCCCACAGGCACTAACCCTGCATCCCTCGTAGGGGGTGCTGCTCCCCTGCTGAGGAAAGGCCCGCCTGGTTGCACAAGCCCAGGCAGCCCTCCTCCTACACCAGGCCCCACTGAAACAGGTGGGAAAACGGGCACTGAAGGAGCCCCCTCTCCCGTTTCCCCTCTATCTGATACCAGGGGGAGGGGCTGAACCATCGCCCCCTTCTTTTGCCCCCTCTTTCCCTGCGGCCTGCCCGCCGCCTGTCCCTTCTTGGTTCGGCCCATTCTTGTAGCGGACCCGGAAGGCTTTTGCGTGGTGGTAGGGGTTAAAGAGGGTCAGAGCCTCACCCAACCCAGCAACTGTGCACCAAATACCAGTGGAGGGAGAGGAGGGAGAGGGTATAGCGTTCCCCCCTGAAGGCCCGGGCTAATTCGCCTGGAGAACCCCCCCCCGAGTTGAAGGAGGAGAGGAGGGGTCCCCAGCACCCCCCGTGTGCTCGCACACTGCACCCCCAACCCTGCAGGAAGAAAAAAGGAAGGATGGAGCAGGGTCCGTCTCCCACCCGGCTATTTGTTCCCTTCGAGCCTCCCGCAGAAGGCCCCCGTTTTCTTGACTCCCCCCCCTTTAAATTCCCGATCCCGGGTACTCCCTGCTGTCGACCGCCGCGCTCAGAACCTCGCCGCTCCTTGAAAGGCCTCCCCCGCTCCGCCTAAGCCCCCCGACACGCGTCCGACTTCTGGCGCTGCTAGCGGCCGAATGCCGCGGCTCGCACGCCTCCCGTACCACGTGGCTCACGAGAGCCAATCAGCTCGCTGCTTTTTCGCGCCCTTTTGTCCCGTTGCAAGCTGCAAAGAGCCCGTTGCAGCTTGCAAGGGACTGACCCAGGGAGCAGTCCTGGGCGGCTTCCCGCCCCCGCACTTGTGCCAATTATTCCCCTGATGGGGCGTGCACAAATCTGTCCCCGCTGCGCACGAGGCGCAGCGGGGTCCATTTCTGCTGCCGTGGATTTTATTTTGTTGTCTAAATAGTTCGGTTCTTCCTGCTTCACACAAATCCAAGTTCAGGATAACTCACAACAATGGAGTAGGATCATACAGCTGAAAGTGACTGTAAGGGTCATCTAGTCTCACCCCCTGCTTGGATGCAGGACAATTACAGCTACAACATCCCTGACAGATGTGTGTCCAGCTTCTGTTTGAAAACCTCCAACCTCCCAAGGCAACTTATTTTGCTCCCAAACAGCTCTTGCTCTGAAGGGAGTTTTCCCCTAACCTTTAACTTAAAAGGCCAACTGTTTGTGGCTCCTCTCAGTGCTACTGAAATACAAATAATGATAACGTGGTTGGATTAACCCCCAACCCCGGGTACATTGGCGTCTAATCACAATATGTGAGGCAGGAGGGCAGGGTGCCGAGCTAGCGTGGCCCCTGCTCAAGAAACCATCTCTTGACCTTGACTCCCTCACCAGCTACCGGCCAGTCTCTAACCTTTCCTTTTTAGGGTTGTGGCTCAGCAGCTACAGGGGCATCTGGACTGTGTCGGTTTCCTTGACCCCCCTCACGGTCTGGCTTTCTGCTGGGCTATGGCACTGAGACTGCGTTGGTGGCATTGGTCGATGACCTTCGGCAGAATCACCATGAATTGGATCAGGGTCATTCAACCCTGCTGATTCTATTAGATCTGTTGACCACTTTTGATACCGTTGACCATGAAATGTTGTTACTTGCCTGCGGGGCAGAGCTGGAGTGGGTGGAATTGTTCTTGAATGGTTCCGCTTCTTCCTGGCTGAAAGAATACAGCAAGCGGTGTTCGGTGATCATTTTTTATCTTCCCAAGACCTCTCGTGTGGAGTCCCGCAGGGTTCCATTCCTCCCCCTCTCTTGTTCAATGTTTGCATGTAGCTGCTTGGTGAGGTCGTGAGACGGTTTGATGTTCGGTGTCATCAGTATGCTGATGACACCCAACTCTACTTCATCTGACCCAAGCCCTGCAGTCTTGCTGCACCTGTGTTCTGTTCTCTACACTGGCTACCTATAGTCTTCCGGGCCTGATTCAAGGTGTTGGTGAAGCCCTAAATGGTCTGGGCCCCACATACCTGTGGGACCACCTCACACCCAGGGCCCAGGATCAGCCCATGCAGACCACCAGGAGCGCCCTGCTCGAGGTCCCTCGTGTGTATCAGGGGGCCACAATGGAGAGGGCGTTCTCGGTGACTGCACCATGGCTATGGAATGCCTTCCCAGCTGAGGCCCAGATGGCCCTGACCCTCTACTCTTTCAGGAGGCAGTGTAAGACCTGGCTGTTCTGCCAGGCTTTTGGCAGGGGAGACGGGTGGAGGGACTGGGTTAGGGTGGGGGGTGGGGTCTGGATGACAGTTTTTATCTGTTTTATATTATAGTTGTTGTTTATATCATTAGTATTTTTGATGGTTTTTATAGTTTCTATGCTTATTATGTTTGTATTTTATTGTGTTGTTACCCACCCCGAACTGTGTGCCAGGAGAGGCGGGGTATTAAGTTTTGTATTAAATTAAATTTAAATTTAAATATGCTTATTTAGTTAATTTTTTAGATTTATTGCTGCCCCCCTCATGCCAACGGCATCTCAGGGTGGCTTACAATATTATAAAACCCAATAATAACAATAAAATCAACAGCAGTAAGCCAAACCTACACAATTTAAAAACATCAATAAAACCACCACCACCCTTACCCCACCCTCCCCCCTCCACTCTGAAGGCCTGGGTGAACAGCCAAGTCTTACAAACACGTCAGAAGGCCAACAGGGCTGGGGCCAGGCGGGCCTCCTCCGGGAGGGAATTCCATAAACACTAGGGGTGGGAAACCGGTAGAATCCGGTATCCGATAATGCCGGTATCGGGCGTACCGGCATTATCGGATTCGACCCGGTAATCCGGACCCGGTACCGGATTTCGGGGTACCGGATTTTTTTACATTGCAGCCATTTAAAAATGGCTGCAATGTAAAAAA
>QEPC01006909.1:3380162-3405991 GCA_003113815.1 Sphenodon punctatus | reverse complement strand
ACCGGTAACCGGTAAATCCGGTAGCCGGTAATGGGCCCGGGGTCCCACCACTAATGTCCAGGTCACAGCCGAGCCCAGGCTAAAGTCTGCCTGATTGGGCAGCAGACCCAGCAGACATGGCCCAGATAGGTAATGAGGTTCAATACCAACACCTTGAACCTGGCTCGGTACGCTATAGGCAGCCAGTGCAGAGCTCGGAGCACTGGTGTTATGTGCTCACGCCGCCCCGTCCCCATAAGGAGACAGGCCGCTGCATTCTGCACTAGCTGCAGCCTCCGAACTAGAAACTAGGGAAGCCCCATGTAGAGCGCGTTGCAGTAGTCTAGCCTCGAGGTGATGAAGGCATGGATGAGAGCGGTCAGATTGGGCCTGGAGATGTAAGGCCGAAGCCTCCGTACCAGATACAGCTGGTCTATCATGCCTCCACAAGATCAGCAAGCTTGAGCACAGAAGAACCTCCAGGGGAGTTGAGTTCCATCATTGTGGGGCAGCTGTCAAACGCCTCTCTTTGCATGCCCCTTGCTGTGCAAACCTAATAGGCAGATGGTATTTATTTATTTAAATTTATACCACACCCTTCTTGTTAAGGCTCAGGATGACTTACAATGTAAAACCACACCAACATCTAAAAAAAATGCCTCAGAACCCACCCCCAACACCCTAACTCCCCCAACAGCCCTAGCCCTGCCTGCCAAACACCTGGCCAAAAAAACTCAAAACTATTCCACTGTTTCTAGAAGATGAACAGGGCTCGGGCTTACATGACCCTTCAAGAGGCACTCCTAGCTGCAGTGGGACAAGAGGGAGGAGGCGGTTTTTCAGAAATGTGGTGCCCAGTTCATTCAGGGCATTTTAGATCAAAACCAGCACCTTGAATTGAGCCCAGAAAGCTACTGGGAGCCAGTGCAGACTCCAGAATACCAATAATAATAACAATGTGTTCCTGGTGACCCATCCCCAACAGAAGACTGGCCATCACGTTCTGCGCCAGTTGCAGCCTTGGAACAGTCCTCAAGGGCAGCTCCACATAGGGTGATTTCAGACGTGACAGGGCCAGTGGTGGGCCCGTCACGGAATCACCCGGTGATTCCCCGCCGTGATTACACCGGCACTTCCAACAGACGTGCCGGCTGATCCCGGCGGGGAATCGGGGAGGGGGAGGGGGCGCGTGGCGCAACATGTGGTCACACGGCCCTGCCCCCCATGCTCCCTCACCGCCTGCCCTCCTGGGAGACAGGCCACAGCCAATGTGGCCGCAGCGCCCTCCCGCATTGACCACGGCCCAAAATTCCGCCGCAGATTCCGGGCCGTCATAGCCGTCCAGATGGGATAGGCCCCTTCATTGCAGCGGGGAATTACATTCACCACATGATCAGGGCCGACTCCGCTGGGATTGCCGATCATGTGGTGAATGTGATTCCCCGCCGCAATTGACGGGGGTGAACATCTGGGGGGGGGGCTTCCGTTCCCCCCAACAGACGTGACGAGACCTTGCTCACCCAGTGGGAATCCACCATGGTTGAGCGTGATCTTGTCACGTCTGAAAATACCCGTAGAGTGCACTGCAGTCGTCTACAAAGGCATGGATGATAGTGGCCAAGTCTGAGTCTGATAGAAAGAATTGAAGGTTTCCCTCCAGATAGTGTTGGTGAAAAGCACTTTTAGTCACCACTGCAAGTTGGTATTCCAGAAACAGCAATATGAAGCACGCCAGGAGCACCCCTAGACTGTGAACCTGAGAGACCACAGGAGGCTGGACCCCATCAATGACAGGTGTCTTTATACCATTGCCACCCAGGTCACAGAAGTGGCCAACCGTCATCTCTTCAGTCTGGCCAACCGTCTGGTTTCAGGTTCAGTTGACTCACCTGTATTCACCAAGTCACACTGGTTGTACCCACTAGGATTAAAGCCCACGTGGTGAGTTCTACAAGAGTCTGGCATCTTTATGGGTTGGATTCGAGCCATAAAGGTAATCAGACAATGAGATTAGCGATTAAAGGAATATGCAAACTAAAGTTGAAATTAAAATAATTTTGCTCACTCACAAGCTGTAGATTTGAGTTCAGATTTTTCATTTCATTTGAGAACTTTGCTGCAGGTGGAGTTGGTGCTTGGACTGTCAAACTCTTCACCACCCCCCCCACCACTCCCAAATTAGTAATTTATAACATGCCGATTTGCAATTTGATCATTTGTGGTTCATTATTATTTCATAAACTCATTCATTCACAATGTATTTTATGTTGTTATTGAAATGACTATGCTTCCAGCCATATAGCAGAAATCAGAGAGTCCACTGCAGTCAAGGAAAACTGTTTATTTCATTGGACTCAGGATTTCAGCCCTATAGTTAGAGCTGCAAAAATCCACTCTTGCGTAAGGTTATTTCAAGATAGCCACTGCTTCATCCTGTTCTATAGAGAGGGATCTCTGATTGGCATCATACATTTGGATTACTATTTCCACATTGCCTGATATCAACATTGTTTTAGGAAAGGGAAGTCATACCTCACTAACCGATAGGAATTTTTTGAGGATGTAAATAAAACATGTGGATATGGGTGAATGGTCGATATAGTGTACCTGGACTTTCAGAAGGAATTTGATAAGTTCCCTCATGAGAGACTCTTGAGAAAATTAAAGAGTCATGGGGTAAGAGGCAGTGCCCTACCATGAATCGGCAACTGGTTAAAAGATAGGAAGCAAAGAGTAGGACTGAATGGTCAGTTTTCACAGTGGGGAGAAGTAACTAGTGAAGTGCCCCATGGATCTGTACTGGGACCAGTGTTGTTTAATATATTCATTAATGGTCTGGAGAAGGGAGTAGAGAGTGAGGGGATCAAATTTACAGATGGCACAAAGTTATTCAAGGGAGTTAATACCCGAGCGGACTGTGAAGAATTGCAAGAGGATCTTGCAAGACTGGGTGACTGGGCATCCAAATGGCAGATGAAATGTAATGTGGACAAGTGCAAAGTGATGCACATAGGGAAAAAATAACCCAAACTATATGTATACAATGCTGGGTTCTAAATTAGGATTTATCAGTCAGGAAAAAGATCTTGGCGTCATTGTGGATAATACATTGAAATCCTCAGCTCAGTGTGTGGCAAAAGGGATAGAGAATAAAATCAAAATTATCGTAATGCCACTCTATGTATCTATGGTGCAATCGCACCTTGACTATTGTGTGCAGTTCTGGTTGCCTCATCGCAAAAAAGACATAGTAGAACCAGAAAGGTACAGAGAAGGGCAACAAAAATGATCAAGGGTATGAACGACTCCCGTATGAAGAGAGGCTTGATAGGTTGGGGAGAGGGTGGGGCCATGAGGCATCCCACATTTTATTTTCACCCTGGGCCCTGCAAATTCTAAGGCTGGCCCTGATCCTGAATAGCACTCAATTGGGACTTCAGTGGAATTACTCACGTGGATGGGATTGCAACCTTTGTGGTTTAAACAATATTGCTGTTTCTTCAGTCTACCTCTAACCCCCACCCCATCTCAATCAACTCCACCACTTGCAGGGGAAAAAAACTGTCCACATTATCCAGGCCGCTTTTAGATGCGTGTGGCGCACACGCGGCATGGAATCACACGGCATGTAAAAATCCCGTGAGCGGGGTTTTGACACGCAGCGTGATTTCATGCCACGTGTGTGCCGTGCACGTCTAAAAGCAGCCTAGAACCATCTTCTTGCAGGATCTTCAATTAAGTCCTAGTAACTTTCTCTTTTTGTTGTTGAGAGGTTTGGCAGTAAAATTCTTTTAAGTTCATTGAGCAACGGCTTTTAGCTGCCTTCAAGGCTTCTTGCCTTCACTTCAGAAGTTGTACCGACTTTGAAGGCTTAAAATGATAGTGCAGGTATATTTGCTGCCCAGTCAGCTTTAAGAACAACTCAATTTGCTGGTTTTTTGCTTCCTTTTTATTCTAGCGTTCCCCTCATTGGTTAAATAGTGTCCTTGGAAGGGCATATGGCTCACATTAATAGCAATTGGAGTCATGTGTGCACATTCAAGGGCAAAATTTACCCCTAAGCATTCTTTCCTCTCCCCCAACTGTGGAGCATGCAATTACAAAGTGATTTCTCTCGTTAGCAATTTTTCAGCAAACATTTTTTTAAAAAAATAAAATCAGGCTAGAATTATCCCAAAGAAGCAATTCTCAGTGTATAATCATTAAAAAATTCTCTTCCACACTGTCCCCCTTCCCCCCCTACTCTCACCACACTTCAGACTGCTCGACAATGTTAACATATTGCTCTGTGTGGGAGGAGGGGTCCCTTACATTAAAAAAGTTTTTTCTTTGTCAATATTAAATTAAGGGTGCTTGCCCATGGTACCTGCTTCTGGCGTGGAATCTCACGGTCGGGAATCTTATGCTTATCTCTGAATGTGGGATTAGGGGTAAAAATGGCATCAGACATTTTCTCTTATGAACGATGGGGCTGGATTTTGAGCCTGGTCATGTGTAAGAGAAAATGCCACGGGGACCTGGCTGCTGATGTTTTTACCCCTGTGCCCATAAACTAAACTAAACTGCCTAACTGAGTCAGACCAGTGGTCCATCTTAGCCCAGTATTGTCACAACCTGACATGGCAGCAGGGGTTTCAAATTTGGCTCTTCCGGGGTCTCTGGCAGAGGCCATCCCAGCATGCTACCTGGGACCCCTCCAAGCCCCCAGCAGAGATCTCCCCCAGGTGGGCTACCAGGAATCCTGAACTAGGAGATGCCAGGGATTGAACCTGGGACCGTATACATGCAAAGCATGCGCGCTTACCACTTGAGCTCAGTTAGCTGTCAATTCAATTCAATTTTTATTGACGGGCTCTAGCTTTCGCCCTGGCCCCACAATTAAATAAACACAAATAACCAAGTACATAGATAGCAACTATACAAATATACAAATAATAATCAGACAAAATAAAACACTTTAGGTAATAGGTAATGAATAGGTAATTTCCCGGCGGCGCACTCTTCCTATACGCACATGGCATATATCAATTTATACCGCTTTTGCTTATCTCTCCACTTACATTACAGGGAGCCAATATTCCATCCCACTTCTGCCGTTCATCATACATCATCTGTTCTAATTTTCTGAGCAAGCTGCACGTATGTAGCAACAGCAATAAGGTCCTCTGCCCTGGACAGGTTCAGCATATATTTTATCCTATATGCCAGGGCCCAATACTCTTTCCCCTGCATCAGTGCAGAATCCAGGCTTCCCTTAGGTTCCCATACAGTGGGCATTCAAAAATAATGTGATCTATTGTCTCCATTTTACCCCGGCTACAGACACACTTGCGACTGTTCCTTGATAGGGCGTTATACCGGGCGTGTGTTACGGCTGTCTCAATAAACTGTAGCCGGAGCCTAGTATAGTTCCTGCGCAGCTCACGAGCATTTAGGACATCTAAATAGGCCTCCAAGCCAAAGAAATCTTTAACGCGGCCATACCATGGTGCTGCCCTCCAGCCCACCAGGGCAGCCATATCCTCCTGTCTACTTATATCCGATAATCGTTCCCTCACCAACCTTTTCTGTTGTGCTGGGGATAGTTGCCACACCGCATGCACAGAAAGACCTGCCTTAGCTAGAAATGTGAGAAGAGAACCAAGCCATGGATACACTGCCCTACCAGTATACTCCAACATTTCCACAAGCCACAGGCGTGGCAATGCCTCATCGTCTTGGCGGAGGATACGCAGCCACAGCTTCACCAATGCCTGTCTCTTTAGGGAGGCTATTGAAACCGTGCCGGTTTCCGCTCTCACAACGCAGCCTGGTACTGTTTGAAGCACCCCAAGCAGCTGCCTGAGATTTTGGGCTATCTCTGGCTCTATTACTTTTCCCTCTGGTATAATTTCTTGGCCATATAATAAGACTGTTCGAATTTTAATTTCATAGACCTTCAATATCCTAGAGGAGGTAGTTGCTATAGAACATCTTGCCATTGATAGAATTGCCCTAGATGGAGCCTTTACTTTCCCCACTATATACCTATTGTGTGCCTTCCATGCCCCATTCCTACTGAAAACCATCCCTAGGTAACAGAAAGAGCTCACTTGTTCCAGAGGGTGCCCCTGCAGGCTCCATCTATAGTTTTTGGTCCTTTTCCCCACCATCATGATCTTTGTTTTAGCTAAATTTATCTCCAATCCTTTGCTAGCGCAATACTCCCCACATGCGGCTAACAATGCTTCCAATCCTTTTCTTGTGTGGGATAAAAGCACGGTATCATCCGCATACTGGAGGACAGGTAAAGCACAGGTCTTAATTTTTGGTGCACAGCGGTCCTGCTTCAGCAGCAGATCGTTCAAATCGCTTGTGTATAAATTGAATAACAGTGGGGCGAGTACACAACCCTGGCGTACTCCCTAATTCACTCTTATGGGTTTTGTAAGTCTGCTACTCAGGGGGGGTACCCGAACTCTGACAACGTTACCAGCATGTAGTTGAACTATTAAAGCCAGTAAGTGCCTGTCAATACCCATTTGGGCCAGCTTGACCCATACGCTCCTCCTTGGGACAGAATCGAAAGTTTTCTTGTAATCCACAAATGCCCAAAAAAGGTGAGTTTGGCAAATAACCACCTATTTGTGGATCAGATGTGCCAGCGTAAAACAGCTGTCCATTACTGAACAGCCAGCTCGAAACCCAGCTGTCATCCCCCAAACAAGTTAGCTGTCAGAACTTGTTTGGGGGACGCTGTGCTGTATGCTGACACACCCCTGCTAACGTTGTGGCCCCTGTTTAACTCCAAATATGTCTCTGTCTTCCTTCCACCTTTCCTTGGCAATGTGTACTTTACATTGTCCAAGTTGTCCCTGATTCAAGTCTTTTGCGTTTTGCACAACTAAGCAAACCATTTTTAAAAATCACAATTCAGATGCCTCAAAATTGGATTAAAATTTTGGTGTGGTTTTATAACTGATGGTTGGAATAATAAAATTGAACTGATTAAAAAGCAGTTGTTTTAAAAAAATACACCTGGGGTTATCTGCCATCTGACTTGTGACAAATAAGAACAAACAAATTGCCATACTCGTTCATACCAACAACTCATCGATTTCAGCTTCCTATCCCTGAAGCTGAAACACATGCTTTTCTAGATTTACAATCGAAACTTGCATATTCACTTTCACGAAGAAATACCCAAATTCATCCTCGTCACTGCTGCAAAATTTGCTTCATTGTGTCTTTGGGTGTTTTCAGAAGTGACGCTACCATGCTTAGACCCAATCTGGGGTAACAACCGCCACCCTGTCCCGGGGTAGGCCGTTATCCAGAACAGACATGACAGTGCGCATTACCACACTTTGCCCCGAAACATAGTAGCACTTACCACTGGCTGTTCCCTGCAATTTTCCAAGATCACAACCGGTGGTAACTGCTACCACAGTTTGTGGCAAAGTGTGATGAACATGTAGCAGCCACCGAACAGAAGTGACAGTGGTTATGACCCTGGGGTGGGGTTAAGTGTGGTAAAGTGTGGCTAAGCATGGTAGTGTGATGTGACAGGCTTTTTGCTCACCATGCCTACACCCACCCTGGGGTGAGAGCCCTCACACCAGGGTGAGGTAAGCCCCACCACCAAACAAACGTTCAGGTGGCCGGAGCTGGCGAGAGGGCGGGGAGAGGGTGCAGGACGTGCGGACATGGGTCCACACAGCCATGCCCTCCGTGTTCCTTATTGCAGCCTCACCTTCCTCCCTCCCACACAGAACTGCTCCGGACACAGGCTGGGGTTAGGTGTAGCAGGCCATCAGATGTGATGGCCCACTCTACCACAGTCTGGGGTCGCCTACCACAAACCGTGGCAGGGCTTACCATGGAAAGTGCACTGGCCAGGAGCCCAGCGCACATCCCGTGGTAGCCCTAGCACGGTCTGGGGTAACATCTGCCCTGGCCCATGGAGAACGTCTGTTGGGGTAAGCATGACCATGGGCCGGGGTGTCACGTCTGATAACACTCACTGTTTAGTTAGTGGTTTAACATTTAACACTTCATTTACTTCAGCTCTTCTGCCATCCTGACAACATGACACACTGTGTAGCAGAAGACATGCTAACTTATTAGCTGCCATCCATGCTGCCTAGGCCCACAGTTGATGTCAACAAGCCTAGGTCAAGGATGGCCTGACTTGGGGTGAGTGTGATCCAGGTGTCAACCCAGGCAATCTACCAAGACCCCACCTGCTGGTTCTGGCAGTAGAAGCCGGGACCCTTCTTGCTGGTTTCTAGCTATAAAGCATCTCAGCAATGGGAGAGGAGGAATCCTCTTTAGAGAGAGGCTTCCCTACAGCTCTGGAGGAACTATCTTAGCCCGTCTTCTCCCTTATGATGGTCTCTGGGGCACCAGCCCTGCTCTCCTCCCCAGAGCTGATCTGTGATGAGGAGACCAGAATCAAAATAGCTATTCTGTTTTCACTGGCATTTCTGTGAAATGAAATAGCTCCTTTTAAAAAAAAAATATCAGAATTCCGATTGGAAATATATTCAAATTGGAATCCTGTCCGGGGGGGAGGGGAGAGAAGCCAGTACCCGTATGCAAATGGCTGCCAGAAAATCGGCTGCCCACATTCAGAATAGTGGTGGTGCTGCCGCTGCTGTTTTAACGAAGGACGGCGGCCATTTTATGCATGTACAAATCAGCCCCAGTAGCCATTTCCGCATGTGCAGTGGCTTTTAAAATAAATAAATAAATAAATAAATAAAATAATAATATATCTGATTCCAACTGGAATCCAACAAAATATTTCCCAATCCGCTTTTCAGTCAGAACAAGCGAACTGCCTGTTTCCAATCAAAAATCAGAATGGGTGAAAAACTGGGTTCACTACTTGGGATGGGATGGTCCCACTCCCCACCACATGAACTGCTGGAGACTATGGGTGTTTTCAGACGTGACGGGGCGGCTTCGCCCCGTCCCGAAAACAACCCAGAGATTCCCGGCCGGGATCACCCAGGCATGGCAAACAGATGTGCCGGGGATCCTGGTGGGGAATCAGGGAGGGGGCGGGGCCGCGTGGCACAACGTGCAGCTGCCCGGCCCTGCCCCCTCCACGCTCCCTCGCCGTCCGCCCTCTGGGGAGACGGGCAGGCGGCGAGGCCAATGCCGCCGCAGCGTCTGGCCGAGTTCACTGCGGCCCGGAATCCCGCCAGGGATTCCGGGCCGTGATAGCTGACCAGACGTTATTTTTTATTGATGCCCACCTGGAATCACTTTCACCACGCTTCCGGGGATTCTTGCGCCAGGAGCCCGGGAAGCGTGGTTGAAATTGACCCCATGTGGGTATTCAGTGTGGCGAACATCTGGTGGCCACCGAACAGACGTGCAGGGCACAGTGACCACAGGTGGGTATTTATTTACTGTGGTTCACTGTGATCTCGTCACATCTGAAAATACCCTATCTTATAGTTGTGATCTCTCAGTGGATTGCAATTTACCTCTTGGCTACCCTTAGCCTATGCAATGGTTCTCTGGACACAGCCAATTTTGGACTTCAGCCAATTGATGTTAGCCTATTTATTATTATTATTATTATTATTATTATTATTTTATTTCATTTTCATAAATACCGCTTGAGGATAAAGGAAACTCTATGAAGAAAAGGATAACTCAAACTAATGAACTTCCTCCCGTCCCCTCCGCCAACTAGCAAAAAATGAAGCTTCAGTGGAATTTTAATTAGCCTCCCATTGGCATGAATATCATCCACAATATCGCATGCTGTTCAGAGACCCACTGCAGCTAAACTAGCTCGTCCAAAGTAGCACAGAATGGAATAACTGTCTTAACTTAGACTGCCCTACATTTGGTGATAAGTGTTGCATCAACTGAAGCCTATGACATGGCACTCCTTTCCCATCCTTGGAAGCCCACCACCTGTTCCTTAATCTGGGCGGGTATGCTTTCGTTTGTCCCCTAGCAATGCTTTCCCACAGCAGCTGATTTTCCTGCATTTCAATGACCCTACTCATCCCCAATTCCCTGTAGTATTTCCCACAATGCAAAGGGTCTTTGTGATATCCCAACATACAATCTTCCTGAAGTAGCATGGAATGGAGGAGGAAATCCCTGCCCCAGAACTCTAGACGTAACTCTTTTTTCATTCAGAGGTAGGGAGTAACAGATGGGAAATGATATTTTTGGACCAGCAGCTTCTTCCGGAATGGTCGGATCATACGACTCCACTGCCACACTGCTCCTTAATCCATTCAAGCAAATCCTTTGCATCAGGTGGCAGAGCGAAAGTGCTCATCAAGCAGCACAAGGGGTGCAAAGGATTTTTATACATATTATCTTAGCCCGGGATAAAAATCTTTTATGAAATAAATAAAATAAAATAAAATACAACCCTCAGAATGTGGGTCTGTGCCACTCCCCACTCCTAAAGAGTGTTATGTGAATAAGCAACCAGGCTCTTCGGGTCCGTTTGCAGGTATTCATACATTTATATTCATACTTATATTTAAGGAGAAGGCAGTGAAAGGAACACACCGTGGCACAGAATTGTTTCATGCTCACTTTTACACTAGGGACTCATTCACACAAAGCTTTATTAGAGCGGGCAGTAGCACAAACCCACATTCTAAGCTTTGTGTGAAATCTTTCCCACTTCATGTTCTCCGGCATGACTCCTTATTCTCTGCCACAGGATGCAAAGGGGTGGGCACAGCAAAACAGCATCCTTGTGAGTGCCTTACTACTAGAGAAGGCAAGCACAGATTGAAGAGCAAATGGTGTGCTTGCAAGGAGGAAGCATGGTCTGCCTGTGTGAATGAGCCCCTTTCTGTAAGGGCAAACGGATAGATCAGTTCCCATTAGCTCATTCCGTTCTGAGCCTTTCGGTTGAAGAGTGCCACTAACCAATGTAATGACTGAGTAGAGGTGTGTACCAGGGACCCATTTTTGTTTTTGGTTTTGTTATTTAAATCTTTCATTTTTGTTTTCATAGATATCAAAATTCCATTTTCGTTTTTGCTTTCCATTGGTTTCAATGGAAAACACATTTTCGTTTGTACCTTTTTTGTTTTTCATTATATTTGGATGAAACGTGGAGAGATTATATCTCCAATGTAAGCATTTTGTGTATCAAATTCCAGAAATATTGGATAAAGGAATCTAATTTTATAAGCAGTTGAATTATGTTCTTTTGCAAAAAATCTGCATATACATTCCTGGCTGTAACATCTTTGTCTCCCATCTAATGTGAATGAAACTTGGCAAGTTTACACCCCTCCCCAGGTTTGCTATCTATGCCAACTTTCAGATGGATTGAATAAACGGTCCTGGTGGTATAAGCAATTAACATATAAATGTATGTCTGATTGTGACATCTGTGTAGTCCAATCAGTGTACATGCAATTTGGCAGGGCTCTATATCACATCTTTATTTATTATTTATTTATTATTATTATCTTCAGGATCATCTCTGCCAAATATCAGAAAGATGTGATAAATGGTCCCAATTTTATATGCCTGCACAGCACCTGCAGAGAATGAGCCTATGCCAGGGATTCTCTTACCTGTCACTGTGGAATAAGATCTGTTTGTGATGCCAGCTGCCCAGAAGAAATGTCAACCAAATATCCTCATTCTGTGCTGTGACCATCCCAACTTCTCTCCCCCACTTTTTACTGAGAAGTCGGAAGCATCTGTTTAGGAAAGAGTCAATAGAGATTCTTTCATGTCCTCTGTCACAGTGCTGCAGGATGTGACTGTGATGATAATTGGCCAGCTTCGATGTGTAAACTATGTCTCCTGATTGCTGGATGTTATCCCCAAAGTCCCAGTTATGTCCCTTCTATGCCCGCCTCAGGGCCGCCCCCTATGTCCGCCTCAAAGTCACCACCAATTGGTCCTGTAAAGCTGGAAGTATGCAGTAATTGGCCAGTGAATGTGTCTGTCAGTCTGTTGGGTTGCTCTCCATCCTCCCTCCTACAGCCTCCCTCCTCCTGCCATGCCAGGTGCCTGCCTCTGACTGGCACTGCATGTGCTGCTATTTATCTGAATAATAGTCTCAAGGGGACAACTTCAATTGCTTATAAAATTGGGTCCCTTTATCAAATTGTCCTGTAGTTTGCAGAGATGACAGGGAAGGTGTGGGATACTTTCCTGCCAAATGTCTTGTAAACAAGATCAAATATAAAAATGTTACAGCTGGAAATGTATTTTCAAATTAATGGCTTATAACTTCAGGACACTTTATCCAATCTTTCTGGAATTTGGAAGGATTGGTAAACTTGTGGAGGGACATAATATTCCCATGATTCATGCAAATTGGATGGAAGACAAAGATGTTGTAGCCAGGAATGTTTATGGAATTCTTAAAACCACAACCTTCAATTGCTTCTATAATCTGTTCCCTTTATGCAATCTTTTCAAATTTTGGTATATATAGTGCCCTCTATCAGGGGTACAATCTCCCCAAGTTTCATCAGAATTGAAAGGAAACAACAACAAAAAAGATATAGCCAGAAATACGTTTTTCAGTATTTTCCCATTATTTCGAAAACATTGTTATTGTTTCTATTATTATTGTTCATTTTTGTTATTACAATACCAAATTTTCTTTCATTTTTTCATAATAATACTAATGAAAATGAATTGCACACCCCTAGTAATGAGTGCCTGATGGAGTGATTCGATGATACAGATTCAAGAAGGTCCAGCATGTTCCACTCAAGCTACTGAAAAGCCACTAGATGATGATAATCTTCTAACCACTGCCATGCCTAAGCTAGCTCGATTAATGTAAAGGTGACAGGGTTTATTGTAGAAATAAACCCTGTAGGTCAGTAATGTTTGCACTGATAAATTAATCATTTTTGCATGAAAATTAGCATATTTAATAAAACGATTGGGAGAACATAATGGTATGATGAAATTGGTTTTTTTCACTTTGCAAAACTTTTTGGTTGAAAGTGGGAATTTTTTCAGTTGTCCAAATCCAAAAAGACTCTTTAAAAAAAAAAAAACACAATAAAAATTCATTTAAAAATATGAAACTTTGGGGTTTTTCTAACTTAATGTTTTCACTTTTCATGCAAAAAATTGGCACTTTAAAAAAAACTGAATATTTTGTTTCTGTTTTCAGAGAAATGTGAACATTTTCAAAGTACAAAATATTTCCAGATTAAGCAACATGGTTCAAGAAATGAATTAGAATTTCCGAAGTTTGTTCCTAGAACTAGAATACCCTCCAAAACAGGTATCCCCATCGGGGCTGATCCAAGCCCTGTGGATGAGCACGTGAGCACACTCGGTATGCAAATTGTGTGCCTCCATTGGCGCAAAGGTCGCGGCACCGCAGTCACATGCGCACACAGAAACTCCCACAGGGATTGGGATTGCAGCCATCAAATTTCTGGTATCCGAATCGACTTGAAAATATGAGCTATAATTTGGTACCCGATTTGGGTGTTCAGTGTACTGCAATGTTGACTTCCCATCACAAAATATCAACTTTCAGTTCTGATTTTTCAGTTTTCCATCCCAATTTTTCGATCAGTAGCTCTGCAGCCCATCAAATACCTGACACAACATTCGAAACTGCAGGTATTAACCCACTGGTACCAAATTAGGTACCTGTTTCAGGTCTATTTGTTCCCCAAAATAAAGCAAAATACAGCCAGGTCTGCTTTATTAGAACACATGCTTTCCCTCCCCTTCTGCTACAGAATTAAGAAGGGATGCTTTCCAGTTAGAATGGCAAAAGGAACAATTTTACAAAAAAAATAAATTTCAAACTATTCCAGAGGAGTGATCAGAACTACCTCTCTTCACAGCATGTCTGTATTGTTCTCAATCACTGGCCAGCCAGGCATGTAAAATGACCCTGCCTCTCATCTTCTCAACACCTTTATTAATACCCTTAACTCTACCAAGGACAAGCCTGAGATAGAAGCATGGGATATGATAAGGAGCCATGTCCTGAGAACGTCTCAAGTTGCCTTGTCTTGATGTAACATCACTTCTACCGTGAAGTCAAAAGGAAACACTTGAATACAAAGACGTGTCTTCTGGTTCTTCCTTTTTTAATGCTCAGAGTCCACTGTGTTGAACTTGGATGTCTCCAAAGCCCCCTATCACTGTGATTTCTAATAGCAGGGTAAGCCAAGTAAGGGCATTCTCCAGCTGAAATTATGATACTTCAAAACAGTGCAGTACAACAAATTATCCAGTAGAAACTATCAGTTCCAGTTCAGTACCATGTCATGCTCTTATCATCCAGGAGCGTTGTGCTGCACCCAGCAAAAAGGCACTTCGGTGTCTCATTAGATGCTGACTGGGTTACATGACTCTGTTACAAGGCTGACGAGCATAGCGAAGCCTTGACGGAAGGCATTTAAGGTGCTTTTAGATGGATATGCTAGGGATGAAATGAAATTCCAGCTTCTGTATTTATTCAGTGGCTCCAGCTGATTCAATCGTTCTGGCAAAACACAGACTGGAATACAATCCTGTGTTTCACCGGAACCATCGGTTTGATTTTGCCCCGTACTTTGCAGAAGCAAAATGGTGGGTCCCCCTGTACTACACATTGTGTGGCCAGAGGCTGACAGATGTTCCCCCCACCATACGGTGGGGTAGACAGCTGTCTGCTATGTGCTGTCTCCTCAGAAAAGGTCCAAGAATGCATTACCTCATATGCGGAAAGGCTGCCCAGGGAGCGACTGCCCGCGTGTGCTGAGGTTCCTCCTGCCCCACCACGCTCTGAGCGCCACAGTGTGGTTTTCAGCGGCAGGTGCTGTCACTGGTTGCGTGCTGCCATGTCACAGCTGCGGGTGGGACTTTGGTCAGACCAGGAGGGACGGGAAGGCAGATGCCCGTTCACACAGCCGGCAGTGCCACGGCTGTGGTGGGGAATCAGGGGCCAACCATCTGTCCAGCTCCCTGTGCTGGCTCCGCGGTTTGGTAGCTGCACTTCCCTGCCACGGGGCCATGTGAGGATAGGGCTCTGCACAGCTCGTGTGGCTGCACGCACTCTGATGAGAGTTTTAAACAGACTGATCATAGAGTTGGGACCTCAAGGGTCATTTTGTCCTCATCTCCAACTGATACAGGAAGTTCTCAGCTACAATATCCCCCAACAGACTGAGAAGAAGGGACCAAGCAACTCAGAACTCGTTCTGCGATGGAATTTGCTTAGAGTGTTGTGGACGTGTTGGTCCCAAACATTCGAGACACACGAGACAAAGTAAATATATTTTTATTGGACCAATTTTCAATAAGGACGCTACCAGAATGTTTATCAGAGAGGGCCAGAGGCATACCAGAAAGAGCTCTCCTGTCCCTTTTCTAAGGTGGCCCCACACCCTGCGCGGTATGGTAAAGTCACGTCGCACCAAGGGGTCACATCCGATAGGGGCAGGAGAATCCCTGTGTGCCACCTCTTTCTGAAATGGCCGTGCTCCTTACAGAACAAATTCTCCCTCCCTCCCCCACCCTTCCTGGCTTCATGCAACTGCAGTATGTGCATGTTTTCAGATTATGCAGAGCTCTCTGAGATGAAATTTTCCATTTTCATCCTTTGACATAAAGTGTGATGCGTGGTATGTGGATCTTTATGTAACAGGGGTGGTGCCAAATCAGTACGACGAGGAGAAACGGAAAGGGAAGAAAGGAACAGAAGAGAAAAAAGAGTTGGGGAAAGAATGAGAAATACGGAACTTTTTTCTGGCTGTTGTTGTAACAATGCTCAGAGGCCACTGGCAAGATCACAATCACAACGGTGTTAGAGACCCAAGCAATGAAAAGAATAGATATGTTAGCATGATAAGCAACACAGTGAATAATTGGCAGCAGGGATGAGGAAAAATTATAAGTTTTAAATTAAAAAATAAATAAATTCATGTCCCTCATCTCTATCTGTTTGATTCAAGTAGAAAATAAGTGAGTTACTAGGATGTTGCTGCCATTCTGGATATATGCAGTCGATTTGCAAATATGCAAAATGACCCCTGCTCCCACTCAAATTGGGTGGGTGGGGGGCTGATGCTACTGCAGCCATTTTGGTTATGGGCAGCAGCTATTTCCTATTTTGTGCATTCACTAGAGTTTGGATTTGGGGTGGGGGTTTTTTGGTTGGTTTTTGTTCCGATCTGCAAATGGAACGCTCAGTTCTGATCGTAGTTAGAACCAGACAAAATTCCAGACTCGACCCTGTGCACGACAATATCTGCAACCCAACAGTTTGGTTCATTTAGTTCTTTGGCGTATTTGGTTTACCAAAGAGATGCTGGTGGAACTGAGCTGTCAGACTCAGTTCAAAGCAGTCAGAGTCAACAGAGAAGTTACCTGTCAGGACCTAGCCTCAAACTCCTGTTGTTTGTGGGTAGCAAAAAGTTACCAGCTCTTATATGACTGATAGGAGTGCATCCCTTATGGCGTGTATTGTAGTTATATATGTATAACAGATTCTTGCTATGAGGCGTTTCTTTTCTATTGAGATGTTTTCACCGCTAAGAAGAGCAAAACACCTTTGCTTTTACTACTTTTGTATAATATATCTTTTACGGATCTAGCATTTGACCCTGTAAGGACACACCTTTGAACTCATAGCCTTAGGGGTTCTGGAGCAGCATCCAGCCCTCTTGCATCACTTCTCAGCCTGCCCCTGGCCCAGCCACTCCCCCTGAGATACTACCCTGCCTTGCCTTGCCTCACCCACGCCCCTCCTGTCTGTCTCTAGCTGTTGCCTCAGCTGCCTCCCTTCTGGTTGACTGCCAGCTAGCATAGAAGGCTTGCTGGTGGCACCAGAAAGCTGAGTTGGACAAACACCCTCACCTCTTTTTTTGCTGCCAGTCCTGATCTCAGCTCTTACCCTTTCCCCGAAGCCTTGCTCTTGTCCCCCAGTCCTTTCCCCCCCCCCCTATTCTGGTTCCTTTGTCCCAGCCCTGATCCTAGGGTGGCCATATATGCCACATTTAGAGGACACTTATGAAAAATGCGGGTTGCAGGGCTGCATTTGGAGCCAACGCAGCCCTGAAACCTGTATTTCTCATAAGTGCCCTTTAAAATTGGCATATATGGCCACCCTAGCCTGATTCTGACCCAGTGCCCCAACCTTGTCTGCCCATGCCTGGACACCCCTCATCCTACAAACCTTACAGACCCACCGTTTTCTAAGTAAGGGACGGTATGCATTTCATTATAGATCTGGCTGTTCTGAAGATATTTTGAGGCCAGCAGCCAATTGTGTGTTAGCTGGCTTCTGTAGCACACAGAATTCCTTGTGATTTGAAGATATATAGGTCAAAACCAAACATGTTAAAATCAATCTGGAAACCAACAGGCAGCCAGTGCAAGCCGTACAGCACAGAGGGGGTGTTGGCTGCAGCCAATGCAAAGGAATTATCAGATGCCTTCAGACTCTCCTGTTCTATTAGTAGTTCTTCTGATCACCCCTAGCTTCCTCTTTCTCTTCACTCCTACTCGCCCCTCCCCTCCGTGTATATTGTGTGATTGAAGGAGTAAAAACTTTGCTTCCTTGGCTCTGAGCTGTGGGGCCTCCCTCCATTCCTCGCTGGAAGATGCACAGTATGGGAGAACGCTGCCAAGAGTTTTCCTTTTGAATGCATTTTGAAAGCCGAGAATGTGACATTGCAGAGTTTTTCCTTAAGACCTTTCCAATACTGCCTTCAGAACCAGCCTTAATACTTAGGTGGTTTCAGAACAAATGGTTTCTCTCCGGTGACACCGGCACGGCAGAAGGGATGATCTTTATGGTTCGTTTTCCAAAGGGAAATAATTTTGCAATTACTTTCTGCTACATGTGTTACGGGAGGGATTGGAGTTGAATGTTGCAATCTTTGTAGTTAGTTTCATTTCAGTTTTCATTAGGAACCTGGAAGTTATCCCTGGCATGATAAGCCATCCGATAGGTTCTGAAAAGTTTTCTGTCTCCCCATTTTCAAACTTAAATATTATGACCCCAAACTGCAACAAATATATGCAATGAATATTAAGGGGTGTACAGTTCATGGGGAAATATTAGGGGTGAAGCATTTTCTTTTAAACTGCTAAAATGAATGAAGCCCCATTTATTTTAGTAATTCAAATACTGAAATGGATGAATAAACGAACAATTATCATTTGCTTTCATCCGTTTTCATTTTTAAAATAAAAAAAATTAACCTATGTATGTGCTTGGAGAAGAGAAGACTGAGAGGGGAGATGACAGAGGTTTATAAAATCTTGAGTGGTTTGGAATGAGTAGATAGGGAACAGTTATTTACCCTCTCAAGTAGTACTAGAACTAAGGGGCACGCCATGAAACTAAGGTCCTTTTCACACAGACACTCTAACACTAATAAAATGGATGTTACATGTTATTATACATGTTGCAGGTCATCCATAGAACACACCTGCAGCCCTGCAACATGTATAATAAAATGTAACACTCATTTTATCAGTGTTGGAGTGTCTGTGTGAAAAGGGCCTAACTGGTGGCGGATTTAAAACAAATTAAAGAAAGTATTTTTTCATTCAGTGTACAGTTAAATTGTGGAATTTGCTGCCAGAGGAAGGTGTCAGGGCCAGTAGTATAGCTAGGGTTAAAAAAGGACTGGATAAGTACTTGGACAATAGGCCCATTAACGGCTATTAGCCAAGGAGATTACAAAATGGGAAATTCTTACTGTTGGGAGCAAGGAGTGATCAACACGGAATGGATTGTCCATTGTGACTGATGATACTTCTCCCATGGGACTAAGATTGGCCACTGTCGGAGACAGGATGTTGGGCTTGATGGACCATTGGCCTGACTCAGGATGGTACTACTTATGTTCTTAAATGGCCGCCCAAGCCATTCTATACATGCACAACCATTTTCCAAAATGGCGCTGGCTGTGTCAGCGCCTTTTTGGAAAGGGGCAGCTGGCCTGCCTTTTTGGGAGAGTCCAGCGCCATTTTTTGAATTGGCGCACATGTGCAGAACAGCCCTGGTGGTCATTTATGTGCACGCACATTTTTTCATTTATTTTCATTTTTCATTTTAAAAATAATAAAAAGATCACTGTGCATGCCCAACATGGCCATTGGTCCGTTCCCCGCTTGCGCAGCCCTTTCCCTCGAGGCAGCTTACAAACATTTAAATATTTTTAAATCTATATAAAATACATAAAAGGGAGGCATAAAAGAAAATTAAAAACCCATCCTCCCCATATAAAACCGTATAAACACTATAAAACAAATAAAACAATTTAAAACAATCATTAAAAAAAATTAAATGGGGCAGGCAAAAAGGGAGGGCAAAGTACAATTAGGGAACCACCGGCGGATCCTAAAAGCACCTAGAAAACAAATACTTTTTAGGTGCTTCTTAAAGCTATGGAGGGAGGAACTGAGACGAACATCCAGAGGGAGTGGGTTCTACACCAAGGGGCCACCACAGCAAAGGCCTGATAGCTTGCCGACTTCAGACACAATGGCGGAACCCCCAAACAGTGGGTGGTTCCTGAAAGCAGATACCCATCCGTGTGAGCATGCTAAATTCACAATTTAAACAACGATCTGCTCATAAACTTATTTCCTTCAACTCACCCTTCAAAACAGTAAGAACAAACACATTTCCTTCCAGCTGTCCTGCCATAGGCGGGACCGCCCCATTTTTGTCGGAAAATCCTGCGGTCCCACTGAAGGTAGACAATGCCCTGATTTTGAAAGCATGCCACCAGAGCACTGGGGTAGCCACACATGAGCACTGTTGGAGCACTGGGACCCCCAGAGGGCTGGATGGCCAGGCCATCACTACCACTGGAGCTGCCTTACCACGAGCATCACCACCAAGTAGAGAAGATGGTAGACAGTCAGCATGTGTATAATTAGGGGTGTGCATGTTGTTTTCGTTATATCAATAATGAAAATGAAATTTGTCATTTTCGTTGTCGTTATTGCAATAACAAAAAATAATAATGAAATCAATAACGATAACGAAAGTCATTATTGATTTCATTCTTGCCTAGCAGCCTGGCAGGTGTTTTTTGGAGGGAAATGTGGCAAGGGGGAGGAGGGAGCAGATATCTCAGAGCCAGAAACAGTGCTGAACTCTTGAACTGGGTCTGTGATGGGAGGGAAAGGACCTGATGGATCTAATCGCTGGCCAATGAGCACTGCAAGCAGGTCCCAGGGAGTTGAATGGCACCCTGTGATTACTCAATGCTTCCTGCCTCCCAGAACCAATCAGGGGAGCTCTGGAGGAGGGCACTGCAACCGTTTATACTGTAGGGCTGGGCAGCTTGACTCTGGTTCCGTGTTAGCTATTGCTTTGTCAGGGTGCATTTGCAGAATCTGCTCATGCTTGCACTAAAAATCCTCCCATATATTTCCCTACCACCTTACCTTTCCAATCCTTATTCCTTACCCTTACATTTTACCTTTTCCTTCCCCTGCCCCTCTCCCCCTGTACACTAAACTATACTACCTATATCTGCCTGTATATAGAGACAGATGTAGTGTGTGTGTGTGTGTGTGCGTGTGTGTATATATATACATCCTCTGGGTTTTCCTTTTCCCTTCCCCTGTCTGTCTCCCTCTGTCCATATATTATATAGATGTAGATATTAGTTGTGTGTGTGTGTGTGTGTGTGTGTGTGTGTGTGTAGAGAGAGAGAGAGAGAGAGACTAGGCTGTTTTATTATCTATATTAGGATTATAGGATAGGAGAATTTTGTATTATACATAGGTTAGGTTTAGCTTAGATTCGGTATACATACATACATACATACATAGAGGGTGTGTTTGCCGCGTTGGTCCCAAAAATAGGTCGTAGAGACAATGTAATGTAGAGATATCTTTTATTGGACCAACTTAGGTTGGTGGAGGTGTGCAAGCTTTCGGACCTCACAGGTTCCTTCGTCAGGCAAGTCAGAAATCCAAGCTGTACACTGAGCAAAGCGAGGCCCGGGGATTATATGCAGAGGCTGGGGAGCGTTACATCATGGGAGGGTATGGACAGAGAGGGGTGGGGGAAGAAATATGCATTTGTAAGGGCGTAGGTGTGGTATTATGGGGCAAGTCATTGAGAGGGTGCCTGGAAAGGGGAGTGGAAGGGAGTAAGGTGCCTGTGATTGTGAGATGATTGTGTAGAGGATGTAGAGGATGTAGGGTGGGGCAAATCCAATTAAAAGGGGTGGGTGAGTCATTGAGAGGGGGCCTGGAATGGGGAGTGGAGAGGTTAAAGGTGCCTGTGATAGTATAAATGATGGGCTGCAAATGGACAGATTTAAGTTCGTAAATTTCTGTAGTGGCTTGTGAAGCCAGTGTCCTGGTTAAGGCCTTTGTTTCTTGTATCCAGCAGGCTGATGAATGTTTGTTCCCAGGCACGCCGTTTGGAAGTGTTGTGGAGGCTGCCTTTCAGGACTAGGATGGAGAGGTCAGAGATGGAGTGGTCATCCTGGGAGAAGTGGATGCCAAGAGTAGAGTCTGTGTTTTGGTCCATAATCATCTTTCTGTGGGAATTCATGTGTTTGTGTAGGGGTTGGTGGGTTTCCCCTACGTAGTTCCCGTGGGGGCATTTGGTGCACTGGATGAGGTAGACTAGGTCGTTGGACTCGCAGTTGTAACGTCCTTGTATTTGGAGCGGTTTACCACAGGGTGTCAGGTAACACCCTCTCAATGAATCACCCACCCCTTTTAATTGGAGTTGCACATGCACATTTTTTACATTTTTTATTTTTTATTTAAACAGATGAAAGCTATTTGGTGGGGTCACGTGCTGGCCTAGTGCAGTCACATGTGCCCGTGTGGCCTGCACATGTGCCAAGACCCCATATCCCCATGACCCATCTCCAAGCCCCACTGCTGCCTCACCATGCCTCTCCCGCAAGGTAAGCAGGGCAAGGTGCTTTAGAGTTTGAAAAGGTACCTATTTGGGTACTATATAGGGAAGAATGGGACTTTCTGTTTTGGTCTTAACTGAAACAGCCCCAAAATGGCTATATCCGTTTAAAGCCAAAGCACCCCAAAATTGGGCCTATTATACTTCAGCTTTTCAGTTTCATATCTTTCCCACTGAAGTCCATGGAAAATCTTCCCATTGGCTTTAATGGGAAGAAGAATGACAGAAAGGGAATCTAAGTGACCCAGCTGAGTCCATGACCAACCCATCCGTAACCCCTGCTGCCCCCATCCCCTGGGACAGGGCGTCCAACCTACCAGGCTCAGAAGGGGAGTGAGGATCCACGTTCCTAAACCACTCCCACCCCCACTCCTGGGGCCATCTTTCCCCTGACCCCAGAGGCCCTAGTGGTTGGCATGTATTACTTATCGGCCTTGGAGGTGAGAATCCGCCGGTGTGCCGCCACTGTGGGAGCCTCACAGCAGGCCCCATTGCACGGAGTGCTGCTGGTTTACATGATTGGCAGCCCACATGTGAAAAATGGCTCGCGGCGCTGTTTGGCACATGCGCAAAATAGCGGCTCTCCTTAATCAAAATGGTGGTGGCCAAAATGATGTCTCTGCCATTTTGGTTAAGGGCAGCCACCATTTTGTACATGTGCCAGGGCCTCCCTTAGCCAAAATGTCAGTGATGTCATTTTGCCCACTGCCATCTTGATTAAGAGCAGCCACCATTTTGCACATGTGCAGAACGGCCCAGTTAACCATTTTGCACGTGTGCAGTGCCGAGGATGGGAGCCAGCGGTGCACTGTGGCAATGGGGCCTGTCAGGAAATCCCCACATCAGCAGCATGCCAGCAGATCCTCATCCCCACCCTCCAAGGGCTGGAGTGGAGGAGTGGGGGAAGTTGGAACCCCTGCCCCAGAGAATGAGGGTAGGGACGGGCTTTTTCAGTCACGGACCCAGTTCAATTTGGTTCCCTTTTGGTCAAGTTCCCCTTCCCATGAAGTCAATGGGAACAGATTTCTCCTTGACTTCAATGGGGAAAGTACCGAACAAAAAACCCAAAACTGAAACAAACAAAAAAAGAACCGAAGCTTGGATAGAACCAAACCCAGAAAAAAACAAAACTGAAAAAACGCCCTGTGTCCCACTTACGTATATTTTTCCAGGCCACTTATGAAAAATACATGTTGCAGGCCTGCACCTCTGGTGCCAATGCAGGCCCTGCAATCTGTATTTTTCATAAGTGACCTGGAAACATATACTTAGGTGGCAACTCTACTCCCACCCCGAGGTAGTGTATTGTGCCCAAACCATATGAGATGGTTTGGGTACTGTGAATTTGTTTGAGCTCTAATCTTGATCAAGACCTGCACTTTAACAATGGAACTCTAGAGCTAAAAGTACAAGTCACTAAAGCTTGAGCTAAAGCATCCAGCTTGGTAGCAGAGGGCGCTTTTAATTGAGACAAAATTTGCAGCGGATCCTTTAAACAGCCGCCTTTCTTCCGGTTTGTTTAAATGCTTCACGTGGTTTGCAGCCGCGTCTTTTGCGTGTCAAACCGGCCCTGGAATCCTTCCCCCTCACATCCGCATCAGCGATCTGCTGTCTTTCAAGGTGGCTTCCCCTGTTTAAATGCTGGATCCGCTTTTAGTATTGGCCCGTGCGTTTCTTTGCCTCAGGCCGCAGCGCATGTGCTCACCACCGGATGTGATATCAGACGCCGAGAGGAGAGGAGAGGAACACGCCGGCAGCACAAGCTGACTCATCTTTTAAACATCAAACGCATCGTGGAGAACGCATCGTGGAGAGTGATGCGGTACAGGGGAGAAGACGGCTTCGCAGTGCCTTGCAAATGTGTCATGCACAATTACAAGGCATGTGGGAGAAGCCACTCTTGCGCTTTTGTGAGTGCTTGTTTAAAAGCGCCCTGAGAGTTGTAACAAACTCTACTATAGTCTGTGAACTAGGCGCAAATGGAGACCCATCATTCCCCCTCATCACTCAGTTACATACACAAAGCGAGGTGCGTTTATTTCACCTGTACTTATTGAGAACAACCTAGGAAAATCCCATTATTGTTGCTGCCTGTGGAAAGATGCTTTGCTAAGTCCCCGCAGGAGGCAGACCTTAGACAAGGGGTGGCCAAGAGGTAGACTGTGATCTACTGGTAGATCACAAGCTAGTCACCAAAAGATCATGGTGCGGGTAGCCTTTCAGAGATCATCTCTGAAGAGAAGGGAGGGGGGTTGGACTTCCCAGCAAGTGTCTCCAGAGAGAAAACAAGCCAGGAGACCTCCTCCAGTATTTATTTTATTTATTTATTTATAAATTTCTACCCCGCCCCTCCTGCCATGCAGCTCAGGGCGGCTTCCAACAGTCTTTAAAATACAATAAAAACAATTTAAAATAACCATAAATATTATAAAAATAATTAATTTACAGGACTAGTCAACACTCTAAAAGCCAAAAATAGGTGGGGAACTAAAATCTCCCCCCCTACTCACCCTCCCTCCCAAAGGCCTGGGCAAACAGCCAGGTCTTACAGTTTCGCCGGAATGTTAGCAGGCTAGAGGCCAGGCGAGCTTCCTCCGGAAGGGAGTTCCACAGCCGCGGCCCTACTACTCCCCTAGTAGGGAAGGCTCTCTCTAAGGGAGAGTAGTGATGGAAAATTGGGATGAAAATCAGAATCGGATCAAAGTTGGAGTTGGATTCATTTGAATCTAATTTGAATCGGAATCGGATTGAATGTTATTTATTCCTTGTCTCTCCCTTTGCCCCCTCTCCTTGTCTCCCCCCTCCGTGTCTATTAGATTGTAAGCCGTAGGCAGGGACCGCGTTTATCTCATTGTTCTGTAAAGCGCCAGGTACACAGCTGGTGCTATACAAATGCTAATAATAATAATAATAATAATAATAATAATAATTAATAAATAAAATTGTATTTTTCCCCATTGACTTGAATGTTAAATTTTCATTGAAGTCATTGGAATTGAAGTCAATGGAAAACCAAACCTATTCAGTTCAATGGGCCATTCATCATTCTAAGCCACAATCCTAGAATGATGAATGGGCCAAGGAAGAGCCTAGCAAATTGCAATAGCAGAGAGGGAAGAACAAGTGTGAGTGCACCCCGAATTAATCTGATCCAATTAAAATTGGATAGATCAAAAAAATCAGGTGGATCATATTAATCCGATTCTGATGAAAACTGGGTGAATCGGATTAATCCGATTCCGATTTTCCCATCCCTAAGGGAGTGTGCTCCTCTCCATTCCTGGTACCAGCTGCCAATGTGGCCTCTTGCTGGAAGTGAGTGGGAGGGTCCGGGTCAGGAGCACCAGAACCAGCAGGAGGGGTCCTGGTACATCCCTGGGGGTTGATGCCTGAATCAAGTAGATCACACGCACCATACGTCTAGCCACCTCTGACATATGGGACAGCACACATTCATACTTGAATGGTAACAAGCAAATGAAATTTACTTGGCAGAAAAACTTGGCCGGATACCGTGACTGGGATTCTAACAAACCACTATTAAGAACCTTAAGCCTTAACAAGGCATTAACTAATCAAAAAAGAACATTGTAGCTAACCTCTCAAAATAAGCCAGTTTAGCGGTGTCTACATTCGAGTGTTATTGGTGTGTCACAAACATGGGAGCAACCCCTCTGATGAGAGAAGTAGTGTAGACATTCTTACTACTGTGTTGTTTATGTCTAGCTCAGCTCAGAGCAAGTCTGGATGGCTGAGCAATGTGTACACCAGTCCTCTGTCTGTGTTAGCACCCTCAGCACCTTTACCACTGGTGCTATATTTCATTATTTATTTATTTCATAGATTTTTACCCCACCCCTCCTGCCATGCAGCTCGGGGCGGCTTCCAGAACATTAAAATACAATAAAATCAATTAAAATTATCATAAATATTATAAAACATTAAAACAGGACTAAGATACAATATAAAAACCCAG
>QEPC01006909.1:3317897-3353549 GCA_003113815.1 Sphenodon punctatus | reverse complement strand
CAATGGGTGTTTTTACACACACATTTCTCCTGCATGTTTGCTGTTACATCCTGAACTTTCTGTGTGTCTAAATCACTCACCCAGATCTTAAACATCTGGATCTTTGAACTTCTGCATAGAACGCCCAAAACTTGTGTCTGTAAAAAGTTCCCCTGGTAAACTGCTTTACTCCAGGCAGCTGTGGTCACTTGGTTTCCATGGCAGCCCCTCATGTCTACAGCTGCAGCTACTTTAGGCTGCCTCAGAGCAGTGTGCATGTGAAGAATGCATCCAGGAACTGCCTCAGGGCAGTGTGTGCATGTGAAGAATGCATCCAGGAACTTGTGTGTGAAAAATGAATCCGGAACTTACTTGTGGACTTGTAAACCCAGAAGATTGAAACATCTGGAACTTTAACGTGTGTGTAAAAATGCCCGCTGTGGGTCAACCTGAGTACCAGGAATTTGACGGGCACTTGTTTCAGCTTTACGTCGTACATGCTTCGGCGAAGAGCTGTTCCTAATTAAGTCAACACGTGTTTAGCTACTCAAGGTTCATCCTGTACTTTCAAAAAGGGCTAGCTGATACTCTTTGAAAACATGGGTCAGCCTGTCTACAGGAGTATTTTGATATGTGCTAAAATTAGACCTTGCAATGCATGTTAGCCTCTTGTGGAGACAGCCGCTCAAAAGATTGGCATGTACAGGTATATGGTGCTAGGATTACAAACTCGTTGTTATTAAAAAAAAAAAAAAATAGCATAAAACAAGCTAAACATATCCCAATTACATTCAGAGCCAAAATGGAAACAGACATTACAGTCTAGTTATACAGCAGAATAAAAAGCTCCTGGATCATCATCATTTCTGAACTGCAGACACAGGCAAATATTATGCACATAAAGGCACAACACTGTATAACCCTGCTCTCAAGTACTGAGTCCAGTTGCTGCTTACACAGGATTCCCTGGCTGGGCTATGTCCTCTGGAAGGGCAACGCTTTTTGCTTTTGCTTTTATCCTACTGGTTAGACGCAGAAAAGTTCCTAGTAACATCATTCCTGACGCACGGACGTTGTCAGCTGCAGCCCTGAACCCGTTGAGTGAACTCAGTGACAAAACTCCCATTGACATTGATGGGTCAGGAATGCACCCATCATCTTTGGCCCTTTTAAAACGGGTTGCAACTGGGGGGGGGGGGGCAGTCCCTGGGCATGACCCTGCGGGGAGGTGCAGGTCCACACGAGCACCCATCCCCCAGGCATGCCTCGCATGGAGCAAGCTGCGTTTCCCCCGGTTACTCCGTGCAGGGGTGATGGGTGGGGTGCGTGTTATGCAGGAGCATGCACACATGCCCACCCACCCACCCACCTGCTGCCACTTTCAAACGGGATGCACCCACTCATGGCCACTGCGTGAGCATGCACAAGTGCGTCTCATTTAAATAGGACCTTTGATCCAGGTAGAAGTCTGCTTATATCAATCATCATCATCATCATCATCATCATCACACTAACACCACCAACAACAACAACAGCAATAATAATAATATAATAATAATAAATAACTAATAATGAAAACACTGGTTTTGTTTGTGCAATTACAACAAACCTGGTAAATGTCTGTTTTTGTTTTTTTCTTTTATCCTATCGCTCTCCTTGCGGTAGCTACATGAAGGACTAGTTACTCAAGCTGATCAGAGCCAGTGTAGCTTGGGAGATAAAGTGTTGGAATTCGATCTGGAGACCAGAATTCAAGTTGGAGCTGAAATGGATAGTGAATTTATTGCTTGTGAGTAATTCTCTTCTCTATCTACACCCTGTCCGTTGGCAAACTCATTGCCTCCTATGTCTTCCAATACCACCTCTACGCTGATGACACCCAACTCTATCTCTCTACTCCCTCTCTCTCTCCCTCTGTTCAAGCTCGTCTCATCAACTGTCTCTCTGACATCTCTACCTGGATGTCTCAACGTCAACTCAAACTCAACATGGCTAAAACTGAACTCCTTATCTTCCCCCCTCATCCTTCCTCTCCTTCCTCACTGTCAATAACTATTGATGGAGTCACCATCCTGCCTGTCCCCCAAGCCCGTAGCCTAGGCTTCATCTTTGACTCAGCCCTTTCTTTTAAACCCTACATTGACTCTGTTGCTAAATCCTGTCGCTTCTCCCTCCATAACATTGCTAAGATTCGCCCTTTTCTCTCTGTCTCGTCTGCCAAAACTCTTGTTCATGCTCTGGTCATCTCTCGCCTCGATTACTGTAACCTCCTTCTCACTGGCCTTCCCCGGTCTCACCTTTCTCCCCTCATCTCTGTCCAAAACTCTGCTGCCAGGGTCATCTACCTCGCCAGTCGCTTCGACCATGTGCAGCCCCTCCTCTCTTCGCTTCACTGGCTTCCCCTTCCTGAACGAATCCTGCACAAGCTCCTAGTCTTCACCTATAAAGCTCTTCACAACCTTGCTCCCCCCTACCTCTCTGCACTTATCGCCCTCCATACTCCAGCCCGTGCACTTCGCTCCTCCTCTGTCCCTTCTCTCACCCTTCCACGCCTTCCCTGCTCCCCTAAGCGCCTTCGTCCCTTCTCACTTGCTGCCCCCCATGCCTGGAACTCCCTCCCTGTCCACATCCGCCTTGCCCCCTCCCTTCATACCTTCAAATCTCTCCTTAAAACTCACCTCTTTCGCTCTGCTCTGTCTGACTCTTTATCCTGCTGAGCCACTATTCCTATACCTACGATCGGTTTACCCTTATCCTTGCAACATGGACCTGCCTGCTGTCATTCTCATCGTAACCAAGCCAAGTACGTGCACTTGAGACCTCGCATCTTCATGAATGTTAGACCCCTTGTCTCTCCCTCTGTTCCCCTTCCTAAGTCTCTCCCCCAGCTCCTGTCTCTCAGATTGTAAGCCCTAGGGGCAGGGACCATGTCTATTTTATTACTTTGTAAAGTGCCAGGTACACTGCTTGCGCTATATAAATGTTTGTTAATACTAATAATAATAATAATAATAATAATTCCTGCATTTTTGGCTAGCTCGGCGAGTCCTCGACCTATACTAGCAATGGGAAAGGAGTTGTTGCTTAGGGTAGCTCTCCTGGTAAATTGTTGGAAGGTAAATGGGAAAGTTAGGAGTTCAAGGCTGTTCTAGGCAAGGCATCTCTATGAGTGCAGTCACACAATGCACATATTTGCGTAGGTACATCCCAAGAGTCCATTTGCTCAGGTAGTCAGACGATGGACATCAATCAGTAAAAAACTCTGATATCAGCCATTATTATTATTGCATTATTCCTTGCATTGTCAAGAAGAAGGAGAAGGAGGAGAAGAAGAAGAAGGCTTTAATCAACTGTGGCATTATTTTGAAGTTTTAGTTCTGGTTTTATAGGAGTTTGCGACCCACAGAAACTCCTGTTTAAGCTTATTTTAAAGCATTTCTTTATTGGTTGGTTTTTTAAAAATTGCTAGAGCTAGCAGGCTTATTTGCATCCAGCAAATTTATAAGGTGATATTGTTATATGAATTTTACTACATGAGCTCTTTAAAGGGCAAACCTCTTCCCCTCTCCTGGGGTGGGTGGGTATGTGTGTTCAGCACACTATTATGATTTTTCCTCATTTTATTTCTCATGTTATAGGTATTATAGGAGAGATGTCCCCTTCCATCTCTTCTGTTATCTGTAAGGTGATGGTCCACACTGGTAAGCTGACCAGCAGAAGAAACGTTGTCTTAGGTAGGGCTGAAACAAGAATCAATTTGTTTCTTGTGAAAATCTTGTAAGAACCTAGAATCATTACTGAGATCTCGATAATCGTTACTAAATTTTTCTCAATTACCATTAACCGTGATTTACCATGTACTGCCAAGTACATTCATCCTGGTAATGTGCATGCACAAAAGAGCCGCCACCATGGCAGCCACCATGGCACCATATTCTGTGCATGTGCATTTCTCTTCCAAGATGGGGCCGGTAGCAACACCACCATTTTGGAAAAGAGCAGCCATTTTGCACATGCGCATTACCGGGATGTACACGGTACACAGTAAGTGGTACATGGTAAATCAGTATGCAAAACACAGTAAATCACAGTAAACAGTAAATCACGATAAATGGTAAACAGTAAATGGTGAAAAAATCTCGACTGAGAACATGTCAAGAACTGGGGTTTTCTTGACTATCAATTCTCATTAAAAATGAGTTGATAACCGTGGTTCTTGGCGAGAATCGAGGAAAAGATCAAGATCGAGTTTCAGCCCTAGTCTTACGGGAATGCCACCTTCCTTTTTTTGCCTCCAATCCAAAACCCAGCCCACTACCATTTAGAGTTGCCAACGCCCTCCTGAAGGAAACTTGGAAGGGGAGAGGCTATGTCGGAATGGACAGGGCAAAGGGGCGTTACACCACTTTCTGATATAACTCTGCCCCTTATAGGGACATCATGACATCAGAGTGCTTTTCAAGGGATGGAGCCACATCAGAAAAGGGGGCAGGAACGTCCCTATGGCCTGCCCCCTTTCCAATGTAGTCATCCCCTGACACTCCTGAAAACAAGCCCCAGTTCTCTAGATTGGGTAGGGCACCCCTGGATGAACCTGAGAAATCAGGGTTTCTCTCAGGAACCAAAATCCCTGGGTCAACCCCGACGGGGTAGCAATCCAGACACCATTCCTGATGCCCAAACATTCTTCCCCTACTTATCACAGACTCAGCTCTACAAGGATGAGGGTTCTGTTGAGAAGGACATTTGTGGACTGTGGAAATGGGTTTCACAGGATCGCATGCCACAAGGGCTTCTGGGAGATTGGGGAGATGTGAGGTAGGGAGGATGATCAAAGCAGAGAGATTTTGAAGTTATGGGACGCAGGTTATGTTGTCAGACAATATAAGGCAATGCAATGAATGTCTCTTAAGTACTGGCATGATGAGACAACAGTTGCAAGCCATCTTGAATACTGCAGGATGAGATCCTGGGGAGAGGGTATGGTAGGGGCCCTCAATCTTTGTACTGGGGACTTGTAGTGATGTTTTTAAATTGCTGGGGGTTGATTTATTGTTGTTTTTTATTGTTATATTGGGTTTTATAATATTGTACGCTGCCCTGAGATGCCGTGGGCATGAAGGGCGGCTAACAAATGGAATAAAAAAAAAAAAGTAGCCCTCCCACCCCCAAGCATGATGATGGTGGGGCTGTCACGTATGTAAGTATTCACACTGTCCTACCCATTCTTATCAAAACATGCAAGATGAAGCAGCTAAAGCAAGAATGGTGAATGTCCGGTCCAGGGGCCAAATGCGGTCTTCGGCAAGTTTTTACATGGCCCCTTTCCAGTTCCTGGAACTGGCCCCTAGATCTAGTTCCTACCCCCCAAACGTAACTCAGGGTAAAGGTGCAGAGATGAGGACATACACACAAAGACAGGGAACAGATCCATGATCTGGACCCTCCTTTTCTTGAAGGCACTCCTTAAGTGCCCCCATCTCCAACTTCTATGCAGCCCACAGAGCTTGTACTAATTTTCAAAGTGCGGGGTCTGGGAGAGAACAGGTTCCCCAACCCTAAGCTACAGGAACTACTGTAGACTTGCAGATTATCCCAAGATGTGTAGGAGAGTAGGGAATGAATTCTGTCCTATCTGACCTCTGTAGAACTCCCTGGTTACCCAGACTCTAGGGTAGACTTATCATCTGCTTGGGGAGGTGGGGAGGGATACCAGGAAATTTAAAACATTTGAGGTGGTCACAGACAGATGACACGTAATTTTTCCCATAAAATGATCCCCATTACCACCCTATGGCAGTCAGTGTAGCCTAGTGGATAACGTATTAGACTTGGATATGGGAGACCTGGGTTCAAATCTCATCTTAGCTGTGAACTTGCTGGGTGGTTTGGGGTAACTTACTGGCCGCAATCCTGTGTAGAATCCATGCATGCAATCCCTATGGGAATGCATTCAGTTTGCACACACGTGCAGGATGCACGCGGTGCGTGCAGGGCATGCAATCGGCCCCACTGTCTCTTAACCTCAGTTCCCCATCTGTAAAATGGGAATAGTAATGACCTACCTGGCAGAGTTGTTAGGGGTAAACTTTGGCCCTTTTAAAACAGGCCGTGCTAGGGGGGGTGATAGTGGGGGGGGGGCGGGTGTACACAGGCGCACACCAGCACACACCCATCCTCCATGTGTCCTCACGCACGGAGCAACCAGCCTTGTCGTCAGTTGATTTGTGCTTGGGTGCTGGGTGGAGGTGGGCGGGCATGCATGTGACACGGGAACGCCAACGCACGCCCACCCGCCACTGTGCACATGGGATTCACCTACGCATGCCCACACAGATCCCTGCGTGGGCATGCATGGGTGCCGCCCGTGTAAAAAGGGCCTCAGAAGTGGAAAGCACTGAAAGTGTTACATAAATGATGGTGAAAAAACGAATGAGCTAAAAAGACAACTTGATAATCTATAGGGGACACCCAGAAAGTATGTCATGCATTTTGAGCTCCACTCCCTCTTCTCTATTTTTAAAGCTTTGGGAAGCATCTCAGAAAAGAACAAAAGGAAAGCTGTGGAGGGAGGGGGGAATGAAATTTGCTGAACATTGTTGCCGGTTATTATTTCTATCACTAGCTCTGCATTTCTTTGTCCTTTAAAGCAGCTGCAGACTCTCCGAGAATCTCAAGGCTTCACTCACAGGCCACAAGGGAACGGTCTCTTGTACTCATCATGTCCTTTTGGAACAGTATAATTGGGGGACCTTCTGCCCAGCCCGGCTTCAGCAATCATTGACCTTAGTGGGAACCAGGGGACCCCAAGCTCCAGCCTGCTCTGTAGTCTTTTAAGAAGATGCGAATTGCGCTCTTCGTAGAATCAATCATTTTTCTTGTAGCCCTCCCTCTCCTCCCCACCAAAATAATAATAATAATAAAATGGAAAATTGGGATCATTAATCTCAATGAAGGAGAATATCAGCCTTTGATTTCCTTCCCATGGCTTCTCATTATTCTTACTTTAAATATTCCGAGCGTTTTGGGTGGGATTACATAAACAATTGGTAATGAGCAGGCAGAGGATGAGAGCCAGCATGCCACTCTTTCATGGAGCAGGTCAAAAGTTCAAGTGCCATGCGTTGTTTTCCCGGCAAATCTTTTTGTAGCTCAGTTGTTCTAGCAGATGCGAGTCTCATCTCTGCATGTCAGAGGCAAATTTTTCCAGAACATAGGATTAGTGAATGTATTTTTATTTTTTTTCAAAACCAGATCTACGAGTGTGTTTGCTTGCATACTCCACGGATGTATCTTCTTGGTGGTTAGTGTAGCCCCTTCTTTTCTGAATTTATTTATTTATTTATTTATTCTTTTATTTTATTTAATTTATTAACATTTTACCCTGCCCTTCCCTGAAAGCTCAGGGTGGCTTACAAAAAAACATAAAATACAATTTAAGAACATTAAAATAAAGTTCACACCTAGAACCCTACCCACACCAACTCCAACCCTCCAACCACCTCCCACCTAATTCCTAGCCCCGCCCGCAAAATGCTTTACTATAAAGAAATGTTTTACACCCAAAAGATGCTCAGGCCCAGACTCAAACAGACCTCCAGGGGGAAGGAGTTCCACAAGATTGGGGACAGCAATCGAGAACGCCCCCCTGCGAGTCCCCCTGTCATATGGACAAGAGTTACCAGTGGAACCCACAGGAAGGCGTTCCAGGCTGACTACAGGGGTCATGACGGAGCATGGTAGGAAAGTCAGACTTTCAGATATGTGGGGCCCAGGGCGTTTGGGACTTTAAGATTCAAAACCAGCCCCTTGAATTTTGCCCGGAAAGCCAGTGCAGACTCCGAAGCTAGGGCTGTAGCGGAATTTCGCAGCGGTAGCTATTTCCGACGGAAACAGTGTTTCCGCAATTAGTGGAATGGCATGGCAGAGGCTTTAATTCCGCGGTTTCATTCCGCGGTTCCGCGGTTCCGCTTATTTAATTCCGCAACTTAGTGGAATCGTGGAAACATGACATTTTTGCTATTTCCGCAATTCCGCCAGTGCCAAAAAATCGCGGAATAGTGGTTTTCCGTGATTTCTCCGCGATTTTTCCGCGATTCCGCGATTTGCAGAATTCCGGCGGAATTAGCAGAATATCTGCAGAAATGTCGCGGTGTGGCGGGGGCAATTCCGAAATAGCGGAATGGAATCGCGGCGCGGTAAAAGCTGCTGCCGCATCAGCCCTATCCGAAGCACAATGTAATGTGCTTCCCACAACCTGTCCCCGACAGGAACTGGGCTGCCGCATTCTTCACCAGCTGCAGCTTCTGAACAGTCCTATGAGGCAGCCCCACATAAAGCACATTGCAGTAATCTAGCCTCGAGGTGATGAAAGCACCAACTGCTTTATTACCAACTGCTTTGTTGAATAAACTATATGGGACCTAGTTCTGCCTGGCTTTGATGCGAAACCAGGTGACAGTTGTTGGGGTGGACTCATTATATTCACATGAGAATTTGGGACTTGGCCATTCCTTACTGAGCAAGGCATTTCAGGAAATTGGTACGTTGGCATTTGGTATTTGATGATATGTACGATGTCTATATTAGGGGTGACTGGGTAAAGGGGAGATGTCGCTTAAGAAGATTATGGAATCTACCTTGTTGTATGTTTTCAAAACTGGCTGGGTCAACATCCGCCGATGATGCTGCAGATCTAGGGCAGGAGCGGAGAACCTGTGGCCCATTCTCCCAATCCAGGCTTTGGCTGTTTAGTTATTTGGCCCCTTTCCAGTTCCTGGCCCATGGATTCAATCCCAACTCTCAGATACTGAAAGACTGAGCTCGGTGGAAGGGAAAAGAGATGAGGGCGTGCTCTCAAGAATAGGGGATAGATCCATGGCACAGATCCATGATCTTGACTGTCCCCTCCCTTTCCCCATCCTAGGCATTCTCCTCAGCCCCCAACACCTATGTGGCTGATTGATTGATTGATTGATTGATTGATTGATTGATTGATTTAAATTTTTATCCCACCCTTTCCACCAACAGCAGCTCAGGGTGGCTTCCAATATCAAAATATAAAATACAAATAAAAACCAACCAAAAAGACCTAAACCATAAAACCCCCCCCAACCCTACGCTATCCCCCCGACCTCTCTCCACCACAACTCCTCAACCTCCTAACTCACCCATATTCCCCACAATACACCGTCCCCTAGCCCCCACTGCCCAACGCCCTCGCAAATAAGAGTTTTTCACTGCCTCCTAAAGGTGCCCAAGCCCGGACATTATTGAACCTCCCGCAGGAGGGAGTTCCACAGCTGTGGGGAAGTGGCCGATTGAGCTTGTACTAATTTTCAAAGTGGCCTACACAAGGGAAACCGGTAAAATGGCACAAAATGGAATAATGGCCGTGCGAAGGTGACCCGGCTAGCCAGGGTCAGGGCAGCAGAGGCAGGCTCAAAAACACAACTTTTCAGAAAATCCAGCTTCTTTGTTTACCAAAAAAACAACACCACACAGACCATACCTTGTTCCACGGGGCTAGTTTGTTACCCCCAGTCAGTAACCCTAGAGAGCTCCCAGGGCATAACTAGCTCTCCTACAGCTCTGTTCTCTTCAAGATCTAGGCACTGACTGTCTAAGCTTCCAGAATTCTAGGTTCTTATATAGTCCCTGGAGGGGTGGAGCCAAGGCATGGGCTACTGTCTTCCTAAAGGGCAACCTGTAACCTTAAGCCCAACCCATAGCCTGCCCAGCCCGTTACAGGTAACTTGGTAATGGAAAACCAGTAATTTGGTAATGGTAATTAAGTGATTTGTGTAACCCGACAGGCTCTAAGTAGGTACCAGATCTGCCCAAAACAATTTGGGTACACCACTTTCAATGGTCTACCTGTTTTGAGGGGCATCCATTTAGTTCTAAACCCAATGCGTCTTGCATTCACATTGGTCTTTGTCATATTCTAGAGCTGAAATGGGTAGTAGGTTTAGTATTAATGGGTATAATTTGAATTTGTGTGTAGCGCTCCAATATCCATGACTGAAAATGGGATCTGGTATATCCAAATGTTTCTTGTATCCACTTAAGGGTTTCATTGTTTTGGTTTGGATAGCTTAGTATTTTGGTTGCATCATTTGCAGCACCTGTGCACGTCTAATTGTGCAAATACTGCAGAAATGATATAACCAAAATGCCAAAATGACTGAAATACTGGCATGAACTGAAAACAATGAAAAACCAATCAAACTGAAATGGATATCCAGCTGAGAACAATTTGTAGTGATTAGTACCCAAACCACCCTTTTTGGTGTGGGTAGTGTAGATTTGATGGGTTTATCCATTTTGGAGAGGTGCTCATTGTAGCATGGTCATATTCCTTTGCCAAGCTTGTGTTTATCTTGGTCTCTGTTAGAAATAGGGCTGGTTCGGGAAAGCCATTTGGATTTCATGGAAAAGTTCTGTGAAATCAGAATGGCTTACCAAAATTCTGGTTGGAATTCTGAGCAAAATCATTTTTCAGTCCGAATTCCAACCAGGGCTTAATTTGGGGGGTGGGGGGGTCTTTCAATGGCAAGCAAGCAAATTCAAGGGACAGCTGAGCCCCAGGAACTGTTCTCAGTAGAAGCGCACATCACCGGAAATGTGAAAGTTGAGGAAAAAAGCAGACATTAGCCATTTCAAGTTTAGAAATGAAAGCCAAAAAAACCCTGGATGATTTATTTGACTTTCATTAATAACTTTATTGCCCCACCCCTTGCACTGGTAGTCATACTGATTAAATCATACTGATTAAATCACAAGATTAAATCACAATATTTATTTATTTATTTAACATTTTTTACCACCACCACCCCCTTCCCCGAAGGCTCAGGGCAGCCTACAGAAACATAAAATACAATTTTTAAAAACATTAAAGTACAATTTGAAAAAAACATAATTCATCATAATTAGGTTTGCTGCATTTTCCAAACCCTTCAGTTGAAATAAAAAGGTGATTCTGGCATAATATCTGCTCTACTCTACTCCCTTGCTAGCCACCACTGGGTCCTGTGAGCTCACTTTGCCAATGCTCCGATCTCTTGTGCCTCTGCCTTTAACCGCTCCGGAGTCCCACACCGTGCCCCACTGTTATTGCCCATGTATTGACCAAGATTCTTCTTCTAGCAATAGTCACACTAGCCACAAACGGCCACGAAATGGCTGATGCCCAGCGGCCAACACTCCCAGGGTATTTAGAATTATCTGGTAGGGGAAATAACTGATAAGGGAGGAGGAATCACAGTTGTAGGCAGTTGCTTCCGTATACCAACCAGCAACCCCATATAGTAAGATAGTAACATATAGTAAGATGGTGGCTGCCATGCCAAGTTTCAATTGGACTGAATGGGGGAAAACACGTGCAAAATAGCTACTCCCATACATCAGTATGGTGGCTGCTTTGTCGAGTTCTGATTGGAATGAATACACACAAAAAAGGCCTTTTGCGCATGTACAAAATAGTGGCTATGCGTCCACACATACACAAATTGCCACTGCTGTACAGCAAGATGGTGGCTGGCTATCATGCTGAAACGTCCAGTTCCAATGGAATTGGAACTGGGCCCAAACATTTTTTTCCACAGCCCTATTTAGAAAAGGGGTGAATCGCAAAGGGAGATGACTTGAAAAGCTCTCTACAGATTGCGAACCACACATTGAGTTGGCCTGGTTTATGCTTTCTCCTGCCCAGACTTCATTCAATATTTGAATATCATGTGACTCGGCTGTCTAACCACACAACACGGTTAATAATTATGCAAACAAACACCATCCCGAATAGCTCATGAGAAATCTATAGGCTAATGCTCTCATACAGGGCATTTGCCAAACGGCTTTGAACAGTAAATAAATTGTCGACATTGGCAGGAGGCGACTATGGAGATGGAAGCTATTGCTGGTGGGGGGAATGACTTGCAAAGCAATAAAAGGGGTAAATCTAGGGGAGCAAACTGTTTACCGCAAATAGTTGGAGAAGCCAGATTATCATTGTCAACATGTTGATCCCTTTCCATTGCTGCTTTCTCATTTTTCAGCTCCCACTAAATAAGTCGGTTTCAGAGGAATTTTCTCCCGCTGGCATTAGCTTCCATTTGATTACAGCTCCCCAAACTTAAATCATATTTTGTTGGGAAATGAAGATGCGGAAATCAAGTGGTAATTTTTGCTTGCATGAACTAATGGCATCCATGAGAAATAAATTTGAATAGCACGCCATTCGTAAATACAGCAGGGGGCTGGTTTGCTGTCGCCGTAGAGTGTAATTAAAAATACTGTCAATATACGCTTGGCGTAATCAGAGTTTTCTCACTGTTGGTGCATTCATTTTTATACAATTCCAAAGCAAAGCGAGGAGCGTCTTCTTTTATGCCAGGCTACTACTACTTTACCTCCAGATTTCTACTGCAAGGGAGTTACCTTTTAAAGCACGGGTAGGAAATATCAGCACTCTTGAGGCCCCGTAATGGGCTCCCATTCCCCAGGATGGCTGCTTATTAGGGTGGGAGGGCTGGCCCAGTTCCACTCACCTGTCTATTCAATGACTTTGTAAAGCGCCAGGTCCATTGCTGGCACTATATAAATGTTTGCTAATAATAATAATAATAATAATAATAATAATAAAATAAAAAATAACTCACCAACGAGGGTGGGAGAGCAGGGCCATTCAGAAAGTGGTTTAAAGGGCGGAGTTATGGAGGGTGGGGCCACAGGGCCCCGCATTTTATTTTTGGTGCGGCTCCCACAAATTCTAAGACTTTTGGTTCTAATTCTGGGTTCTTTCTGGACTTTGTATCCAGCCCTCTACCACCAATCACCTGGGTCCCTCTAAGGAGCTGTTTAAGGTTCTAAGCAACCTCTGGTGTGGTAATTTGAGCTAATTAACCCATGATGGGGCCTGGTGATCGAACATGGGCTGGTCAGGCGACAGGTAGCCCAGGGATAAAAACAAAGAATTAACAGCAGAAGGAGTGCAGGGTGGAGGGAGATTCTACCCAGGAATTATTGTAGCAGTCCCACATTGAAAAGGGGATGTGAAAGTCCCTATTGTCTGCCCTCTTTTTGATATGGCCACCCCAGAAACTCCAATTTTCTGGGTTATCAGGGGCACCCCAGCTAACCCAGAGAAACTGGGTCATGGAACCTGAAGACTTTGGCCGTTTTTAAACGGGCATGGGGGGGAGTGGGCAGGTCTGTGTGCGCCCAGGTATGTCTTGAGAGTGGGGAATCAAGGGGGCCAGAGATGGGTGTGCATCTCTACCCATGCATGGTTTCGCTTGCCCCTGCATGGAGCATCCCGGATTTTTTCCCCCGGTGCTCCGTGGATGGGCATGAGTGGGCGGTGCGTGGATCATGGGAGCATGCCACCTTCCCATGCCACTTTCCCACGGGCATCTGGTTGTGGGGGGGATGGGTGGACGTCCGTGTTTGCATCTCATCTACAAACATGAAACTCAGAGAGGTCATAACCCTAGCATGAGAGGAAGTGAGTTGTACACCCCAGTGCCCTACTACATACTTGATCAATTATAACTTCATCTACCCTCCTATCCTGGTGGATACAACAGCAATGTATGCTGCATAGAACGTGCCTTTGATGGAGGCATTGTATGACAATTCTTTATTGTGGGCATGGTATTAAGCCAGTGGATTATGAGTTTTTATTAGTGGGTCACATCTATATCACAGCCGCTTTCCTTCATGTGGGCTTCCCCATGTAATATTTGTTTAATCTGATTATAAAGTTTGAAGTATTAACTTACAACTGTGGTTAAAATGCAGCATTAAGACAGTTAAACAGCCTCCTCATTAGCATTAGAGCTATAGTCAAAACACATTACACTTGGCTAATAATTTATTTATTTTTTTATGTAATGGAAATGCCATCAAAGCATAGTTAATCTGAATTGAATTAGATTATAATTGGAGCTCTTGTGCACCAGGAATAAAAATGATTCTTTATTGTTGCGGGATGACAATGCACCACTCTTCCTTCTAAGTTAAGTGGCAGCTGTAGCATTCAGACGATCCTCTCAGCCTCATTTTCTTCAACTGGCGCGGTGGAATGTTACTGCACGTCGGCACCTTGTGCTTAGTAATAAAATGATGAGGAAGTGCATTGCTCTTCTGGTAACACTTCTCTTAAAGGACAGCCATACTTGCTCAGATGAATGGACCGTCCACCTACCATCTTCTCTCAGTGGCCAGTTTTGGTTGCTTTAGAGGAGTCCACGGCAGGAACATTTCCTGTTGTTCCCTCCCATCTTTCAGTAGTCAAAGGTCTCATATCCCGACCACCTAGACCAGGGGTGGGGAACCTTTTCTGTCCTGGGGGCCACATTGAATATTAGTACAAGTTCCAAAGGCCACATAGAGGTTGGGGGCAGGGGTGCTTAATGGGTTTATCCAAGAAAAGGAAAGCCCAGATCATGGATCTGTCCCCTAGCTTTGTGTGTGTGCCCTCCTCTCTGCTCTATTATCATGAGCTCAGTTTTTCAGTGCTTGGGGGTAGAGAACGGATCCAGGGGGCAGATCCAGACACTGGAAAGGGGCCACATAAAAACTTGCCAAGGGCCGCGTTTGGCCCCTGGGCCTGAGGTTCCCCACCCTTGGCCTAGACTAATAGTTATTTATGGACCTATCCACTAAAACCCCATCCAGTCCAGTAATGCCCCAGCAGATGACTGAGGGCTTCTTTAGACATAACAAAGATCGGGTGTCAAAACCCCTAAGCACATGTTTGGCCGTTGTGTGTAAACACCATAACTATCCCAACACCAATTTGGCCACCCGTTGAGCACACGATGTGAACACCATTGCATCACAAGGACAATTTGCGTGTTCCGGCTGAACACATGGCCAGCATTGTGTCCAATGATATTTCATGGTGTGTTAGCAGGCACAACATGGGGAACGAGGTGGCAGTACTTGCGTGCTGAGTGGCGATGAAAACACCAATTTCCCCCAAAATGGACTGTGTGTCTAAGCAGCACCGCATGGTGAACACAGGACCAAACCGGTGTTCATATCAAGGTCAAAACACATATTCAGACACCCGTTGACGTTATGTCTAAAGACACCCTGGGAGTGGGACATGATAGAAGGTTGAAAGATCATGAAAGTTGTGGAACGGGTAAATAGGGAGCTGCTATTTACCATTTCTAAAAACAATAGAACCAGGGGTCACTTCATGAAGTTAACAGGGAGCAGATCTAAAATAAATCAAAAGCAGTACTTTTTTACCCAACATACAAATTGTGGGACTCATTTCCAGAGGGTGTTGCCCAGGTCAGTAGTGTAGCAGGCTTCAAAAAGAGACTGGATGAATCTTTGAAAGCCAGGTCTATAGAGGGCTATTGCCATTGGGGACGGGATGTGGGCGAGCCAACTGAAGTTGAATCCAGACAAGACCAAAGTGATTATGGTTGGCCAGCCTTGTGACCCAGGGTATGTAGAACCCCCTGTCAGTGGTGGGGTCCATCCCTTGGTTACTCACGTTCACCGCTTTGGGCTGCTCTTGGATCCACTGCTGCACCTGGACAGTCAAGTTGTGGCAGTAGCCAGAAGTGCTTTTCACCAACTTCATTTGGTGAGAACGAAGGCTGAAACTCTTTTTATCGGATCCAGATCTGGCCACTGACATCATCCATGCCTTTGTAACTTTAAGGCTAGACTACTACTGTGGGGCTGCCCTTGAAGACTGTTCAGAGGCTGCAGTTGGTGCAGAATGCAGAGGCCCAACTTTTGTCCGGGGCAAATCGCCAGCAGCACATTACACCAGTGCTCCAGAGTCTGCACTGGCTGCCAATAGTGTTCTGGGCACAATTCAAGGGGCTGGTTTTAACCTATAAAGCTCTAAATGGCTTGGGGCTCAGGTATCTGAAGGACCGCCTCTTCCCTTATGTTCCATCATGGCCGTTGAGGCCAGCCGAGGGCGCCCTCTTGTGGGAACCAACTGCCCATAACGTTTTTACCACAAGGGCATGCAGAGAGGCATTCTTGGTGGCTGTCCCACCGTTATGGAACTTCCTCCCCATGGGGGTCTGCTTGAGCCTGCTAATTTTGCGGAGGAGATGTGAGACCTTCTTGTTTGGCCAGGCATTTGGAAGGCAGGGATAGGGACGGATGGGATTGGGTGGTAGGGTTTAGGGAGGAAGATTGGAGGGTAGGGAAGAGTTGGGGTGGGTGGGGATGGGGTTTAGGTGGGAGGTTGTTGTGGGGGGTTGGTCTGGGTAGGGTTCTATTGGTAAATTGTATTTTAATGTTTTTAGTTATATTTTATGTTTTTTTGTAAGCCACACTGAGCCTTCAGGGAAGGGTGGGGTAAAAATATTAACAAAAAACAATAAATAACGGGGTTGGTCAGGGAGACAAGACCCTTGATTGTCAGAAGCTGTGGGAGGATGTCGGGAAATGGATTACTCCATGCAACCTGCTGCGTACTCCTCTGAGGCAACCAAGGCTGGCAACTGTTGGAGACAGAATGCTGGGCTGGATGGACCATTGGTCTGGCCCAGCAAACTGTTCTTATGCTATTGGCTTTCACACACATAGACAATTAGCGTTGGAGGTGACCTCAGAGGTCATCTAGTCCAACCCCCTGCTCAATGCAGGGAATCCACAGCTACAGCATCCCTGACAGACGGGCATCCAGCCTCTGTTTGAAAACCTCCAGCGAAGGGGAGCCCGCCGCCGCCCTAGGCAGCCTGTTCCACCGTCGAACAGCTTTGACCGTTAGGAAGCTCTTCTTAATGTTTAGCAGAAACTTGCTTTCTTGTCATTTGAGCCCATTGGTTCTAGTCCTGCCCTCAGGAGCCACAGAGAACACGTCGGCTCCGTCTTCTATGTGGGAGAAGATGGAGCTAGACCATCAGGTATTTTGAAACGGCGATCGTGCCTCTCCTTAGTCGTCTGTTCTCCAGGCTAAGCATACGCAGCTCCTTGAACCTTTCCTCACAGGACTTGGTTTCCAGACCCTTGACCATCCCGTGGCATGAGTTGCACAGGGTAATCGTGTGCTGAGTGGGGGTGGGGAAAGCATTTCCTTTTGCTTTTAAACATGCTGCCAGTTCATTTCATCAAGTGTCTCCTTGTCATAGTATTTTGAGAGAAGGTAAATAACTATTCCCTGCTTTGAACTACTCAAGGTTTTCTAAACCTCTATCATATCCCCTGTCCTCTTTTTTTTTTTTTAAAATGAACTATTTCAGCCAGTTCATCAAAACATGTTTCTTCAACAAGGGCACTTGTATTTCTCTGCGTCATTGATCACAAACATTACGGGGAGGAGTGTGTGATTCTGGAACATCTCGGTGTAGCAGAGCAGGCTGGCCTGGCATGAATCCTGACAGGATCGGGGCCCACACAACTGTCTGCCTTGGGGAATTCAGCTCAACAGTTCCATACACAGTCACTCATTCTCTAGGGATTTATCTTATAACAAAGTCTTTATTTAGGGACAGTCTCTCAAGCTACCTAGCCAGGTATCACCTTCTGGCTGGCTGGCTACACAATATTCAGTCTCTCAGCCCTCTGGCACCCAAAGTCCTAATGTCCATATAACCATGTACCGTATCACTAGGGCTGAAACTCACCCTCGCTATCTTGCCAAATCTCAGTGAGAATTGGCTTCTCGTCAGGATATGCAAGAACGGGACGAGAATCGACTGATTCTCAACCCATTCTCGCCGGAATTCGCACAGCCAAAAAACCTGCACTGCGCATTCATAAAATGTCCACCGGTGCTGTTTCTGTGCATGCACGGTCCCGGGGTCCATTTTGCGCGTGCGCAGAGTGGTTTTAGGGTTTCAAGAATTTTGTGAGATTTTCGAGAATCCTCAAAAACCACTCTGCGCATGTACAAAACGGCCAGCAGTGGTCATTTTGCTCATGTGCAAAGCACGTTTTGAGATTTTATTATTATTATTATTATTATTATAAGCATTTATATAGCACCAGCGATGTACCTGGCGCTTTACAAAAAACAAGATAGACACGGTCCCTGCCCGAGAGCTTACAAACTAAAGACAGGGGGAGGGGAGATAGGGAAGGGGGAACAGAGAGAGAAACAAGGGATGCGACATTCATGAGGATGTGAGAATTCAGTTACACGTTCTTGGCTTGGTTACAGAATCTCAGCGAGATCTCAGAAGATCTCGCCTGATTTTGTGAGAATCTTGCACATTCTCACGAGAATATGCCAGATTGTTGTTTCAGCACTTGGCTTGCTGTCACCGTGGGGCAGGTTCAGTCTTCTCTGCAGTTCACCAAGCCTCCTTCACCCAGGCAGCCCCTCTGGGCAGGCTTGTCTTAGAGGCAGAACTCCCATCTCTTGCCCCTTCCTCTTTCACCGTCACAGCCCAACTGCAGCCTCTGAGCTCTTGCTCAGCTTTACACTCTGGGACTTAGAGTGCAGTATGGAAAATTTCAGTTAAATATTAGGAAAAGCTTCCTAGATGTAAGAAGAGTTGGACAATGGCATAGGTTGACGTGGGAGACTGGAATCTTCATTTTTGGATGCATTCAGAAACAGACTGGGCAGGCATCTGTTAGTGATCCTGTACTAGACACCCTGCTGGACTAGGTCCCTTGAGGTCCCTTCCAACAGTATGGTTTTGAGATGAGTCCCACAAATGAGTGACAAGTATCAGTTCAGGAGTGGGACCTTCATGAGAAGGTCTGATCCTGGCAGCTTTTGAGCCCCTGCTGAATGATTCTGAGCGCTTGAGCTTCGTGAGCGCAGGATGAAATTTCGAATGTCCTCTGTTCCCATCCAAGTTTCTTCTTGCAAAGGGCTTAGGATGCCTTTATAACAAGCCAGCCTTGAAATGTCAAGTGCAATTTTCTGACAGTCATTTCACTGAGTGTTTAAATACAGCGATTTACATTGTTTTCCTCTAAAGCGAAACATGCTGCTCACTCAGATGTTCAGCGGCTGGATTGATTTATAAACCAGTTTGGCTTGGAATTCTTTTTCATAATAGCTTGCCTAACAATAATAATCATAATAATCATAATAGCACGATACCACAGGGAGAAAAGAATGCTGCTAAAATGAAGGGTCTGATCCTGCACTCGATGGAGTCCATGGAAAAAAAGTCATCTTCTTTAGCAGAAAAATGATGGAGGCGTGAAATAATGAATATCCTCCCCCCGACGGGAAGCTGGAGAACTTTTTTTCTACCTGGTCGCTATGTTTAGAATGTCTCAGACTGAAATTAGACACGGAAAACCCAGAGGACTTGATCTTGGTTCAAAGACTTTATTTTATTTATTTATTTTACAGACTTTTATCCTCCTGCCAAGGCAGCTTGGGGCGGTTTACAATATAAAATATGTATATAAAAATACAATATAAATATAATAAAATTATATAAAATTATCCCTGTGGTATCATTGATATATATATATCAATGATACCACATATCATTGATATGTTGATATATATATATCAACATAAACCACAATGGGGGACATAAAAATAATCAAACAAACCCCCCACCTTCCAACCTAACCCCCAAAGCCCCCACCCTTCAGCCATCTCCCTCACCGAAAGCCTGGTGGAACAGCCAGGTCTTACATTGTTGTCAGAAGGAGGGGAGGTCCGGGGCCATCCGAGCTCTGGCAGAAAGGAGTTCCACAGCCGAGGGGTGGCCACCGAAAATGCCCTCTCCATAGTCACCCCCCGAACAACTCGGGGGACTTCAAGAAGGGTGCTTCCAGTGGACCGCAGGGGCCGATGGGCGGGGGGAGCCGGTCCCGCAAATAGGTGGGGCCCAGGCCGTGCAGGACTTTATAGGTAAGCACCAACACCTTGAATCGAGCCCAGAAGAGTATCGGCAGCCAGTGCAGAGCCTGGAGCACCGGTGTAATGTGCTCATGGCAACCCGTCCCCATAAGGAGACGGGCTGCCGCATTCTGCACCAGCTGCAATCTCCAAACCGTCACTATGGGTGCCCCACGTAGAGCGCATTACAATAGTCCAGTCTTGAGGTGATGAAAGCATGGATGACAGTGGCCAGGCCCAAGTCTGAGAGAAACGGCCAAAGCCGTCACACCAGATGTAGTTGGCAAAATGCGCTCCTCGCCACAGCCCCCACCTGGACATCCAGGCGGAGCTGGGAATCAAGGAGCACCCGCAGACTACAAACCTTGGGGGCCAGTGGGGGATGAACCCCATCAATGACAGGGGATGCCACACCCACTGCCTAGTATCACATCCGTCTTGTCGGGATTCAGCCTCAGGCGGCTCACCCTCATCCAGTCCCCAACAGCCACCAAGCACCGGGTAAGTACCAAGACTGCTGAGTCTGGGTCGGATGCAAAAGACAGGCAGAGTTGGGTGTCGTCAGCATATTGATGGCACTGAACATCAAACCATCTCATGACCTCGCCCAGCAGCTGCATATACACGTTGAATAGGAGAGGGGACAAGATGGAGCCTTGTGGGACTTCACACGAGAGGTTCCAGGGAGATGAAGGACAATCCCCGAGCACCACTCACTGAGTTCTTCCAACCAGGAAAGAGCGGAACCATTCTAGAACAATCCCGTATTATTGATAATACTATGCTGTGAAGTCTTCTTCTTATGTTGTAATATACTGCAGCTTGAGTATACCTGTTCTTTTAGTAATTTCAAAGCAGCATGGGGGAAATGGTTCACTCTCTCTCTTGATGGGAGGTGGGGGTGGGAGTGGCGGGAGGGATCTCCTAGAGGTAAGAAAACATAATGAGGGGTAGGTTGTATCGCGGAAAATTCTTTACCTGTACTGTGACTAGTTGTTTTAATACCTGTACTTTTTGCAACTTATTCAATAAAATTATTCGGGGTGGGGAGAATATCCACCCACCCCGCCAATGACGGGCATCTATGGCGGTCAATGATGGCCACCATGGCGGACCTGGCTGGAAACAGCAGGCTAGCACACATGATAGCCCGCTTCAGCCCGGCCTCCAGGATCACAGCCTGGGCTAGCCGCCAACGTGCCTAGGGGAACTCCGTGGGAAACCTCCTCTTCCCTCACGTGCTTCCGAGCCAAGGATCTACTCAAGGCAGGGAGAAGGCTGGACAGCTCTCAGAAATAAACGCTGGCCTCCCAGATGCTTCTGCTGCATACACTATCCCACCTCCATCCCCTGCCATTGGACCGTGCCATCCGCAGCAGGCACTTGAGGGCCTGCAAAAATAGTTACTTTTAAAAAAAATAAAAAACCTTTTCAAGCCTTTTAAAATACTGAAGGGAAAAAAAAAATCAGCCAAAAGCTTGGAAAAGAGAGAGAGAGAGACTTTGGCAGAGTCTTATATAACTGCCCCTATGCTAAAGAAAGCATAAGAAAAAAGAAATAGGTGATGGCAAACCTAAATCTACAAGTGTCCCATGCTGGGAACAAGGAGAGGTGCGCAAGGTCACTCTGTGCCTCTCTGTTAATTGTTCCTTGTTCCAGACCCAAATGTATCCTTGTCCCACTTTCTACCCCTCTGAAATATCGCTTCCTGCAACACCAAGCCTGAAAGCATGAGAGACGACAAAACTTTACCACTGGAAGTTAATGTCATCCCTCCCCCCGGCCCTTCCCTTTTCTTTATGTTTTTACATCACCGATCGGGGGGTTTCCTCCACATCACGTCCCACATTTGGACTTTGTGAACTGTGGGAAAGTGGGTGAAAATGTAAGTGGCAGAAGAGCGTCTCGGGGAAGCCGCTGGTAACTCGGTCAGGATCAGGTCCGGCTGCGGAACAAATGTTCACGCAGCCAGGCCGGGGGGGGGGAGGTAGGGAGCCGCACAAACATGCCGCTATCCAGCCCCACCCCAGACTCCGACCAGTGACCCGTCCCCTCCAATGATGGGCAGCTATGGCGGCCACTGACGGCCACCATGGTGGCTAGTCATGGTGACCACTCCGGACCTGACTGGGAACAGCGAGCTAGCACATGTGATAGCCCGCTTTAGCCCGACCTTCAGGATCACAGCCCGGGCTAGCCACCAATATGCCAGGGGAACTCGGTGGCAAACATCTGAATTGCCCCAAACAAATGTGACAGTGGCCCATGGGCCAAAGTGGGTTCAAGCAGGCCTAAGCAGGCCACCATCACATTTTCTAACACTCACTAAGGTGTAGAGGACAAGGCACCATATGTCCCATTCCCATTACAGCCTCTGAGGTCAGCTAGGAGCACCCTCTTGTAGATTATTCTCTGCCAAGTTTCCTGCCCCCGGAGATTTGTCGAAGCCCAAGCTTGCTCATCTTCCAGAGGTGATGTCAGAGACCTTTTTGTTTGGCCAGGTGTTTGACAGGCAGGAATAGGGTTGGTCTGGGGGTTCAAAAGGTGATTAGATGTTTTCAGATGCTTTTGTATGTTGTAAGCCACCCTGAGCCTTAATGGGAAGGATGGAGTATAAACTTAAATCAAATCAATCAATCAATTACGGTGGGCTCAGAATGGGGCATTACTATGCTCGGAAAAGGTAAGAGGACCCTTTTGCTCCAACATTTGTGATGTAGTTATTGACATCTTGGCCAGCCCTGGCTTAAACACTCTACTGCAAGATGACTTGCTAGCTAGGGTTGCCACTACTCGCAGTTCTGACCCCGATACTTCTGTTTTGGCCTCTGGGAATGTTGGCATCAAAGCCACGAGAGGTGGCAACTCTATTCCTAAGAGAGATGCTGTAGCTCAGTGGTTCCCAGACTTTTCATTTACATGATCCTATTTTGAAATTTAAATATATTAATTTCCCACCACCGCAGACAGCAACAAATCCATGCAAACCTATCCCCACCTCCACCCAGACTACTGCAATTCCTGTAAACTGGGGTGGCCATAATGTACCTCTGAAGTGCGACTCTTGCCTCATGATAGTCCTGTGTCCTCTGCTATCTTAATGGGCCTGTTGTCTCTTTGTTGCCCCCGAGCCTCAGCAGCTGAATCCCAGCTGCTCCTCCAGAATCTCAGCAGCCAGGACGGCAGAACACAAGGTCCACCAGCCAATCCCAAAACCGGAGGGATTTCTCTGTGTGTGCATGCATGGGTGTCTTGTGCCTTTCGGCCATATGAACATTTTAGTATGTGGCTCTCAAGGTTGGGAACTTTTGTCAGACCTGGTAACAGGAACAACAGTGGGGGATGTGGGTGTATGGAGCCATGGGTTCAAGTCGCTAGAAGGAATGGAGCATCAGCAGGGAGTAGGTTCCCAAGGGCTCACTTCCTGTTGTGTAAATCAAGGTGGGAAATACAGTCGCAGGATGTAGCTACCTTTTGATTGGTTGGGGTAGGTTAGGAGGTTTCTTTCTGCTGTAGTCAGGAATTGCCATACCCCGTGGCCCCCCCCCATCCTACCTGCGGAGGGGGGGCAGTCTTAGGCGGAGCGGGGTTTGCCCCACTCCCGTTTGGAGGAAGAAGCCAGCTCTGGGGGCGGGCAAGCCGGCAGTGGTGTTTTCGGCACAAAGCCAGGTCTCGCGAGGCAGGACTTGGCAAGCGCCATTTTGTGGACGTGACTGGAGCAACCCAGTCGCGCCGAAGAGGAACAGCAGAGAGGAAGCACCCACCCACCCTACCTCTTGCACTGTGGGTTTTTTACATACTTGTCACCCTTGAAGGGGGCCGGGAAGGAATTTTTGGTGACAGGACCTGATTGGCATAGGGGCCTGTTGGTTTTTCGCCTTCCTCACAGTGCAGGATGATTACAATTGGAGACACTGGGAGAGGTCGGATGTGCTTAGTATATTTCTTTGTCGCACTCGCAGGGGTCCGGGGTATTAATTAACAGGTTAGTAGAGTAGCTGTTCGTTTTATTTTATTTATTTATTTATTTATTTCATTACATTTGTTAGCCGCCCCCTCATGCCTACGGCATCTCAGGGCGGCTTACAATATTATAAAACCCAATAATAACAATAAAATCAACAACAATAAACCTAACCCACAACAGTTTAAAAACATCACTAAAAACAACCCCCACCCTCCCACGCTCCCCTCCAAAGGCCTGGGCGAACAGCCAAGTCTTACAAACACGTCGGAAGGCCAACAGGCCCGGGGCCTGGCTCATTAAGTCATCTCCTTAAGAGATGGGGTCACGGGCGAATCTAGAGCAGGGGCGGCCATCTTCCAACCCAGGAGGGAGGGTTGAGCCAAACACTGGACGACAGGGGCAGTCCCCGTGGCGACCGCCACTTCCCTCCGTCTTCAGTCACGAGAGGTCCAGTACCTCCACGACGAGCCGGGCGACTGGAGTTACAGTGACCTAGTGTCAGGTAGACATTACGCAGTACCGAGGGACATCAGGCCGCCCAAGTTAGATGCTACAGTTAGTTATTACATAGTGGTTAAACGTATAGTTTAAGCTGCACCCAGGAGGAAGGATTCCCCCTTCCCGATTTTCACGATGGTCAATAAAGAGCGCGTCCTTTAAATCCCAATACTTGTCCTTGTCTTCTTCCAGGGGGGTGCTTGGGCAATCCATGTTTGCTGTGTTTTCCCCATTGCTGTTGACTATAGTCTATGATTTGCCTTGGTTAGGATGACCTGTATCTGTTAACCAATATCTATAGCCTGCTTGTGCTGTCTAAGTAGGGTGGCCATACCTCCCCTTTAAAAGAGGGCACTTATGAAAAATGCATGGTGCAGGGCTGCACTGGAACCAATGCAGCCCTGCAACATGTATTTTCATAACTGTCCTCTTTTAAAGGGGAGGTATGGCCACCCTATGTCTAGGTGGCTACAGACAAAGCCCACTACTAGAGGAGGACTGGGAGATGAAATAGCCAGGGTCAGCCTTAGAAGTGGCAGGGCCTGGGATGGGGGAAAGGGTGGCCAAGGATTGAGTGGTGGACCCTGCAGGGGAAACACATGCCTCAGGAGCATTAGGAGGGCCCCTACCTCTACTCCTGTAAGGCCATGGGAACATTCCCACTGCCACCACAGCTCTTGAGGTGCTTTCCCTCCCACTGCCACTGCTTTTGAACAGCAGTAACAGTAGGACTGGGGTCCCAGAAATCTCCGGGGTGGCAAAGCTAACAGAAGTAAGAGGAGTGGTGCTGGTGGGGGTGCTTCAAGGGTAGCAGCTGGGATTCCAGAAAAGGCCTCCACACAGCATAGTACCCACGGCAACTGCCTAGTTTCCCTGCCCACTCTTCCCCCTGGAAATAGCGGTGTTTCTTCCACAGTTCTGGCTGGAGTATACAGCACACACTGAGAATTGCTGAAGCAGAGATTCATCTGAGATATGGCGGCTTAAACTCCGTGTTGCTAAGCATGTGGGCAGCTGTCAATCACTCGTGCCTGAGTTGTGTTTAGGCATGCAAATCTGAGGGAGATGCCAAATGAGAAGAGAAATTTCAGGACCCAGGTGCCAGGAGAAGTTAATATTCATTCTTTTCTTATTTAAAGGGTAGCTTTGAGGGGAAAGTGAGCAAATAAGCAGCAGCTGCAACTTCTGTGCTAACAAGAAAGGGATTTTCAGGCTCCTGCACATCAGTATTTAGCAAGTCCAGAATGTCTCATTCAGCATTGCATGGCACAGATGACATATCCGTACATCCTGCACACATGCATGTGTACACACACACACACATGCACACACACACACGGGATACTTTGAACTGGCCATTCCGGTTCTATGGAAATTTTCATCAAAATTGGTTTAGATAATTGGAGCGGCGATCAGAATTCCATTTGAAATTTTCTGTTCGAATTCCATCCCAACAATTTGCAAATGTGCAAAACAGCCGTGGCTCTACTGGGCGTGCACAACATAATGGCTACCGCCCAACGAAATAGCCGCAGCCGTACATGGGAAAGGTGGCTGGACAGCCAGTGCCATCTTGTTGTACGGCGGCCGCCATTTTGCTCAGGCACAGTATGGCCAGTTATTTTGCACATGTGCAAAGGGGACCGTTGGTTTTTTTGTTTTTGTTTTTATCAGTTCCAGTGTAACAGAATTGGAAAGTTTGTTCATTCTGCATTTTGTCAGAACGAATTAAACGACCAGATTCCATTGAAAATGAAAAGCAAAAATCCATCCCTACACACAGTCACTCCCCCTCTCTAGCATGGATCATGGTGGGTAGCAGTGATGGCAACCCGGCCTCTGATGGGTGGCTTCAATTCTGGCACTCAGGTCTTTGGTAGCAGCCACATTGGTGCTTCGGTGTCAGGTGCGCATGGGTGGGTATGCTGGTGCTCTGATAGCAGCCTCCTTCAATAGTGGAACATTGCTCAGCCAAGACAGGAATGCAAAATTGGGGCTGTCCCCCACTGGGAGGTATGAAATTTATTTATTTTATTAATTTATTTTATTGTATTTGTATGCTGCCCCCTCATGCCTACAGCATCTCAGGGCAGCTTCCAACAAACATAAAACAGTATAAACATCATAAAACCATGTTAAAATCTAATAAATTCAATTTACATATAAACAACTAAAAACACTAAACCACCCCCTCATATAAAAATTTATATTTTTATATGAGTAGCGGAGGGCAAGGCGGTCCCTGAGATATCCAGGTCCAAGAGCATATAGGGCCTTATAGATCAAAATCAATACCTTGAACCTGGCTCGGTACGTTATAGGCAGCTAGTACAAAGCACGGAGCACCGATGTTATGTGCTCTCTTTGGCCCGTCTCTGTTAGGAGACGGGCCGCCGCATTCTGCACTAGCTGCAACCTCCGGGCCAGTATCAAGGGAAGCCCCACGTAGAGCACGTTACAGTAGTCCAGCCTCGAGGTGATGAAGGCATGGATCAAGGTGGCCAGGTCAGTTCTGGAGATATATGGGCGCAGCCTCCGTACCAGATACAACTGGTGGAAAGCCGCCTTTGCCACCCCAGCCACCTGCTGATCCAGACGGAGGTCTGCATCCAATAATACCCCCAGACTCCGAACCTGCTGGGCCACGGAGGGGCTCACCCCCTCCACAAGAGGGGGCAACACCTCCCCCGCTCAACCGACCGCCATCACCTCCGTCTTATTAGGATTTATCTTCAGTCTGCTCTGCCATAACTAAACTGCCATGGCCTCCAAACATTGGGATAGCACAGACACTGCAGGACCTGGGTCAGCGGAAAATAGGAGGTACAATTGAGTGTCATCCGCATATTGGTGGCAGTGCACACAAAAACCTCTCACGATCTCCCCCAAGGGCTGCATATATACATTAAACAATAAAAGAGACAGGATTGAACCTTGCGGAACATCACAGTTCAGGGCCCGGGGGCTAGATGTTTCTGCCCCAACCCACTGGGTCCTTCCCGAGAGGAATGACTGGAACCAATCCAAGGTGGTCCCATCCAGACCCCCCCAGGTCACGCAACCATCTCAACAGCAGCCCATGGTCCACCATGTCAAACACAGCCGAGAGATCTAGCAGGATCAGTAATGTTAACATCCTGTGTCCATCTCCTGGCGGAGATCGTCCACCAAAGCCATCAGTGCGGTTTCCGTGTCATAGCCAGGTCGGAACACTGATTGAAACGGGTCCAGAAAACCGATGCTGCCTAGGTGATCCTGGAGCTGTAAGGCCACCGCCCGTTCAATAACCTTCCCTAAAAAGGGACGGTTAGAGACAGGTCGGTAGCTGGCGAGTGCATCCACATCCAAAGATGGCTTCTTCAGCAGGGGGTGCACCACGGCCTCCTAGAGACTGGGGGTCAAACTTCCCTGCCGAAAGGACGCGTTGATTACCCCCACCAGCACCAACCCCAACGTCTCCCTAGAGGCTTTCACCAACCAGGACAGGCAAGGATCTAATTCACAACTGGTGGCCCTAACCGACCCCAGAATCCCCACAGCATCAGCTGGCGTCACTTCCTGAAACTTATCCCAGAAAGATGGACCAGACAGAGCCCCCAACACCTCATGCTCCATTTCTACTGGCTCTAATCCAGCGTTTAAGTTGCTCTGGATCCGAGCGATCTTGTCTGCAAAGTAGGTGGCAAACTCCTCACAGTCCAGGCGGAGGGAGGCCGGACGGACCAGCCCCTGCACCACCCGGAACAGCTCTGCTGGACGCAACTTTGCAGACGCTATGAGGGTGGCAAATAATTCCTTCTTTGCCACCCTCACAGCCTCAACGTATGACTGCAAATGGGCCCTACGGAGAAGTCGGTCGGATTCAGCGCGAGTCCGATGCAAGCGTCGCTCTAGTCGCCTACCCTCCTGCTTCATACCCCGCAGCCCCTCAGTAAACCAAGGGGCCCTGCGGTGTCAAGACAGGGGACGTCTCAGAGCCACCTTGGCAACGGCTGGCGGGGTCCAGGGTTAAATCCTCCAGGGCCTCCTGGAACCACGAGGTTCCATCAGCCTCCGAGGGCGGACCATCCTAACTGGTACCTTCCCCTTCTGGAGGTGGTGCACTGAGAGACTGGTCTGAAGGAGGTAATGATCTGTCCATGACAAGGACATAGTTGTTACATCCCCCACTACCGGATCACCCGCCTCAAGGCCAGAACAGAACATCAGGTTGAGGACATGTCCCCCCACATGGGTCAGGCAGCTGACAACCTGGGACAAATTAATGGTTGCCATGGCGGCCATGAATTCTCGCTTCTCCCCCACAAGGCCGGTGTCGGTACAGACATTGTAGTCCCCCAGGACCAAAGTCCTTGAGGAGCCCAGCGCCACCACCGAGACCAGCTCCGCTAGAGTGGAGAGGGATGCCGCCGGACAGGAAGGGGCCTGGTACACCAGCACCATCCCCAAATTGCCCCATGCCAAATCAAACACCACATAGAGGGCCTCGATCCCAGGAATATCTGGAACTGGCTACCTCCTAACTGACCATGCCTCTTTAAAAATCACAGCTACACCACCTCCCCGGCCCCCGGCACAAGGCTGATGCTGCACGGCATACCCGGCTGGGACAAGGTCAGCCAAAATTGGCCCCGCCTCCTCATCCAGCCAGGTCTCTGTTATGCATGCAAGGTCCGCTGCCCCATCCAGGATCAAGTCCCAAATTATTGGGGCCTTATTGACTACGGACCTTGCATTCAACAACATCAGTCCCCTGCCGAGGGACCCTGGACCCAAGTCCCCTTGGCTCTCGGGTGGATGACAGACCCTCTGTGGCTCCACAAGGACCCTAGGGCCCTTGGGTACCCGAGCCTTCTGCCCCCATTGACCATACCGTCCACAACCCAGGACAACCCCAATGGCCATGTCCTCCCCTCCATTCACACCGTCCTGACCCCCTCCCACCGGCTGCCTTCCCAGCATCCCTGGAGCCCCCCCCCCCCCCCCCCCCTAACCCAACCCCCAACCTGCCGGCCATCCTGCTGCCACCAGGGGCCGGCACCAACACCCCAGTTCCCTCTCCCCCAACCAGCCCTTGCCACGGGATGCCGAGCGGGGCCCCCCACCCGCTGCCACCAGGTGGTCCCCTCTCCCCAACCCCCCACAAACCCATATTGAGGGGAATTGGGGCAGACTGAGACGAGGAAGAAAGACCAGTTAGAACAGAGCAGAAGAGAAGAGAGAGTCAGTGGGGTGGGGGCTGAACGCGTGGTATAAATGGAACAGAGATTAGATTTTCTTTCCACACGTAGTACCTGCAATTTCGCGTAGGTTTTGAGCTGCCCAATCGGGAACAGATTACCAAACTGAGCAACCAGCAATCCAAAATGTTGAGTTAATGGGGCAGTGGGACTTAATTCAATTTACCAATTTCCGTGTTACCGATGACCATTTCCAGTTTACCGCTTCTGAGAATTTGCCGGTTGCTTGGTTACTCTGTTTTAGTCAATTACTTTGGGTGGACTCACATGTACCCTGATTATATCCCATGTTTACGGGGCCCCAGAACATGTATAATGAGCCCCGGATTAGTGTTACATGTAAGGGAGAAAATGGGAGCTCAGCCCTCACTTTAAATGCTGATTGGGAGTTTAGATATAATCTGACATTGGATTTAATAATCAGTGTATGTGTGAGATCACCCTTTGACTCTGCACGGGCACAGGGCGTTCCTCTCTCCCGCCCCTTCTTTAGCTACATAAGAGTGTTGCTCTCCATCTTGTTTTGTGGGCTGTGTTAGAAAGTAAACTTGTGAGCAGGATAAATGTGCAAAATACACAGCACCACAGGCTAGTAATGCAGTAAGTCAAGTAACTCAGCAACCAGTACCTGAAGATTCAGGCACCCCCAGTGAATCCAGGCTGCCAATGTGGGGTCGTGGATAAAGTGCTGGGCTTGGACTTGGGAGACCAGGATTTGAATCTCACCCTAGCCAATGAACTCACTGGGTGGCCTTGGACAAGTCACAACTTCTCTGCCTCAGTTTCCCATCTGTAACATGAGAATAGTTAGTTAGTTAGTTTGAAAATAAATTTTAATATGTGTGTGTCTGTCTTTCCCTGCGTGTTCCCCCTCATCCTTGTCCATCTTAGATTGTAAGCCCGCTGGGGCAGGGTCCTGTCTCCAAAAATCTGTGCCTGTAAAGTGCTGCGTACACCTATTAGCGCTATAGAACTGATTAGCGAGACCCAACAAGCTGCTCAAATGCACCAGCTGGCTTTTGAAAGTGATAGGCCCCAGCTGGGACCACTGCAGAGCCCAGCATCGCAGTGGTCCCAGATGGGGCTTGTCAGTTTCAAAGGCTACTCCCCCCCCCCACAGAGCCTATTACGTGAGAGGTGCTGTTGGGGGAGCACCAGCCAGCCCTTGAAAGTGGTAGGCCCTGACTGGGACCGCTGCAGAGCCGGGCTCCACGGTGCTCTCAGCTGGCACTTGTCAGTTTCAAAGTGGCTGTTGGGGGTGGGGGGAGTCCCAGCCTGCCTTTGAAACTGACACGCCCTGGCTGGAGCGCTGCAAAGCCAGCCTTGAGTAATGCTCATATTTTCAGAGGTCGAGCACCTTCTTGGTCCTCGGGTAGCCTGTCAAATGCCCAATTAGGTGCCCGAAGATGCAGCATCACCCACAGGTTCTAATTTTAGTACCCAATTCAGCTCTAATCAGGTAGTAAACAGGTACCATTTAGTAGCAGACAATAATTGACAATACTCAGTCATTGAGATGTCAATGGATTTATCTGTTTGCACAGGCACCCAATTCAGCTCTAGTATCAAGGCTTCCTGAGACAAGGCTTTCACTGGGCAGGGCATCTTCAACCTTGGTAGGATCCTTAGCATTTAATGTTTCAAGCATAGGCATTGGAGCTCTTTATGAAAAATTAACCCCATTCTGCAGATGAGGAAATGGAAGCACCAAATCATAACCCTAGACCACTTGATGATTCAGCAACAGTTATTTGGGTTGCCACCTTCTTTAGAGCTTTGATCCAAAGGAGATGGAGCAAATGGTCCCCCCGTCCCCACCCCCTTACCAATATGGTCAAGCTCCCTTCGGAGTGTTATGGCATCATGGCACTCTGCACGAGGTGGGACTATGTCAGAAATGGGGTGCGAGAGTGGAGTCACTTTGCCCCATTCTTTTATGATATGGCATCACCCCAGTTGCACCCAACTTGAAAAAAAGGTATCCTTGGGTTATACAAACATTCCTGGGCAGGGAGGAAATTGAGGCTTCACCAGAAGAAGATGGGTGAAAATCCAGAGACATTGGGTAAAAACAGGCACACGACACAGCCTGGGGATGGGGGACGACCTTGGCAGGGTCAGGTTGGCACACTGAATGTGTGCCTGAAAGGGCCGGCCAGCGTGCCCTCTCCTCCCCTGCCCTCCCTCCCCTATCCCCCCCCGCCAACAGGGGTACAAACAGATGCACAGCCATACGGCCCCTCCCCCAACGTGCCCTCAGCGCCCCGTGCCCTGGCATGACGGGCAGCCATGGCGGTCTATCACAGGAAGCCATGGCATTCCTGGTGAGGGATGGTGCCACTAACAGATGCGCAGGCCTGCTATGGTCCGTTGACTTGCCTGGGCAGCCCTTGGAATCATAGAATCATAGAGTTGGAAGGTACATCAAAGGTCATCTAGTCCAACACGCTGCTCAATGTTAATCCACAGCTACAGCATCCCTGACACCAGCCTACACCCTACCTAACCCTACACCAGCCTCTGTTTGAAAACCTCCAGCAAAGGAGAGCCTCCCACCGCCCTAGGCAGTCTCTTCTACTGTCAAACAGCACAGGGCCCGGAATCATACAGGGGACCAAATCCAGACCAGCTGCCTACCTGGGCTGAGGCAGCAGCAGGCCCACATCTGGCAGCCGGCCCGCAAACAGACGCACCAGGGATATTTGGCCCAGGTGCACCAGACTCTCATTGTGTCTGTTTTCACCTTCAGGGTCAAAACAAGCTGTAACAAGTATCCGTTGCTACCCAGTATCCAGTCGAATATCACAGTATCTGATGGTATCCAGTAAGTATCTGGTGGATATTTGGTTAACCAGATTACCATTTATCATTTACCAAATTACCATTTACCACATTACTGTATGCCCATATTTATTTATTTACTTCCCTCTCTCCTTCTCTCCAGACCTGGTTCGGTTATTATTAATTATTATTATTATTATTATTATTATTATTATTATTATTAACAAACATTTATATAGCGCCAGCAGTGTACCTGGCACTTTACAAAGTAATAAAATAGACACGGTCCCTGCCCCTAGGGCTTACAATCTGAGAGACAGGAGCTGGGGGAGAGACTTAGGAAGGGGAACAGAGGGAGAGACAAGGGGTCTAACATTCATGAAGATGCGAGGTCTCAAGTGCACGTACTTGGCTTGGTTACGATGAGAATGACAGCAGGCAGGTCCATGTTGCAAGGATAAGGGTAAACCGATCGTAGGTATAGGAATAGTGGCTCAGCAGGATAAAGAGTCAGACAGAGCAGAGCGAAAGAGGTGAGTTTTAAGGAGAGATTTGAAGGTATGAAGGGAGGGGGCAAGGCGGATGTGGACAGGGAGGGAGTTCCAGGCATGGGGGGCAGCAAGTGAGAAGGGACGAAGGCGCTTAGGGGAGCAGGGAAGGCGTGGAAGGGTGAGAGAAGGGACAGAGGAGGAGCGAAGTGCACGGGCTGGAGTATGGAGGGCGATAAGTGCAGAGAGGTAGGGGGGAGCAAGGTTGTGAAGAGCTTTATAGGTGAAGACTAGGAGCTTGTGCAGGATTCGTTCAGGAAGGGGAAGCCAGTGAAGCGAAGAGAGGAGGGGCTGCACATGGTCGAAGCGACTGGCGAGGTAGATGACCCTGGCAGCAGAGTTTTGGACAGAGATGAGGGGAGAAAGGTGAGACCGGGGAAGGCCAGTGAGAAGGAGGTTACAGTAATCGAGGCGAGAGATGACCAGAGCATGAACAAGAGTTTTGGCAGACGAGACAGAGAGAAAAGGGCGAATCTTAGCAATGTTATGGAGGGAGAAGCGACAGGATTTAGCAACAGAGTCAATGTAGGGTTTAAAAGAAAGGGCTGAGTCAAAGATGAAGCCTAGGCTACGGGCTTGGGGGACAGGCAGGATGGTGACTCCATCAATAGTTATTGACAGTGAGGAAGGAGAGGAAGGATGAGGGGGGAAGATAAGGAGTTCAGTTTTAGCCATGTTGAGTTTGAGTTGACGTTGAGACATCCAGGTAGAGATGTCAGAGAGACAGTTGATGAGACGAGCTTGAACAGAGGGAGAGAGAGAAGGAGTAGAGAGATAGAGTTGAGTGTCATCAGCATAGAGGTGGTATTGGAAGCCATGGGAGGCAATGAGTTTGCCTAAGGATGAGGTATAGATCGAAAAGAGGAGAGGTTATGCGGCAAAGCGGTAATTGGTAATACAGTCAATGGTAATTCAACAAGCAATAAGCGGTAATATCTGGTGTTCTGGTTTGGCTTTTAACAGCTGCTGTAACCGGCTATGACATCATGGCACTCTGCAGGAGGTGGGACTATGTCAGAAATGGGGTTGGAGAGTCGCTTTGTCCCATTCTCTTATGATATGGTGTCACCCCAGTAACACCCCTCTTGAATAACTAGAGTACTGGATATTAACCACGGCTGATAATTTTGGTATCCATTTCAGCACTAGTCAAAACCAGAAGGATGGTAACCCTAACAGCTATTCAAATAGAGTAGCTTCCAATTCCATCTCGATCCACTGGGCCAAGCTGTTCTCAGGGAGGAAGTCCGACTCAGTTCTTATGCTCTTTCAATAGTAGAGGTCTCTTTGCAAGGCACATGAATTATGCTTATAAAGCCAGTGAATAAAGTCTATTTCCCTAAACACTCACCACTCCTTCACAATAATTGCTAGGCAGACAGTCACATTTGTGTGAGTTTGATAAATGTTTTATTTACATGAAAACGTCTCAGCGAACACCCACAGTAAACACGAGGTGGTAGTCAAAACGTTTTCACATTTGTTATCCCCAGGGTGGGCTGAGGGTTTTCTTTGTCTGCTGCAAACTTGCTTTTCTTTCTTTATCTATTTGTGAAAATTAATTACCTAGAGTTGTTGAGACCCCAGGTCTTTTTTTGATACTAGCCTTAAGTAAAATAACAATATCAATAATAGTAATGAATTAAGTGCATTTGTAAATCAAGTGTTAGGAAAACATGAATTCCGCAATAAGAAGGATTGGGCACTTCAAGCTGTGGGGCAGGGCTGGAGCCCACGTAATTGGCAGCGAATGTGGGAGGCAGCAGCGTGTCTCGAAGTGTCTCGACGGTAGTGTGGTCTAGTGCAGAGGGAGCAAGTGCTAATCCTGGCTCTTAACTGTATAACCGACAGCACGTCCTCAGAGACAAAATATTCAAGCATCCTTCCATTTTGGCTGCCTCCATGTTTGGATGGTGTGGCAGGGAACTGACATGGGGTGAGTTCTAGCAGGATTACCTCCTGGGCTAGCAAGCATGCATGGGAGTAAAGAGGCATTAGTCTGATCAAGTCCAATCGGAGTATATTAATTTATTATTATTTATTATTATTATTATTATTATTATTATTATTATTATTAATAATAATAATAATAATAATAATAATAATAATAATAATAATATTTATATAGTGACAGCAATGTACCTGGCACTGTACAATCCACAGTCAGAGACAGGTCCCTGCCCCTAAGGGGCTCACAATCTGAGAGACAAGGGAGGGGGATACAAGGGAGAGGTAAACATCAGGAAAGACCAGAGTTCATTCATGAAGTTGAGAAGTTGCAGGCTCACATGCTTTGCTTACATTTTATTTATATAGTGCCCCCCCCCGCCCACCATGCACATACATTTGCTGCCCATGTATAATACCTGCATTTTCGAGTAGTCTGTCAGATGCCTGCTCAGGACCCAAGTACCGATTTGGCACCCAATTACCTGAAAATACCAGGTATTACCTTTACCAAGTTACTGCTATACTCATTAAAACTGGTATGGTAAGTTAGAAACACAGTACTGACGACCAGAAAAATCAGGAGGGAAGATGGTAAATTGGTAACATGGTAGCCCATGATAGCCCATTGGGCACTAATTGAGAACCAATTAGTACCCGATGTTACCAGGTCAGGCGGAGTACTGAAGTTCCAATGGTTTTACCTGGTTTTGTTGGTACTTGTTTCAGTCCTAACAGGGATACATGCTCAAGGTCGAGAAGTAGCAGTGCACGTGCTTGACTTGGGCCACTTTCAGACACACATACCCACACACATACCCACACACATACCCACGCAGGAGGGAATGCACAGCCAGGATAGGCGTGGGGATCGGCTGGTCTAAAAGC
>QEPC01006909.1:3291255-3309259 GCA_003113815.1 Sphenodon punctatus | reverse complement strand
GGCATGATGTTTCAGCTCCCAGCACCACCCGCTGGCTTCTGTCTGAGAGGAATGAGCAGAACCATCCAAGAACAGTCCCGTCCAGACCCCCCAGATCTCGCAGCCGTCTCAACAGCAGCCCATGGTCCACGGTATCAAAAGCGTCTGAGAGATCTAGCAGGACCAGAAGTGTCGACCGTCCTGCGTCCATCTCCCGGCGGAGGTCATCGGCCAAAGCCACCAACACCGTCTCAGTACCATAGCCAGGGCGAAATCCAGATTGAAAAGGGTCAAGGAAACCGATGCTATCAAGATGCTGCTGAAGCTGCAGTGCCACCGCCCGTTCAATAACCTTCCCTAAAAAGGGAAGGTTAGAGACAGGGCGGTAGCTGGCGAGCGCATCCACGTCTAAAGATGGCTTCTTCAGCAGGGGACGCACCACAGCCTGCTTAAGGCTCGGCGCCAATCTACCCTGCCGAAGGGACGCACTGATAACCCTCGCCAGCACTGTCCCTAGCGTCTCCCTGGAGGCTTTCACCAACCAGGACGGGCATGGATTGAGTTGACAACTGGTGGCCCTAACAGACCCCCAGGACATCCGCCGCATCGGCTGGTGTCACTTCCTGAAATTCAACCCAAGAAGATGCACCAGACAGGGCCTCCACAACTTCACGTTCCTCACTTCAATCCGGTGTTGAAGTCGCTCTGGATCTGAGAAATCTTGTCTGCAAACTCGCAGCGGGCCTGGGACAGGTCCCCATCCAGGCAGAGGGAGGCTGGACTAACCAGTCCCCGAACCACCCGAAATAGCTCCGCCGGGCGTGACTTCGCAGACGCTATGAGGGCAGCAAAGAATTCACAGCCTCAACATAGGACCTCAAATGGGCCCTATGGAGAAGACAGTCAGATTCAGAACGAGTCTGACGCCAGCGTCGCTCTAGTCTCCTACCTACCTGCTTCATACCCCGCAGCCCCGTGGTAAGCCACTATAGGCAGCCAGTGCAGAGAATGGAGAACTGGTGTAATATGCTCCGGTGGCCTTTCCCCGTCAGGAGGTGGGCCACTGCATTCTGCACCAGGTGCAGCCTCCGAACAGTCACCATGGGTAGCCCCACGTAGAGCATGTTACAATAGTTCATTATGTGGTAATGTGGTTTTTTTTTTAAAAAGGGAAAAGGTTAACCAGTTAATCTGCTGAGCAATATACAGTCGGTGGGGCCGATCCCATGCCCCATGGATCCTGCGCATAACCACCGTGTGCCTGTCCATTGGAAATACATTGTGCTGTGTGGAATCCACACGGGACCTGCGCAGATATTGTGCAGAGTCCACACAGAGGTGTTTGAGATTGTGTCCGTTGCTCGGCATCTGGTCCTTGCCGTAGCAGGTCGGATACCAGAGATATCCGGTGGATGCTGAAGCATGCCGGATAACTGTTTCAGCTTTAGTAAGGATTTCACACAACTCTTCAAATGTGGGGTTGTGCCACTGTCCACTCGATAATGCTGTTGTGTGAATAAATTCAAGAAGAGCTAGATTGGCTCAAGGAACCTGGTGCAGACAAGACCAAATTGTGCAGCTACAGAAACTGGAACTGATTCTCAAGTGCAGACATCCCTATTTTTTTATTGCGTGATAGAAGTGGCTTTGAAGCACACTGTGATACAGAGTCAGACCCTACAAAAAAAGATTCCACCATTTTGGTTTGGGCCCAAGAGTGTGATCCATTAGGATCGGGACAGCAGAGAACAATTCACATACAAAGCAATTATATTCCCCCAGCTTTTATTTGAATGTCACTCTTTGGTTAGTTCCTGCTTCTCTCCTGCAGTGCCGTTGATGAGAGCTGATCAGAGACAATCGCCGATCCATCCCCAGGCAGTCTTCTACTGAGAATTGATTCGTTCGGGTACTGAAGTGCCAGCATTGGTACCGATTCACTGTTCATGCCCTGGGTAATCTTCAACACCTTTTGCAAATTGTGTTCAAAACACTGCTCTGGCTGTGAGTGCAAGATTTAAATTGGTTGTTGTTTTGCACCCATATCGCACTGGTATAATTGCACGAGGCATCCCACTTCATATCCCTTCAGTCTCCTGGATTTCTTGATCAGAGAATAACACTATAGAGTTTTAGGGCTTTCAGTGTGCTTAAGAGGTCATCTAGTCCACCCCCATAAGCAGAACCACATGATCCTGGAGAGGTGATTATAAAACCTGATTTAAAGACTTACTGGAATGGGGAAACCACAATCTCCCTCGGTAATCATCACTTCAACTACCTAGCTGTCTCTATGGTAACCAAGTGTCAGGCCCATACTCCCACTCCCTCTGGCTTCCTGAACTGATGGCTAGAACACCTGCAGGCCCAGCTACTCCCCCACAAGTGTCCTCCCTTGTCTGCCCTGACCTGCCCCATCTCTGGTCCCTCCTAGTCCTTGCCTCGCCTCCCAGTTTCCTGGCTGGCTGCCAGCCAGTATATAAGGCTGGCTTGTCGCTCTAGGAAGCTGAGTGGAACAACATACCCCGGCCTCTGGATGTTGTCTTGCTCCCACCTTAGTCCTGGTTCCCCCTGCCTTATACCACATTCACACCTGACGCCTGGCGCTGTTAAAATGATGCGCAGGTAAAGAGGAGCCCAGTGCCGGCAGCAACGCCGGTGCGAACGGGGATTCTGCCGCAGCTTTGCTCGTGCATGACAGGGTGCAAAACCCAGTCCTGTCATGAGCGAGCAAAGCTGCGGCAGAATCCCATTTGCACTGACGCTACTGCCGGCATCGGGCTCCTCCCCACGGCTGCGTCTTTGTCTGGGCGTCTTTACCAGTGTCAGGTGTGAATGTGATGTAAGTTTTGGGGTATTTTTACACACACCTGACTTTTCCCAGACTTCAAAGTCTGGGCTCAGTGAATTCACACGTGGGGAGTTTAGACACTCCCCCCCCCTACTACTGCTTATAATGTCTCTAGCACTGCTAGGCATGTGCAGCATGTTACTGTCACAGCTTTTCAGAGACAGGTCTCTGCCCAGTGGGCTTACAATCTAAGGTAGACAAGAGTGAGGGGAACACAGGGACGGACAGAGACACATATTCCCATTTTACAGATGGGGAACAGAGGCTGAGAGATTGTGACTTATTATTATAAGCATTTATATAGCGCCACTTGAAAGTGTGGAGGGTGGGAGCCAGGCGGATGAGGGCAGGGAGGGAGTTCCAGGCGTGCGGGGCAGCGAGGGAGAAGGGACGAAGGCGGTTGGGGGAGGCAAGGGAGGGGATGGAGGAGGAGCGGAGTGCTCAGTCAGGGGTTCGGAAGGAGATCAGGGCAGAGAGGTAGGGGGGAGCGAGGTTGTGAAGGACTTTGTAGGTGAATACAAGGAGCTTGTGCAGAATGCGCTCAGGAAGAGGGAGCCAGTGGACAGAGGAGAGGAGTGGCTGCACGTGGACAAAGCGACGGGCTAGGTGGATGATCCTGGCAGCAGAGTTTTGAACAGAGATGAGGGAAGAAAGGTGAGAGCGGGGAAGGCCAGCGAGGAGGAGGTTACAATAGCCGAGGCGTGAGATGACATGGGCGTGGATGAGAGTTTTGGCAGAGGAGACAGACAGAAAAGGGCGCATCTTGGCAATGTTGTGGAGGGAGTAGCGGCAGGATTTGGCAACGAAGTCAATATACGGTTTGAAGGTAAGGTGCGAGTCGAAGATTAAGCCCAAGCTGTGGGCTTGGGGGACAGGGAGGACAGAAAAGAGGGAGAGGAAGTATTGGGAGGGAAGATCAGGAGTTCAGTTTTTGCCATGTTCAGTTTGAGTTGGCGTTGAGACGTCCAGGCGGAGATATCAGAGAGACTGTTGGTGAGACGAGCTTGAACAGAGGGGGAGAGGGAAGGAGTGGAGAGACAGAGTTGAGTGTTGTCAGCGTATAGGTGGTATTGGAAGCCGTGGGAGGCAATGAGTTTGCCTACGGATTGGGTGTAAATAGAGAAGAGGAGAGGGCCAAGGACAGAGTCTTGGGGAACCCTGGCCTAGAGGGGTAGGGAGGAGGAGGGGGAGGAGTTAGGAAGAGTTACATTGAAGGAGCGGTCAGAGAGGTAGGAGGAGAACCAGTTCAGGACAGAGTCCCGGAATCCCAGCGAGTGGAGCGATTCAAGCAGGAGGGAGTGGTCAACTGTGTCAAAGGCAGCAGAGAGATCAAGAAGGACAAGAATACAGTAAAGGCGGTTGGATTTAGCCACAAGAAGATCGTTGGTGATCTTAGCAAGAGTAGTTTCAGTGGAGTGAAGGGGGCCAAAGCCAGATTGGAGGGGGTCAAGGGAGGAGTTGGCAGAGAGGAGGTCGAGGCAACGGGAGTAAGCAACCCGTTCAAGGAGCTTGGAGGCAAAAGGGAGGAGTGAGACAGGATGGTAATTAGAGGGTTCAAAGAGATCCAGAGTGGACTTTTTGAGGATGGGGGAGACAGTCGCGTGTTTAAAGGTAGAGGGGAAGGAGCCGGTAGAGAGGGAGAGGTTGATGATGTGCAGGAGGGAAGGGGCAACTGTGGAGGCAATGGAGGTCAGGAGGTGGGAAGGAATGGGGTCCAGGGAAAAAGTGGAGGGGTTGGAGGAGGAGAGCAGGGAAGAGATAGCCTCAAGAGAGGCAGGAGGGAAGGAGGACAGGAGAAAGGTTGGGGGAGGAGGGAGGGGAGTAGTAGTAGGGGGAGAGGACTTGGAAGCAATATCCAGGCGGATCTTGTCACTCTTAGAGGTGAAGAAGAGAGCAAGATCCTGAGCAGAGAGAGAAGAGGGAGGAGGAGGACAGGGAGGGTTGAGAAGGGAGTCAAAGGTGGAAAAGAGGCGGCGCCAGTGCGGGTCCCAGGAGCAGGACTCAATGTGGGAGGCACAGTACTGCTGTCTAGCGAGGGAGATAGCAGAGTTGAGTGATGAGAGGCAGAATTTGAAGTGGAGGAAGTCAGCGCGGAGTGGGATTTGCGCCAGAGGTGTTCCGCAACCCGGGTGCAGGAGCGGAGATGACAAATGGTGGGGGTGAGCCAAGGGCGAGGGTTACAGGAGCAAGCCAGGCAGGGGGCATCTAAACTCCCCATGCAGGAGTTTGCAGAACCCAGACTCTTTAAGTCCGGGTAAAAAAATGTCTGTGTGTCTGAAAACGCCTTTAGTTTCTGAGAAAATGGGATCATGCTGCTAACAAAACTGGGAATGAATGGGCAGCAACTTCAGATAAAGAAGCAGGTTCTCTTGCAGCCTCTGCGGATGAAACCCAGAGAAGGACCCATCCCGCACAAACACTCACACACCCATCCCCTGGGTTAGACTATAGATTCAATTTGGCAGGCACATGGATGTTTGGTTCAAAGTCTGTAAACTATGTGCGCGCAGTCCTGTTTGTCCTGGAAGAATGCACTTGCTCTTTAATTGAGAAAAGTAGTTATACGAGAGGAGAGATTATCCAATCCCTTGAACGGCTCGAATCCTCAAGTGGCAAGATGGTCTGCTAGAAATACATTTCCGTTTATTTTTAGCACATTGTTGCAGTGCTAGAGTAATAAAATGCAAAGTACAGGAAGACAGCCGTTTTAATCGGAGATTTTAGAGAGGAGCACGGAGGGCTGCCTTAGCAATGGTTCTAAATTCTACTTCTGTGCTGAAATGATCTCATGTGGGCAACCGGATTTTGCAATCAAAATTTAAATAGTCATGTCAGATGAGCTCTAATTGTACACGGATGATTAATTTGGTCAGCATGGTCTTTAACAGAAGGGGGCTAAAAAGGGTGATTACAGATTATTAATCATCTGTATGCTTATTAATTAAAACTGCATTACAACTGCAGTCCCTGTTTTTATCCAGGACACGACTATCACTAGCTCTGTGAGATCGGAGGTGCCCACTGTGCTTGTTGGAGGAGGCCTAGCACATTGAGGTGGGAACCTGGGGGGAATTTTGGTTCAGGTTGGGGTTTGATTGTTCGATTCTATTGAAAATCCGGATCTTTTTACGGTTTTAGATTTTCGGTTTTGGATTGTTCCCATCGAAGTCAATGGGAAATCGTCACACTGGAGTCAACGGGAAATCTTCACCTTGAAGTCAATGGGAAATCTTCTCATTAAAGTCATCGGGAAATGTATTTATTTTATTTATTTATTTATTTTATACAAAAATTTGTATCCCGCACCCTTCTGCACACTGGCAGCTCCGGGCGGTGCACAACATAAAAGCAACAATCAATAAAAACGTCTAAAATACTACAACACTTAAAATATACATCATAAAATTCAGCAGCTGCTAAGGCAAATAAAACTCCTCCCCCCACCCTCCCCAAAGGCCTGGCGGAACAACCGCCAGACCTTGACTTCTCATTGAAGACAACGGGAAGTCAATAGGAAGGTAAACTGAACCAAACACCCACGCCACTACCCCCATCCCCCAGGACAGTGGGGACATCAATGGGGAAAAAAATACAAAACCGAAACTGGAACCATAAAGCCAGGCCAATTTAAGGGTGCTTCAGTTTAAACCAAAAATGCCTTTTTCGGGCAGTTTCAGATTAAACTGAAAATGAAAGTCCCATCCAATCTTGCAAGAGATAGTTTCTGGACCCAGGAGCTAATGGGAAGGACAGATTAAGGGTGTATGACAGGGCTGAAGTGAAAATCATTTTTGATTCTCGTGAGATATCTCATGAGATTTTGGCTGGGACCAAGATCCTACCGAAATCTTGGCCCCGGTGTGATATCTCGCCAAAAAATATAAAATTAAAAAACACCACTGTGTATGCACAAAAAGGCCACCGGGGCAGTTCTGCACATGCTCAGCCCTTGTCCAAAATGCACCGGCAGCGTTGGTGCCATTCTGAATAAGGGCAGCCAGTCTGCACGGCAGCGGTCGCACATATGCGGGATGGCGGCCCTTTTCAAAACTGGTGCCGATGCTTCTGGCGCCATTTTGGAAAAAGTCTGCACATGTGCAGAACAACCCCTGTGGCCATTTTTTGTATGTGCATTCTTTGTTTGTTTGTTTGTAATTGTTTGCGGTGAGGCCACCTCCTCAGCGAACTCACCTCCTTGCCTGCCCCCCACACAGAAGCAGAGAGGACAAAGCAATCCAAGACTCAGAGAGAGGCAGCCTGGTGAGTTAAAGGTTTTTGGGTTTTTTAAACAAGTGTAGGGGAGGGTGAGATTCTCGCTTTTCTTGGCAACAATCAGTGAAATACTCGGCTCGTTCTCATTTGCAAGAATGAGCTGAGAACTCTGATTCTCATTGAGAAATGCGAGAATCCAGAAAGCGAGTTTCAGCCCTAATGTATGGGCAGAGGTTCCCAAACTATAGATGGGGATTAGGGTTGCTACTTGTCCTGTAGAGCTGACCCAGAAATTGCTGGGACCATGCTAGAAAAGTGGGTAAAACTACACTCCTGTCCCTTTCAGAATGTTATGTCATCACAAAACTCCATGAGGTGTGTGGCGACTTCAGGCAAAGGAGCTCTAAGCCCCCTTTCCAATATGACCACGCCCCTTTTGGAGCACTGTGATGTCACAATGCTCCACAAGACGCATGACCCTGTTAAGAGGTGGGTCACTTTTCATCCCCTTTCAGAAGTAGGCCCACCCCCCGGGAGCTTTGTGACATCATCATGTTCCAAAGGAGGCGTGATTATGTTGGAATGGGGAGAGGGGGATTCTTTACTCCACCCTTTTGTGCCCTTCCCTTTCTGAAAAATGTCTCTGTTGTCCAGGCGCCCCTGCATGACATTTTCATCCGAAGAAGACTCCTCAAAGACCAGAGACCCTGGTCATGATCCTGATGGATATTTAGTCACTTTCCATTATATATGTTCCTACCTTGAGGAATGGGGTTATATTTAGGTCTCAACTTAGTTATTTGGGGGGATTTATATCCTGCCTTTCCCTGAAGTCTCAGCACATCTCACAACATAAAACAGACACAAAAATATAAAGCCCAGTAAAAATATGAATCTGTATAAAATTCTGTTAAAGCCACTCCCACCCCCAAAGCTCTATCCACACCTGCCAAAAGCCTGGACAAATATGTAGGCCGTACCTTGCCTCCAGGCTCGGGCTATGGTGAACCTTCATGGCAAACATTATTATTATTATTATTATTATTATTAACAAACATTTATATAGCGCCAGCAGTGTACCTGGCACTTTACAAAGTAATAAAATAGACACGGTCCCTGCCCCTAGGGCTTACAATCTGAGAGACAGGAGCTGGGGGAGAGACTTAGGAAGGGGAACAGAGGGAGAGACAAGGGGTCTAACATTCATGAAGATGCGAGGTCTCAAGTGCACGTACTTGGCTTGGTTACGATGAGAATGACAGCAGGCAGGTCCATGTTGCAAGGATAAGGGTAAACCGATCGTAGGTATAGGAATAGTGGCTCAGCAGGATAAAGAGTCAGACAGAGCAGAGCGAAAGAGGTGAGTTTTAAGGAGAGATTTGAAGGTATGAAGGGAGGGGGCAAGGCGGATGTGGACAGGGAGGGAGTTCCAGGCATGGGGGGCAGCAAGTGAGAAGGGACGAAGGCGCTTAGGGGAGCAGGGAAGGCGTGGAAGGGTGAGAGAAGGGACAGAGGAGGAGCGAAGTGCACGGGCTGGAGTATGGAGGGCGATAAGTGCAGAGAGGTAGGGGGGAGCAAGGTTGTGAAGAGCTTTATAGGTGAAGACTAGGAGCTTGTGCAGGATTCGTTCAGGAAGGGGAAGCCAGTGAAGCGAAGAGAGGAGGGGCTGCACATGGTCGAAGCGACTGGCGAGGTAGATGACCCTGGCAGCAGAGTTTTGGACAGAGATGAGGGGAGAAAGGTGAGACCGGGGAAGGCCAGTGAGAAGGAGGTTACAGTAATCGAGGCGAGAGATGACCAGAGCATGAACAAGAGTTTTGGCAGACGAGACAGAGAGAAAAGGGCGAATCTTAGCAATGTTATGGAGGGAGAAGCGACAGGATTTAGCAACAGAGTCAATGTAGGGTTTAAAAGAAAGGGCTGAGTCAAAGATGAAGCCTAGGCTACGGGCTTGGGGGACAGGCAGGATGGTGACTCCATCAATAGTTATTGACAGTGAGGAAGGAGAGGAAGGATGAGGGGGGAAGATAAGGAGTTCAGTTTTAGCCATGTTGAGTTTGAGTTGACGTTGAGACATCCAGGTAGAGATGTCAGAGAGACAGTTGATGAGACGAGCTTGAACAGAGGGAGAGAGAGAGGGAGTAGAGAGATAGAGTTGAGTGTCATCAGCATAGAGGTGGTATTGGAAGCCATGGGAGGCAATGAGTTTGCCTAAGGATGAGGTATAGATCGAGAAGAGGAGAGGGCCAAGAACAGAGCCTTGAGGAACACCAACTGAGAGGGGGAAGGAGGAGGAGGCGGAGTTGGAGAGAGACACATTAAAGGAGCGGTCAGAGAGGTAGGAGGAGAACCAGTTATGGACAGAGCCACAAAAGCCAAGGGAGTGAAGGGAATCCAGCAAGAGTGAGTGGTCAACAGTATCGAAGGCAGCAGAGAGATCAAGGAGGACAAGAATGGAATAGAGACGTTTAGATTTAGCCACCAGAAGATCGTTGGTGATCTTAGCGAGAGCAGTTTCAGTAGAATGAAGGGGGCGGAAGCCAGATTGGAGGGGGTCAAGGGAGGAGTTGGAGGATAGGAAGTCAAGGCAGCGGGAGTAGACAACACGTTCAAGCAGCTTGGAAGCAAAAGGAAGGAGTGAGACAGGACGATAGCTAGAAGGGTCAGAGGGGTCAAGAGTGGACTTTTTGAGAATAGGAGAGACTGTGGCATGTTTGAAGGCAGAAGGGAAAGAGCCAGTAGAGAGGGAGAGGTTGATGATGTGCAGGAAGGAAGGGGCGACAGTGGGAGTAATGGAGGTGAGGAGGCGGGAAGGAATGGGATCAAGGGGGCAAGTGGAAGGGTTGGAGGAGGAGAGCAGAGAGGAGATTTCCTTAAGGGAGGCAGGGGAGAAGGAGGACATGAGAGAAGGAGGGGGAGGAGGGAGAGGGGTGGGAGTGGGAAGAGAGGAGTGGGAAGCGATGTCGAGGCGGATCTTGTCTATCTTGGAGGTGAAGAAGGAGGCAAGATCCTGAGCAGAAAGGGAAGAAGGAGGGGGAGGACAGGGAGGCTTGAGGAGGGAGTCAAAGGTAGAGAACAGGCGGCGAGGGTCCCGAGAACAGGACTCAATGCGGGAGGCATAGTAGTGTTGTCTAGCAAGGGAGATAGCAGAAGTAAGGGTGGAGAGACAGAATTTGAAGTGAAGGAAGTCAGCGTGAGAATGGGATTTGCGCCAGAGTCGTTCAGCAGCACGAGTGCAAGAACGGAGGTGGCGGATACTAGGGGTGAGCCAAGGACGGGGGTTGTGGGAGAAGGCAGGGCGGGAAGAGAGAGGGGCATGGGAGTCAAGTGTGGAGGAGAGAGAGGCGTTGAGAGCAGAGACAGCGGAGTCAGGGGAGGAGGAAGAGAAGACTGTAGGAAGAAGGGGAGAGAGAGAGGAGGCAAAGTCCAGGGGATCAATAGCTTGAAGGTCACGGAAGGGGCGTAGAGAAGGGGAAGAGGAGGGGGGACAGTGGGAAATGTTGAAAGAGGCAAGGAAGTGGTCTGATATAGGATGAGGATCGAAGGAGAGATCAGCGACAGAGCAGTTTCTAGAGAGGACAAGATCAAGAGAATGGCCATTAGTATGGGTGGGGGAGTTGGTCCAAAGGTGGAGGTTGAAGGAGGAGGCTAGGGAGAGGAAGCGAGAGACTGAGGGCTGAGATGGGTCATCAACATGAATGTTGAAGTCACCAAGGATGAGAGTGGGGATATCAACAGAGAGGAAGAAAGTGAGCCAGGACTCAAAGTCAGAAAGAAAGGAAGAGAGAGGACCAGGGGGACGGTAGATGACAGCAACACGTAGATGGAGGGGGGAGTAGAGGCGCACGGAGTGAGCCTCAAAGGTATGGAAGGAGAGAGAGGGGGGAGGAGAAATTGGTTGGAACTGACAGGATTTAGCAAGAAGGAGGCCCACCCCACCACCCCGTCCTTCAGGGCGGGGTTGGTGAGAGAAGGAGAGACCCCCACAGGAGAGGGTAGCAGGCGTGACAGAGTCCGAGGGAGTGATCCAAGTTTCAGTAAGGGCAAGGAGCTGGAGGGAGCGAGAGAGGAAAAGATCATGGATATAGGGAGCTTTACTGATAGATGAGCGACAGTTCCAGAGGGAGCAGAAAAATGGTAGTTGATGAGGGGGGAGGCAAGGAATAGGGATAAGATTGGGAGAAGGGGAGCGTCGTGGTAGGCTAGAGACAGGAGGAATAGGGATAAGATTGGGAGAAGGGGAGCATCGAGGAAGGCTAGAGACAGGAGTGGAAGGGGAGCAATGAGAGAAAGTAGCCAAGGGAGCAAAGGATGTATGGGGGAGGTTAGAGAGTGGTGATCAGTTGGGGGGAGGAAGAAGCTGGGAGGAGAAAAGTAGAGGGAGAAAAAGATGGACAGGAAGAGGAGAAGGAGAGGAGGGAAAGAAAAGGTGAGAAAATAGGGCAGACATGTTAGTGAGTAAGATAGGAGGGGGAAGTACGGTAGAAAACATATGGAGAAAAGTACCTGTTGCAGACGAGCTGCAACCTCACCAGTTCTTGGCCCGCTGGTCGGTGGAGCTTGGGGTGGCAGGAAGGCCAAGCCCCAGGAGAGTCGTGGTGTCTTCATAGGGAGTTTTTAGACAAGCGCCTCCCCACACATCACCCACTCATCATGCATGTTGCAGGGCCGCATTGGCACCCTATGCAGCCCTGCACCAGGCATGATGCGTGGGGTTTGCATATTATACAGTGTTTTCACCTGTCTGAAAACACCCATGATGTCATGCAGCTAAAAAGTTTGGGAACTACAGGTGAATGGACACATTTGTACCCACACTGAGGAAGAGGGCTGCAGGAGAAAGAGATTGAATGACTTTCTCAAGGTCACTCAGGAACTGGGTGGCATGTCCAAGAAGGGAACTCAGATTTTCTATGTCCTAAAACACACAGGCAACTCCTTCCTCTTGGACTTTCAGAGAAACAATGAAAGAGCTGGGATATTTATTGTCTTTGGGGCAGGACCTTTGTGTTCTATGGTCTTTGTGTAAAATGTTTGTCCAGCATACAGAGACATATATAAAACTAGCAATAATTGGGACAGAATGAGATGAAATAACGGCGGCACACATCTTCTGTAGACGTCAATGTGACGTTTAAGCGCACAAGGCCTGGAGGATGTGGCCTTTTGTTTATTTAAAATTATCTGGAGGTGGGTACAGAAAGGTAGCGATGCTGTAGAGGCAGCAGTAGGGAATGCCCAGCCACAGTTGTCCTGGATTCAAATTAATTAGGCTTGTGGGTGTGAAAGTGACTCATGCAGTTAAATGGAACAATGTATAATATGCAAACACAGTTAAAAACAAAACAATGGCTGCTACATAGTCCTTGCTCAGGTGAAATTCCTTTGGTTTTGATATGCGTTTGGATTAATCAGAAGTCGGTGCAAAATGCACGTCAGGTAATAAACTGTGGCTGGATCCATGCCACTCTGTATAATGCCAGGTAGTCAGAGAGGTGGAAAGCTAGATGAGGAATTTTGTGGAAAGAAACAAACTTTAGTCCCCAGAGCCAAACAACAAGGACGAATAACAATTCACAGCCCTTAACAATTATTATTCTTTTAGACTCTGTGACCTTTTGTATATTGGTTTTATATTTTAACATTTTTTGTTTATTTATATTTGATGTTTTATTTTTTTATGTTTATGATATTTATATGCATGATGACTGTTGTGTAGTCTACCTCAAGCTGCCAGAGGCAGGAGGGGGCAGGATAGATGTTTTAGTATAAATAAATAATAAATATAAACAACATCCTCTAACTTGTGGAACTTGTTGCCATGGGATGTTGCCACGGCCAATAGCATAGCTGTGTTTGAACAAGAATTGCTGGAGTATAGTTCCATTAGTCAGCTGTTCATCAAGTTGGTAAGGGGACATAACCCTATGATTGTTGAATAGCATGGAATGGATCACTCCATTGTGAAGTGAGGCGCCCTTCTGTGAAGTGAACAAAGGTGGTCACTGTTGGAGACAGGATGCTTGGGTTCAATGAACCACTGGTCTCATCCAGCACAGCACTTCCTACGTTCATAACAAAACCCTCAACAGATGTCTATGGGAAGTTCTGATGGTGGATCAGCGGTAGAATTTGACAGAGGCATGAGGAAAAAAAGGAAGACACCAGAAGGTGAAGGACAACAGTAAAAATGAAATTCAAACATAGGTTCTTCACAAAAGGTGTTTATCTGTCTCATCCACACATGGGGTGTTTTCAGACGTGACGGGGCCACTTGGCCCCGTCACGAAATCAATGTATTCATCCCCCGCCGGGATGACCTGTAACGCCCTAACAGACGTGCCGGGGAATCCCAGCGGGGAATCGGGGAGGGGGCGGGGCCGTGCGGCACAATGTGCGGCCCCACCTGTCTCTTATACACATCTAGATGTGTATAAGAGACAGGTGCAACGTGTGGCCACACAGCCCCGCCCCCTCCACGCTCCCCGCCGCCCGGCCTCTGGGGAGACGGGCGGCTGCCGCGGCCAATGCTGCTGCAGCGCTCGCCCGCTATGGCCACGGGCCGGAATCCCTGCGGGGATTCCGGGCCGTGGCTGCCGTCCAGACGTGACGGCGGGGGTCACCACGGCGGGGAATCGCCTTCACCACGCAATGGCCTCCGGTCCCGCCGCTTCGGCTGCTCGCGTGGTGAATGTGATTCTCCGCCGTGGTAACATCTGGGGGGGAACATACGTTCCCCCCAACAGACGTTACATGGTCCAAGCCACCACAGGGAATTGACTGTGGTTGACATTGACCACGTAACGTCTGAAAATACCCACAGTAAGGTGTCTGACCTTGAGAGTAGTCAACTGATTTTCAAGGACTGGTACCTATAAACGTAATGAGACAGGAACAGCTATAAAAAAGAAATCCTTGATTGGTGTAGAGTGCTGAAAACCAATGAAGTTTCATCTGTTTATACCACATGAGGACAAAGCTACTAAATAGATCATGACAGTAGCAGAAAACTGTCAACCCTTTTGCACTGACTAAACATGTTCTCTCTTCAAAGATGACCGTGGCTCAGGGCATGCCCATTTGCGGACTGGTAGTGGATGCACGTAAGATGGACAGCTTCTATCCTTGCAGGTGCAGGGAAGTAGGCCAGGCAATCACTGTGCTGCATTGTGGTCGGTTTGAAATAGCCCTTCCATTCTCATAGAACAGTTCCACAAAAATGGAAGGGCTGTCAAAAACTTGATCAGAATTCTGATCAATACAAATGTTCAATTGGAATTCCAACAGAAGATTTGTGTGTGCGTAAAATGGCAGTCGCAGTACTGTGCATTTGCAAAATGGCTGACACCATTTTGTTGTAGAGTGGTTGCCATTTTGCACATACACAGTACCACAGCCCCCATTTTGCACATACGGTACTGTGGAGAAAATGACAGCAGAATTTTCAGTTGATCCAATGAAACAGCATTTCGTTCCACATTTCACCATATCGATCGAAGCGATGATTCCAGCAGAAATGGAATCTAGTTGAAGATGGAGTTTCAGCCCTATGCTGTGTCTGTACTGGCCATGACTTCCTGATCACCTAGAGTTATGGACCCCACAGTTTCTCCCCTGCCAGACCAGGGATTCTGGCACCACCGACCCTGCAGCTCAGGAATTACACTGGAGACTGGGAGGGAGCACTCCTGATTCACCCCAAACAGCTGGTCATTGGGGAACCCAAAACACTCTCTCCCCCTACAAAAGCTGTGGCAAGGGAGCATGATTGCATTTGGCACAGGTGAATTAGAGATTCTGGAATATTCTGCTGATGGAGGCCATCAACTGAACGGCTCCTAGGCGTCCGCTCCCTGAATGCTGGCAACGTAGGTCCCCCTGGTTCATGGAGGACCTGCAGCGGCTGAAGCATGATGGGCAGTTGTTGGAGCAATGGTGGTGCCATACTTGCGCTGAAGCCGACCGATTGTGGCATAGAGTTCATTTACGAACCTATTGCTGCTCTCATCGCATCTGCAAAGTCGCGTCCAGCTGAGCTTTTCTGGGTGGTGAGGGGGCTGGTCAGTCCAGCATCCCTCTGTCTGGAACTGGAAACTTCCAGTGCTCGCTGTGACATGTTTGTTGACTTTTTTGTGGATAAAATTGCTTGGATTCATCATTACTTCGATGCTGCATTTGAAGCAATGGGAGAACAATTTATTGTTTTAGTGAGTTCCTGGGCCCTGTTTTAATATTTGAATTGTATTGATACGTTTTAATTGTTTTTAGATATATTTTATATATATTGTTTTTATTGTTGTAAGCCGCCCCGAGCTGTTTCTAGGAGGGGCAGGGTAAAAATCTAAGAAATGAATGAATGAAATGAGAACAAGAGGTAATGGAAGTTCTGTCTTGTCCTGTTTTATGGGATCGGTTTCAGTGGGTGTCGCCCACTGATGCAGGGGATGTCCTTGAGGCAGTTAGAATCACCTGTTGTGAACTGGACCCATGCCCGTCCTGGCTAGTCAAGGCCAGCTGGGAGACGTTGGGGCCGTTGCTGCCAGGGGTGGTCAATGCCTCCATTTGGGAGGGCAGAGTGCCGAGCTGCCTCAAGAAGACAGTGGTGCGGCTTCTGCTCAAGAAACCATCGCTTGACATTGACTCCCTGGCCAGCTATTGGCCAGTCTAACCTTCCCTTTTTAGGGAAGTTATTGAATGGTGGTGGCTCAGCAGCTTCAGGGGCATTTGGACCATGTCAGTTTTCTGAATCACTCACAGTCCTGCTTTCACCTGAGTTTTGGCGCTGAGACTGCGCTTGTGGCCTTGGTTGACAACCTCCACTGTGAGCTGGACCGGGGTCGGTCAACCCTGTTGATCCTGTTAGATCTCTCAGCTACATTTGATACCGTTGACCACAAGATGTTGGTGACCTGCTTGCAGGACTGAGTCGGGGTGGGTGGGATTGTTCTTGAATGGTTCCGTTCCTTCCTGGCTGGGAGAACTCAGCATGTGGTACTGGGGGATTGCACGTCATCTCCCCAGGACCTCCCATGTGGAGACCCACAAGGTTCTATTTTGTCCCCTCTCCTGTTCAATGTGTATATGCAGCCTCTGGGCGAGGTTGTCAGAGGGTTTGGTGTGCGGTGTCATCAGTATGCTGATAATACCTAGCTTTGCCTCTCATTTTCAGCTGACCCAGGACCAGCAGTCTCGGTGCTTACACAGTGTCTGGCGGCTGTCAGTGACTGGATGAGGGCGAGCCATCTGAAGCTTAATCCTGATAAGATGGAGGTGATGATGGAGGGCAGGACTGAGGGAGTGGTGGCACCGGTCATTGATGGTGTTCACCCTCTGTTGGTCCTTCATATCTGTAGTCAGGGGGCGCTCCTTGATTTTCAGCTCTGCCTGGATGTCCAGGTGGCAAGGAGCATGTTCCACCAACTACATTTGGTGCAACTGCTTCAGCCGTATGTTTTGGACTCTGACCTGGCCACCATCATCCATGCTTTCATTACCTTGAGACTGGACTATTGCAACACGCTCTACGTGGGGCTACTTATGGTCACAGTCCAGAGACTGTAGCTGGTGCAGAACGCGGCAGCCTATCTCCTTACAGGGACGGGTTGCCATGAGCACATTACACCAGTGCTCCGTTCTTTGCACTGGCTGCCGATAGTCTTCTGGGCCCAATTCACGGTGTTGGTGTTGACCTATAAAACCCTACGTGGCTTGGGCCCTGCCTACCTGCAATACCGTCTCACACCCTGGGTTCTGGATTGACTCCTGCAGTCTGTTGGGAGTGCCTGTCTTGAGGTCCCACGAGTATCTCAGGGGGCAACTATGGGAACAGCATTCTCAGTGGCTGCACCTTGACTGTAGAACTCCCTCCCACCGGAGGTCTGCTTGGCCAAGATCGTCCTCTTTCCAGAGACAGCGTAAGACCTGGCCGTTCCACCAGGCTTTCGGTGAGGGAAACAGGTGATGGGTGGGGGAATTGGGAGGTGGGAGAGAAGGTTTCACCTCCACTTTTTTTATTATTATTTTATGTAACCTTTATATTTATTTTTAGATATTTTTTATATGTATTTTTAAGTGCTGTTCTGAGCTGCCCCAAGCTGCTGTGGCAGGAGGGGGCAGCTATAGAAATCAAATGCAAATAAATAAATAAATAAATAAATGTTTTGACCTCCCTGAGAGTTGTTTAAGAACCTAAGTCATGAGACGGTTCGGCGTACAATGTCATCTGTTCATGCCACTACTTGTGAGCAAGATCCATGCCCGTTCTGGCTGGTGAAAGCTAGCCAGGAGACGTTATGGCCATTGCTGGCTGGGGTGGTTAGTGCCTCCCTTCAGGAGGGTAGGGTGCCTGATTGCCTAAAGGAGGCTGTGGTTAGACCCCTGCTCAAGAAACCATCTCTTGACACTGATGCACCTGCCAGTTATCGGCCAGTCTCTAACCTTCCATTTTTAGGGAAGGTTATTGAACGGGCTGTGGCACGGCAGCTCCAGGAACATCTGGACCGCACTGGTTTCCTTGATCCCTCCCAGTCTGGGTTTCGACCTGGGTATGGTACGGAGACGGCATTGGTGGCCTTGGTTGACGATCTCCGTCTGGCGGTGGACCAGGGTCGTCAGACCTTATTGGTCCTGCTAGACCTTTCGGCTGCATTCGACAGTCGATCATGAGGTGTTGGTGACTCGCCTGTGGGACTGTGCCGGAATTGGTGGGATGGTCTTGGACTCATTTCGTTTGTTCCTGGCTGGGAGAACTCACCAGGTGGTCTTGGGGGAGTGTACGTCTTCCCCCCGGGACCTCACGCGTGGAGTCCCGCAGGGTGCCATTCTGTCCCCCCTCTTGTTTAACATCTATATGCAGCCGTTAGGGGAGATCGTGAGAGGGTTTCAGGGCATGCAGTGTCATCAGTATGCTGATGACACTCAGCTCTACCTCTCCTTTTCCATCGACCCAGGCCATGCAGTCTC
>QEPC01006909.1:3275132-3290692 GCA_003113815.1 Sphenodon punctatus | reverse complement strand
GGCCACCGATGTTAGAACTTTTTCGGTGGTTGCCCCTGTGCTGTGGAATTCACTCCCGGAGGAGGCTTGGCTGGCTCCCACTCTCCTGCTGTTTCAGCATATATGTAAGACCTGGCTGTTCCGTCAGGCTTTTGGCGAGTGGTGGGGATGGGGATGGGGGCTTTTCCCCACATACTGTATTTTAAATTGTTTTTAAAATGTTATATTATTTTAATGAATGTTGTTCGCCGCCCCGGGCTGCCCTGGGGCAGGAGGGGCGGGATATACATTTTAAATAAATAATTTTTAAAAAAAATCTGTACGCCGATGATACACAACTTTACCTCTCGTTTTCTGAAGATCTAGGCCCGGCAGTCTCGGTGCTTACCTGGTGTTTGGCAGCTGTGTGGGACTGGATTATGGCGAATCGACTGAGGCTGAATCCTGATAAGATGGAGGTGATGCTGGTTGGTAGGGCCGGGGGGTGGTGGTTCCCGTTATTGGCCGCCCAGGTCCATAGTTTGAAGGTGCTCCTCAACCCACAACTCCGCCTCGATTGTCAGGTGGAGGCTGTGGCGAGGGAAGCATTTTGCCAATTACATCTGGTGCAACAGCTTCGGCCGTATGTCTCCAACTCAGACCTGGCAACCATCATTCATGCTTTCATTACCTCTCGACTGGACTACTGTAACACACTCTACGTGGGGCTACCTTTGAAGACGGTTCGGAGGCTGCAGCTGGTGCAGAATGTGGCGGCTCATCTCCTAACGGGGATGGGTCACCGTGAGCACATTACACCTGTGCTCTGTTCTCTGCACTGGCTGCCTATAGTCTACCGGGCCCAATTCAAAGTATTGGTAATGACCTTTAAAGCGCAGCTTGGGACCTGTTTATCTGCGAGACCACCTCAGACCCCAGGTCATTTCGCGGCTCCTGCAGTCAGCCGGGGGCACCCAACTTGAGGTCCCCTGGGTATTCCAGGTGGCAACGGCGGGGAGGGCATTCTCGGTGACTGCACCTAAGCTGTGGAACTCCCTCCTGATGGAGGCCCATTTATCCCCAGACCTCCCCTCTTTCTGAAGATCATGTAAGACCTGTTTGTTCTGCCGGGCCTTCAGGGAAGAGGAGGGTAGGCGGTGTGTGTGGGGGGGGAGGGTATTTTTATTGCCTTTAGCATTTAGCCTTTTTAGTAATTTTAATATTATAATATTTTGTTTTATGTATTTTATTGTATTTTTATGTTCTTTCCACTCCGAGCTACCATTGTGCAGGAGGATGCAGGGTAAAAATGTAATAAATAAATAAATAAATAAATAAATAAGTAGTGCCATACTGGGACAGGTCAGTGGTTCATCTAGCCCAGCACCTGTCTCAGACAGTGGAAAATCTCAGTCACTTTGAAGAAGTACCCAACAGGTCACAATGGGGCAATCCAATCCCTGTTGTTCACTCCCAGTTCCCAACAGTAAGAGGTTACATTCCTCAAACCTACCCGGCTAATAGCTGCTAATGAACCTATCCTCCAGAAACTTGTTCAATCCTTTGTTAAACCCAGCTATACTACTGGCCTTGACCACAACCTCTGGCAACAAATTCCACAACTTAATTCTGTGTTGAGTGAAAAAAATATAACTACTACCTATTAGTTTCATGGGGATGTTCTCTAGTTCTAGTACTGTTTGAGAGGGTAAATAATAGGGATGGGACATCAGGGCAAATACCGGGTACCGGTTTTACCAGTTCCCGGATTTAAAAAACCCAGCTTACCGGATTAATACCGGTTTACCGGTACTGGATCTTTTACATTGATTTCAATCGGGAACTGTCCCCATTGAAATCAATGGAAAAAAACAAAAACTTCCTCCCTCCCCCTCCCAGACTGTATGGGTGGAAGGGGGGACACCCCCCACCCACCCTGCCCAGCCTGGATTTAAAAAAAAATTAAAAATCCCCTAAGCCCCACCAGCGACCCAGAGCCCGCACCAGCAGCAGGTAATAGCCTATGGTACCAGTACTGTACTGATCCCTGGGGGGAGTAGTTTAACACCCCGCACCCCAGGGATCACCCTACCTCCCCACCCAGGGATTGCCTAATGTTATTGCCTACCTTGAGCTCCAGGCAGCGGCGGCAGCGGTCCGACGGCTTCAGCGCTGGCTGTGGCTGCTGGTTTCAGCACACTACTAGGCCTTCCAGGGAACTTTCAGAAGTTCCCCGGAAGGCCTAGTAGCGTGCTGAAGCCGGCAGCCACAGCCAGCGCTGAAGCCTCCGGACCGCCGCGGCCCAGAGCTCAAGTTAGGCGATCCCTGGGTGGGGAGGTAGGGTGATCCCTGAGGGGGGTGTTAAACCACCCCCCACCCCAGGGATCAGTACAGTACCGGTACTTACCTGCTGCTGGTGCTGGCTCTGGGTTGCCGGCAGCGGCCCAGAGCCCGCACTAGGGACTTAGGGGAAATTTTTTTGGTTTGTTTAAATCCAGGCTGGGCAGGGTCGGTGGGGGCTGCCCCCCTTCCACCCGCGCAGCCTGGACTCGGGAAGGGAAAGTGTTTGGGGGTTTTTGTGTGTTTTTTTTACATTGCGGCCATTCATTTGAATGGCCGCAATGTAAAAAAATCCGGCACGGGGGATCCAATACTGGACCCAATAATACCAGAATAATCCGATACTGCCGGTACACCAAAATACCAGCAGTATCGGATACCAGATGATCTGGTAGTCCTACCCCTAGTAAATAATTGTTCCCTATTTACTTTTCCACCCCCCTGATGATTTTATAAACTTCTATCATATCTCCAATCAGTCGTCTCTTCTCCATGCTTGGGCCTCAGGTATCTGGAAGACCGTCTCTTCCCCTATGTCCTGTCGTGGCCCCTGAGGTGAGCTGGGTGTGCCCTCTTGCAGGTGACAACTTCCCGTCAAGTTGTTACAATGAGGACGCGCGGGAGAGCGTTCTCGTTTGTTGCCCCACAATTATGGAACTCCCTCTCCTTGGAGGTCTGCCTAAACCCAAGCCTGCTCGTCTTCTGGAGGAGATGTAAGACCTTTCTGTTTGGCCAGGCATTTGGCAGGCAGGAATAGGGTTGGGTAGGATTGGGTAAGGGGACTTGGGGAAGACGATTGATGGGTGGTAGGTGGGGATAGAGGATAGGGCGAGTGGGTGGTTGGGGTGATGTTGGAGGTCTGAGAAATTTTAATGCGTTTTATTGTATTTTATACTTTTAATGTTGCGAGCCGCCCTGAGTCTATAAATGTGAAAAATTAATTAATTAAATAAATGCTGAAGATCCCCAACCTATCCAGCCTCGCTTCAACGAGGAGCCGTTTCATACCCTTGATCATTTTTGTTGCCCGTCTCTTTACCTTTTCTATTCCTACTGTATTTTGGGGGGGATGGGTCGACCAGAACTGCACACAATACTCAAAGTGTAGTTACACCATGGATTTATATAGTGGCTATTTACATTTATGCTATTTACATTTTTATCCTCTATCCCTTTTCCGAGAATGCAATCTGCTATTCTGATTTTAAAGCCTGTTATGCTTCATCCTGAGATGGAAAGAGATAAGCAGTCATGCGGTGATGTGCAGTAGACTCTTTTGCAACCCTCTGACAGAATAAATAAGGAAAGCTGAAGAGCTGGCGATAGTTGTTTTTCTGTTTTTCCTGCGGAGTATAGGAACACTATAGAATCAAGCACTACTCCCGTTTCTGACAAGGGAAGATTGGGACTGTCAGATATTGCAAATGCTGCTGGGTCTGTCACTGAGCTGGTGAAATTCCGTCTGCAAGGGAAGATAATTGCCAGCAACTCCAGAACTCTGGACCCCCCTCTGTGTGCTGCCGAAAGCATCGGTATTGATGTGGGATTGAAAGACGTTTGCTAGTTAGAATAGCAAAGAGGATAGAGACCAGTATGAAGGCAGAGAGGAAGATGATCACTGATGGTGGTGGGACTGGAGTGGAAGGTTTAATCTAATTCTTGGCTAGGCTGTGATTTATATCTGAGGTCAGCATGGCCAGAACAAGGCCAACACCTTCTGCACCCTGGAGATCATTGTCATTTCTCCGTGCTGTTCTCTTGGGCTCTTGGCTTCATTCCCTAGTACATCTTTTGGCCTAACCGTCCTAATCTACCCCTTTGACTGCAAGCTTCTTAGAGCAGTTGTTAATAGGCTCAAATGACAAGGAGGCAGATCTTGATTAAATACCATGAAAAACTTCCTAAATTAAGAGTAGTTCGGCAATGAAGCAAGTGCCTAGGGAGGTTGTTGGCTCTGAGATGGCTGGAGATCTGGCAAAATTGCGTAGTGGGAGATCTAGCAAAAACAGCATAAAGAATTTGCACCATCCTATGCTGCAGGTGTCATCGAATCTCAGAATTTTAGGGTTGGATCTTCAAGGGTCATCCAGTTCAATGACTTCTACCAGCCTTGGCTAAAAGGAGGATGCAGTGTGAAGAATGCTAATCTGCATACTCAGTAGACCCAGGTTCTTTCCTGCACATGGACATTGGAGAAGTCTCTTAGGACTACATTTCAAAAGTCCCTGAGGAATGTACATGCCTAAGTTTCACAGACATTCAATGTGACTTAGTCCATTAATCAGTTGAAAGGCAAGTTCCTAATTCAGCTCCCCCTCTTCTTTCTAACCATTTGGTAGGATCCCAACTAGATCTGAAACAGATAGCACATTTGCTATCCATGGGTAATACCCACATTTTCAAGTACCATCTTGGGTACTCAACGGACTACCAAATCACTGATAATATACCCAGATACCCGAAAAATTGTTAATTGCTCTGCCAATTTTTTGATTTTCTAGTTACCAATCATTAAAGCAAGATGGGAAACTGGGATGAAAAAACACAAAACCGGGACTGGAAGTTGACATTCCATGACCAGAATTCGACATTCCAGAACATTGTATACCTGAATTGGGTCAAAATCGGGTACCGATTGGTTCCCAATACTTTGGAGTCAATTTGGATTCCCCATTTTTGCAGGTACTTGTTTCAGCTCCAATCCAAACCTTCCATCCCCCTGATCTCCCACAATCCAGGGAATGGCTCTCTTGAACCGCTTGTGTTCTGCATCTCCCTGGTGGTCCTGCCCAGCCTTGTTTGTTTAGTACTTTCACGCCCAGGCAACCTCCTTTCTCTAAACCCCTCCCTGGTAGTCTCTCTCCTAAGGGTTAAAGCTCAGCCCTTTATAAATCTTCCCTCCCAGCTAGGAACAGCAAGCTGTTTGTTATAAGCCAATTAGCCTCAGATGCTCTCAGAAAGAATCCGTGCCCTAGGCCACATTCTGCAGCAACTTACCCCAGTCCCCACAATGCGCCAAACGTTGCCAAGGTGTATGGGATCCGTTACACATGTGTAAAAGCCAACCCAATGAACAAAATAATGTAGGCCACTGAGAAACAAATCAAGGTGTTTTGAAGCGCTCAGATACAAATCACATTAGGTATTGGCTGGGTAGGGAATTTTAGGTGATACGTCGTGACTGCTTGTTCTTTATTTACTGTGAGCTTCTTCCTACCCTTGTATTAATCTGTGTCCCTCATGCTCACAAAGGTGTGGAGTCATCATCTCAGCACGAATCCCAGCTGAACCCTAAGGGAGATTTCCATGGCATTTGCACACCCTATTGACATTTAGAACAAAAGTCAAGCCTTGAAAACATAACAAAATTATGGGTTACATTCTCTTTCGGTGCCTGCATGAATTAGCAATTCTGCCACCATTTTCATTTAGTGGTACAGTTGCATCCCCGCAGAAATGTCTAATAACAGCCCAGGCCCACCAGCGATGCAAACACTCAGGGATGGGGAATTATTTCACATGGGCTGCAATGGCTTTGGAGGCGGCAGGGGAGACCTATTAGCTGCTGTATGTCAGCAGCCTCTCTGCAGTCCTTTTAAACCAGAGAAGGGAAAAATGAATATTACATTCTACCTTCAGAAAGGTAATTCTCATATCATTCCCACAAATTAATATCAACATTTCTCTGCATCACCCTGGTGAAACTGATATATTAAATTTCTTTATTTTCTTCCCTTTGGTATTTTGGACATTTCTAGAGCTGGAACAAATACTGAAAATATTATAATAATAATAACAACAACAACAACAATAATAATAATAATAATAATAATAATAAATAATACAGGTAAACCCACTGAATTATACCCTACCCAAACAAAGATCAGTGGTTTTGTAAATAACTGATATTCATTTATGCTGTCAGTTTATTCTACTCATGGTTATTCCATTTCATTTCCCCCCAGTTTGGGGAGGGTGAGGGTTCAGTATGGTTATTTTGGTGGTTTGGTCATTTGAGGATTTCATTTTGGCAATATAAGCACTATTGTACATACCCAATTGAGGAAAATGACATAACCGAGCCAATTTTTAAAAAATCTAAATGGAATACTAGAAAAAAAACAAATCCGCTTGAACCATCCGCTTGAATGTTTGTCTGTCTTCTCCCCTGTCTCTCCCACTGTCCCCTCTCCCTGTCTCCCCCGCCTTGTCTTTTAGATTGTGAGCCACAGGCAGGGACCGCGTCTATATCTATGTTCTGTACAGGTCACACGACTGGCGCTATATAAGTGTTTATAATAATAATTATTATAAATATGTGAATTTGGTTATGGATATTATTCAAGAACTAAGGGCTACTCAAAAATGGGAATAATCATGACTAATAAACCACTACTTGTTTAAGCTCGTTTTAGTATTTCAGAATTTCGATTCACTTTGGTGGTACTAATTGATATTTATTATTTATTATTATTGCAAAATACCCAATGCAAAAATATCAGAATGAAAATTCAAAACTGCAAAGAAAGGTGGAAGGAAACACTGCTTCATAGTGGTGTCACTGAAACAGTTTTGAATATAACAGATTTCTCAAATTTGGTATTCGCTTCGGATATTCGTTTCATCTCCGAGGACCCTCCCACTTCATCTGACACTTGAGTCAGAGGCCCAGCTTCTGGGCACCTCAGCAACTGGTGGCAGGAGTGGAGAGGAGCACTCCCCTGTAGAGAGAGCCTTCCCCACCCCACTGGAGGAGATCTTCTAGCCCCTCTCCTCCCCAGAGACACACCCTGTAGCTTGGTGGCAAACATCAGAGGATGGTTCCCCTCCCCATACTGTGATCTACTGGAAATTAGTGTGTAAATCTACCAGTGTGGGTGATCCGCCAGAGGAAATTTCTATTCAGTTTTCATTTGCAGATCTGATTCTGCAATTTCCAGATTTAACTACAGATCTGTACTATGGATCCGTACATAAATCAATCAAAACTTTAAAATAATTTCCAAAAAACCACTGCACGTGCACATAATGGCCACCGGACCATTCTGTGCATGGACACCCTTTTCCAAAATGGTGGCGGCAGTGTAATCTGCACTTGGTTACCCCTACCTAAGAAGGACTCACCCAACACCACTTTTTGATACTGTGAGCCACCCCGAGCTGTTTCAGGAGGGGCGGGGTATAAATGTGATTAAATAAAATAAATAAATAAAATAAACCCAGACTGGCTACATCGCAAGGTTTAGAACCCAGATAAAAGCTTGCCTGATTGAAGGAAGACCTCCACCTGGGAAGTTTGGTGGACGGAGAACGTTCTGTTTCTTTGTCTCTTTGTAGTGCAGGTGCCATCCGTTCATATCAGCTGCTTTCAGGCTCTAGCTATCAAAACAGATACCAAAGCAGTAGGGCAGCGGTGGGGAACTCGATTTGTTTGCGGCTATGCTGACAATTTTAAAAATGGCTAATGGAGCACAGCAAAAACCCAGAGAGGTTTTAACTGTCAACGCTCAACGTTCTCATAATTAGTATTTGTGCTCAGTCGGTAGAGTCCTGAGTTCCTTTGGGGCCAGAAAAGAAGCGCTATTTGAGACAACAATGAGAAGGAATTTGCAGGGCGTGACTAAGGGAAGGTAGAGTGGAAACTGTAGATATATCTGGGTGTGGTAAAGGGAGGTGGGGAAGCCATGCTAAGAGACGGTGTGGTTGGGCGTGTGCGCCAAGAACAGAAAAGGAGGGGAGGATGCAGGGAGGGAAAGGGCACTCAGGGTCCAGGATCTTGCTGTAGGAGCATCCCAAGAAGGGGAACAGACAGCTGGTAGCTCACCTTAAGGCTCTGATTCATACAGGGCTTCCCTGGGTGCCCTGCAACATGTATGATAAAATATAGCATCCATTTGATCAGTATTAGAGTGTCTGTGTGAAAAGGGCCTCTGACTGACTAAGTTGACCAGGCCAGAAAATCACTCAACCAGGAACCTAAGAGAGACTCACCCAGCCCATACTGGAAGCTCTGGTTGGCTACCTCACAGGGTTTGGACTCCAGAGAAAAACTTGCTTCACTGAAGGAAGACCTCCGCCTGGGGAGGCTGGTGGATGGAGAGTGTCCTGTTTCTTTGGGTGAAAACATATGAGAGCGGCCAGCCGGAACCCCTGCCCAACCCATGGAGCGACAACGCGTTGGGTCAGTGCAGAGAGTAGAACCCACGGGCAGCCTCCCGGCAGCCCCCACGCTGCCCCCGTGACCTGGGTTGGGCTGAGGAACAAAATACATGGGCAGGATTCGGGCCCAGGAGCAGCAGCCGCTGGCTGCCAGAAGCAAGCTCAAGCCTGTGAAAAGCAGCCGGTGGCAGCAGATTGCTCCTAGACTGCTGCGCCAGAGCGATCCAGTCTGGAGGCTGTACATGGTCCTGTCCCCAGGTGCTGTCGTCCCTTCCTCTCTCCCCCCGGCCTATTCCCAGGGCACAGGCAGCACTGTGCCCAGAGCGCACTCCACAGGTCAGTTCCCCTTGCCCAGGGGTAGCAGGTCCCAACCTGACACATAGATGGAGGCAATTGTTCTCCTGGGCCCTGATCCTCAAATCACTTATTCCAGAGTAAGCCATGAGTAACAGCCCCGGTGAGACTGGGGTGGCAGCCCCCTTAGTTTGGGAGCCCCACTGAGAGGAGGTGGGGTGCCACCCCATGCCCTGCCCTGCCCTGGTGAAAATGGGGGCCATTGCAGGACCCCTGGAAGTAGAGAAAAGAGCAGGGCCCTGGGTCACCCTGCGGAAAAGCCAGCCCTGCCCTGCAGGCTTCAGAGTAAGTGGTTTGCGGATTGTGGCTGCGGTCCGTAGGTTAGAGTCAGAGATACATGCTAGGAGGCCTGCTGTGCCTTACCTGGCGCTCGCCCCTGACAGAAATAGCCCTTGTCTGCTCTTGAGCATATGCCACATTATTTTGGGATGACATTCTAAAAAGCATCTCCCTTCCTCCCTCCCCAAATCGGCTAACGGAAGAAGAGCACCTTTGGAAACAAGATTAAGGACATCCCATCATCCCCAATCAGCGTCACAAGCTTCATTCTTCCTGTTGTAGGACACAGGCCTCGCTGCCGCACTGTCAAACATCCCCCTTCTTAGCCAAACCTGACAATCCCTTTTAAAAGCCGCCTGCTCCTTGCTCACGTCACCTCTCTGTCTTGTTCGCTTCCTATGCCCTGTCCTGTTGTAACTGAGACGGCAAGTGTCCCTAAGACTGAAAAGGAAATGCTTTCCTGCCTCTCACAAGCAAAAGGACTGTCAACCTTACTTAGATATGAGATTTTTGCGGAGAGGCACCCGCTCAGTCTCGCTGAGGTAAAGTCAGAGCGACATGTTGCCTAGGATAGAGGGAAGGATCCATGTTATAGGGAGCGGCGGAGCAGTTCCAGGATTTGTTGCCCGCCTGCTAGAAAGGGTAAATGTATTGAGGGAATCAATAGAGAGAAAAAGTCAAGCATTTTGGATGTATGGGAAAGAGCTGAGGAAATAAAACATCTGTTATACCCCAAAACAATAGGGTCTTGGCAGTGTTGCTGTGGCTACCGTCCAAAGGGATATTATGCAAGGACAGTTTGGTCTACCTGAACCCTGAAAGCCTTATCCCTCTTTTTGGAAACCAGTTTTATTTTGTCAAAAAATGAAATAAAATTTGTCATATACCTTTCCCAAGGCTACAGGAGGTCCACGCCTTGGGTCTCTCTTCCTGGAACACCTTAGTGGCCACCCATTTTGTTTGTTGTGAAAGAGCTTTCTCCTCTTTTCTCTGTGGGAACAGCCTTGGGATCAGGTTATGTTCTATTGTTGCTGGGATAGCAAAACAGGACTTGCTCAAGGCTACCCAGCTAGTTCATTGGCTAGAATGAGATTCAAGCCCTGGCCTTCTAGGTCCACATCCAACACCTTTTCCACTACACCACACTGACACTCAGCAAAAACTGAAGGAATTTCTGCTTTGCTATCCCAGCAACAACAGAACATAACCTGATCCCGCGGCTATTCTCTCAGTGGGTGTTTTTAAACAAGCGCCTCCCCATCCATTACCCACCCATCACGCGTGTTGCAGTGCCGCATTGGTGCCCTACGTAGCCCTTCAACAAGCAGGATGGGTGGGGAGGCGCTTGTCTAAAAAACACCCAGAGAAAAGAGGAGAAAGCTCTTCCTCAACAAAGTGTGACCTCTTACAGCCTCATGTGTCTCTTATCCTAATAGAGCACTGCTATTAAGGACCAGTAGGACGATAACTCCTTAAATGAAGTGCTTAGTCCACCACATTGCATGGGGAGGGTCTTTATCCCATGGCAATGACATGTGCAGTCCTACTGAGCCCAACTCACACCCAATGAAATATGAAAGTTTGGATGTTTAATCTGCTTGTTGTTTTTTCCTGTGGAGTAGGTAATTGTGGTGGTGGAGCACAGTGATCGACTGCTCTCCAGAGGAATCTTTTCTCTCCCAGGGGCCACTTTGAAAATCAGGACAAGCTCTGAGGGCCGTGTAGAAGCTAGAGGCAGGGGTACGCTCAGAAAGAGGAGGGAGCTGTCCTCTATCTTTGTGTGCAGACCCTCATCTGTTTTTACTCTGAGCTCAGTCTTTCAGTGATCTGGGGTAGAAACTGGATCTGTCAGAGGAAGTGGTCAAGGGCAGTAGTCACTATGGAGAGAATCTCAGCTGAGGTTCATAATTGTCTGGAAGACTTTTATTCACGTTGGACACCTTGCTGGTTGATCCTCTCCAACACTATAGTGAATTCTTCGCTGGGTGAACAAATACTGCTACAAGATTTCTGATACTTACCTATACTGAAATGATAATCTCTTTTCCTCCGAAGCTGGATTGGTCCGTAGATAAATGAAATTGAGAATTTCCTGTCATCGTCTTCTGGGATTGGGGGTGGGAGGGTTTGTTATCCTATTTAGAAATAATAATTTAAAAATAAAATGTAGCTAACATATGATCTGTATTGTCTGATTCAATGCGGTGTCATAGTCTGTTTTGTATTATATTAATATTACAAATGAACTTTTATTATTGTGGGGGGAAGTGGGGGGTGGGATTGGATAAGTTCTTGGAGGATAGGTCCATTAATGGCTATTAACCAAGTAGGCTTTGGAGATGCATAACCTCTTACTGTTGGGGGCTGGAACAACAGGGAATGGATCGTCCATTGTGACCTGTTGGGTACTTCTCCCAAAAGGCAGAGATTGGCCACTGTCAGAAAAAAGGATGCTGGGCTTGATAGACCATTGGTCTGACCTTGTATGACACTACTTATGTTCTTATGATTCAGGGTCCGTATCCAGAAACTGGAATGGGGCCACATAAACACTAGCTACAGGCCATATTGGGCCCCCAGGCGTGGAGAGTATGTGCACAAACTTGCTATAGAGTATGTGCACAAACAGCAGTCGAGCGTTTCCCTTTCAGACTAGGTGCAGCCAAATGAGCTGCGGGGCCTGATCCCTGCATGGACAACCGCCGCCTCTGCCACACTGTGGGGCACACACGGGGAGCCGCCCAGACAGTTGTGGGAAAGCTGGGTGGACTGGCTCGTCGGACCTTCCGCCGCAGCTGGAGCGGGCCAAAGCGCCGCACACGTGAGTGGGCACCTGGCCCTGCCCTTCCCTGCCCCACCTCCCTCCCTGAGTTGGACCGAGAGCCCACCTCGGCCATGATGTGGCCTCGTGTTCCCCGTCGCTCACTGCCCGACAGTGTTGCTCCGCCATGATGGGACAAGTGCGCTCTGCCACATGAGCTGCCCTGCTGTGGGCAGCCTTACCCCAAGTCACCAGGGCCGGATGGCATTCACCCCAGAGTTCTGAAGGAACTCAAATATGAAATCGCAGACCGACTGTTACTAATTTGTAACCTGTCACTAAAATTTATTTATTTGAATTTTTATCCTTCCCTTCCCTAAAAAAGGCTCAAGGCGGCTTACAAAATATAAACATAGAAAACACATGTCAAAGCATATTAAAACATCCATAAAAACAGAAAAAGACAAAAACAACTCCCCAAACCCCCCACAGTACCCACCCAACAACACCACATCCCCATTTTCCACATCCAACCCCTCCCCTCACAGCCCTACCGCAAACCCACCCACCAACCCCCTATCCCCAAATGGGTTATCATAGCCCTTTCTGACTGAACCTCCTTTTGTAGGGCTTCGTGACATCATGATGTTCCATGTGAGGGGGGAGGGGTTGGAAAGAGGACTGTCATGTGTCCCTTTATGACATAGCCCTGCCTCTGACAGAGCATTGTGATGCTCCATAGAGGTGGGGCCACATTGGAAAGGGTGTGAGGAAATCCCTATGGCTTCCCTCCTTTTTGATGTGGCTGCCCCCATAAGCCCTGATTTCTCTGGGCTATCAGGAGTGCCAATGAGCGACCCAGCGAAAGTGTGGCTTCCCTTAGAACCCGAAGACTTTGATCAGGTATCAAAACCCCTAAGCATGTGTTTGGCGATTGTGAGTAAGCACTGCAACAATCCCAACACTAATTTGGCCACCCATTGAACACGTGATGTCAACACCATTGCATCACAAGGACAATTTGTGTGTTCTAGCTGAACACGTAGCCAATGTTGTGTCTAATGATATCGCGTGGCGTCTTAGCAGGTATAACACGGGGACAAGGAAGCAGGGCTTGTGTGCTGAGATCGGGTGGCGAGCAAAACACCAATTTTCTGCAAGATGGGTTGTGTGTCTAAGCAGCGCCACATGGTGAACACAGGGCCAAACCGGTGTTCATATCAAGGTCAAAACACACATTCAGACATTGACGTTATGTCTAAAGACACCCTTTGTGTCCATAAGCAAAACCCAGAGAGGGAGCAGCCCCTGCCCCCTGCTTAGAATGGGGGGTGGGGAGGTGGAATAAAACTCTTGCATTTGCCCCATCACACACTGTGCATATTCAAAGTGCTTTGCGTACCCCCCACACCCATCCTTCTCTAAAAGAAAGAAGAAATGCCAGGGGAAAAAAAACTCCATGAAGTTGGCAAGTTCGATCTCCTCTCCCCCTTTCATTAGACACAATGTGTTCCCGTAACATTTCCCCACCCCTCCGGGTCTGGGTTTTAAAACCAAAGCTTTCATAGGAAGCAAATTAGGGACACTGTTTTGCAGCGGCATTTCCGCAGCGGCGAACATGCTCTGGAAAACAGAATGGGAATCTCTTCTGTGGGCCGGCTGAGGCACGCCAAGGAGACAACCGTGTTCAGACATAGAGCAAAAGACAAAATAGAGCAAAATTGGATGGTTTGGAGGAAAGGCTGGGTGTGTAAAAACAAAAACAAAAACCACGAGATTAAAAAAATAATCCCGTCTTTTCATCTGAGGAATATCACCTTCTGAAAACAGCCAGCCATTAAGGGCTGGGGGTTGCTGCTATTCAGCAAGCTAGGAAACCTGCACGCACTTGTCAGGGAAGACTCATCTGGCTCCTGAAGGTGTTTATTTTGTACATTTGAATGAAACAGGCTTCATAAAACAAAAACAGTGTTATGGGGTGTTCCTGAATGAGAGCCCGATAATTGCTCTCTCAGGCCCTGAAGGGGAGGAAATTGCTGTGAGGACTCTCCCTCAGGAGAGTGATGGCTTCCTGTGGAAACTGGGTCCCACGGACTGGGGCCCAAGTCTTCATGGACATAGCAAGACTATGCAGGGCCCCGTTATGGGACCCCTAATGGCAAGGGGGCAGGCTATCCAGGATGAGGAAGGAACGGAATGGGGTCTCCAGGATTGGGGGGGGGTAAGGGGCAGAGTCTCCAGGGTGCAGGGTACAAGTTATCTTGGTGGAGGGAGAGCTCAGAGCCCCTCTTCAGGATGCCACTCTTGAAGAGAGGCCACAAGTGAGAGCGTACTAGCCACCGTCGTCATCACTTGTGGGCGGAGAGGTGGCCAAAGAGCCCCTCTGCAGGCTGCCGTGACAAGCCCCAGGAGCAGGTGGCCTGGCCTCCCAGGAGACCCCAGCCTGTTTGAGCAGTGGCAGCAGCCATCCCAAGGGGGCTTCTGGCCAGCCTTACTCCCCCACCCCCTGCAAAGGCAGCCACCCTGGGCTCTCAGCAGACATCCCGCTCACTCCCACCCCTGGAGCAGCGACAGTCTCGTCAGGGTTTTCAAAGGAGGCGTCCCTACTGAAACGGTCTTTCCTGGTGGCAGGGACCTTTGCCAGAGGCCTGAGCAACGCTAGGACATTTTCAGAGAAAGTGGGGGCAGGGTGCTGCCCCCCTCCCCCGCCCATTCTGAACATTTCTTAGCAGTGTTCAAACTTCTTGCAAGGCCTCCCCCCCCTCCCATGGAGTATCAAGTCAGGGATCAATTAGGGTTGCCAACTATGCAAATTGTAGGACATTCCCCGAAACCTGTATTTTTCATGTGTTCCTTAAAAATTTGCATAGGTGGCAAGCCCTAGGCTCAAGTGAGCCTTCTTACTCTATGATAGCTACGCTACTGGAAGTCTTGAGTCTCTTTACCAGCAGTGCTTGGCCCAGGACCCCTCCTGCTGGCTCTGGCCCTCCAGACCAGGCTCCCAGCTCTAGGGCACCTCGGCAACTGGACTCAGGCATAATGAGGAGCACTCCCCATTAGAGAGAGCCTTCCCCACTGCACTGGAGGAAGTCTCCTAGCCCATCTTCTCTCTGGATATACTGGGCACCAGTCCTATTTTCCTGCTCAGAGGCTGGTCCCCCTCTCCACACCATGATCTACGGGCGATCGCCCTGGGTTGTACCAGTAGATCACAATCTACCTCTTAGCCACCCCTTGAGTTTGGCCTCATGGCTCCCGGGGACTTCTGCTGCTGACAGAAACTCACGGGACGTGCTTAAAGGATTATCCTCCACACGTGAGGAAGACGGAGCCTCAGGAACCCAAGTTGAATTCAGTTGCTTACCCTGGGCTGCACAAATTGGGGGAGGGAAGCTATGGTAGTCTCTCATTACAAGGGTGTAACTATCATGTACTGGTGGCATAGCTGCACCAAGGCATCCATGAGCCTGGGGGCTGAGGTGCAACACTTGCACATATTTTATAGCCAGGCCCCTGTGTGTCATGGAATCAACTTGCAGCCAGGTGAACAGGGACTTGTGCCCCAACAACAGCTGCCTTCTCCTGTCTGGAAGACAGAGAAACCCCTTTCCAGTTCCTGGCTCTGAGGGAAGCCCTTGTAATGAGTGGGAGTTTTGGAGCAGGAACCAAAGTTATTGCATAGAATTTACCGGCGGGGGGGGGGGGGGGG
>QEPC01006909.1:3261998-3272603 GCA_003113815.1 Sphenodon punctatus | reverse complement strand
CATTCTGCACTAGCAGCAACCTCCGGGCCAGCATGCCACCCCCCACCCCCTGCTCAAGTGATTCGCTGCTCTCTGGCATAAAAATAGCTCAACAGGAAGTAGGGCGGTGTCATGGACCAAGGCATGGGCGGTCATGTCTACTGGTTGGAGCAGGGCACGGATGAGTCACGGCAGGACCAGGATCTGAGATGAGTAGCAGCATGATCAGGACCAAAGTGGGACGTTCAGAGTCGAGTGCAAGTCAGTGGGTTGAATCCAGGAGTCAATCCGTGTGAACAACCTTTCCAGAGGGACAGACCAGATGCAGAATCAATTTCCAGGCAGGGGATCCAAGCTCATGGGGACTGGAGGCCTGAGCAGGAGGGCTGGAAGACAGGTGTGCAGGGAGACTGGAGTAGTGCAGCAACAGGGACACCTCAGGGCCATGAATGGGGAATCCGGTGTGGCTGGCAGGATTCCAAGAGCAGAGGGGACCAAAAGACAAGGAGAATCTGGGTCTTGCCGGGAAGCAGGGCAGAGGCAACAAGGCACAGGTAGGGTCTAAGGCTGGTGAGTGGCAAGGTGTAAGGCCCCTGGATTTGGACCTCTAGGTTGCCAGAACACCAGCCAGGTTGCTGGTGTCACCACCCAGACCTGTTCTCCTGCCCAGCCGGTCCTCCCCGTGTCTCCGCTCAGTCCTTGTCTCTCCCTCGTCTCTCCTCCTGTCCATCATTCCTGTAGCCCCACCTCCCAGCTTCCTGGTTGGCTGCCAGCAGTATAAAAGCATGCTGGTAGCAACAGGGAGCTGGGTGGAGCAACTCCAATCCTCATTCTGGTGCTTCTGGCTTCTGCCTCCTTGCTCCCACTCATGCTGCCCTGCAACATGTATTTTTCATAAGCATCCTCCTTGAAAGGGACAATATGGCCACCCTGCTCCCACTCAGTGATGAGGCTTGCCTTTCCCATGTGCCTGTGAGCCACTGGAGGGCTTCTGAGATCGCTTTTAGACGAGCGGCTGGACTTAGCAGCTTGAAGAACACGTCTTCTGAAAAGCCATGTTGGGCGCGTTGAGACGCACCGAAAGTAGCCAACCACCATAGGGATTGCAGCTTGTGCAGTCTTTTTGAAGCTGTATTTGGAAAGTGTCAATATCTAGGCTTTACAAATACAGCTTCAAAGAGACCTCGCGAGCAACGATGCTTATCGTGGCTGGCTACTTCCGGTGCGTCTAAACGCACCCAGTGCAGCTGTTCAGGAACCGCATTCTTCAAGCCGGTAAGTCCAGCCACGCGTCTAAAAGCCGTCTCAGCAGTTCCCCCCTTCCCGACTCTGAACCCGCTCTACTGAGCCTGGCCTGTCCCTTCTCGAGCCCTTCCCTTGGCCTTTCCCCAGTTCTGATCTGTCTACCCCTTACATAAGGGAGACATTGGGTGTTTTCAGACAAGCAGTTCCCCACCCATTACCCACTGGTTACCCATGACCAGTGCGTGGGAAGGTGCTTGTCTGAAAACACCCACTGACTGACCTGTAGCAGCCATTTCCTGCTGCTCCTTTATAGGGGACTGCTGACAGGCTGGGCCAATCAGGAGAAGGGAGGTGGGGCCAGGAAGACTAGATGACTCATCTGGGCGTGGCAGACTGAATTTGTCACGGCAGAGAAGGCTCAGCTGGAGGAGCACAGATTCTGACAGGGTGTCTTTCCTTTCATGTTGTGTGCCTGTTTCCTGCCGACTTGCTTGCCTGCTCCCAGTCCTGTGTGCAGAGAAGAGCAAGAGGGGCATTTCCTCCCCCACCCCGGAATCGGCCTGCCCCTTTGGAGAGCCGTGAGAGCCTGACACTCCCTACGGTCCATGACCTCAACAGACAAGGGTTCTCCTGTCCTTTTCTGATGTGACCATACCCCTTTGAAGTCTTTTGATGTCATGATGTGCCACAGGGACAGGGACGCATCAGAAAGGGGGCAGGAACACCTTTGCCCCTCCCCCTTTCAATGCCCCACCTCTGATAAATGTTCTCATGGAGCCTTTGTTCCATTCCTTTCCCTCAGCCTTTTTCTAGCCTGTGTTCCAGACTTTCGTCCCAGTCATCTTGTGACTGGGGACCCGATTCTAATCCCTTTCCTCAATACTCTTCTACATAGGTGCCAGGAGGTGAGTGCCAGGGGATGTGCTTTCTCCTGGCCCTGCCCCTTCTGAGCTTTTTGACATCATGATGCTTGGAAAAGGGTCAGAAATGAGTGGGGACCTCATGTACCCCTCCCTTTCTGATGTAACCATGCCCATTTCCCAATAAATGTGATATTATGGTGCTTCCAAGGAGCGTGAGCATGTCAGAAAGGTGTGGGGCAAACAACCTTCCCAGTTCTGCCCCCCAAGTGTAACATTGGGTGTTTTTAGACAGACATTGGGCATCTTTAGACATAACAAAGATCGGGTGTCAACCCCAAGCACGTGTTTGGCTGTTGTGTGTAAGCACGATAACAATCCCAACACCAATTTGGCCACCGGTTGAACATGCGATGTGAACACCATTGCATCACAAGAACAATTTGCGTGTTCCGACTGAACACGTGGCCAACGTTGTGTCTAATGATATCGCGTGGCATGTTAGCAGGTATAGCACGGGAACGAGGCAGCAGTGCTTGTGTACAGAGATCAGGTGGCGAGCAAAACACTGATTTGCCCCAAGATGGGCTGTGTGTCTAAGCAGCGCCGCATGGTGAGCACAGGGCCAAACCGGTGTTCGCATCAAGGTCAAAACACACATTCAGACACCCATTGTCGTTATGTCTAAGGCCACCCACTTTCTCTGCCCCAGCCCACGGATGGCTCGTTTGTCTAAATAAAACCTGGGGTGAGGTCAGCTCCACTTGCGGTGCTCAGGAACATCCTGGAGCACCGCAAGTGGAGTAGGCCACCCAAACCCGGAGCAACGGCATGTCTACTACTCTGCTTCTGACTGAGAGTTGCCCTGGCAACAGCCATAGAGCTGCAGGAGGCAGCCTAGAGCGGCTGGTGATCTGCCCGCAGCTCTATGGTGTAGGGGACGGGGTGCCATGTGGGTGGAATGTGGTCTGTGGCGGTAGCTACCACCTCTGTTTGAGCCCGCCACAGCTGGAGCAGACCCGGGGTGGCCACCCCGAGGCCTGTCTGAAAGCACCCTCTGTCAGTGCCCATGCCCCTCTAGCCGCCCTGAGCTGCCTGTGCCAGGATGGGTGCGGGGTATTAAATTTTAGAAATAAATAAATAAATAGCCTGTCATCTGGTTTCCAGCCTGGCCCTGATCCTGCAAAGACTGCCACAATCCAATACCTTCTGGGGGTGCTGAGAGAGACAATACGTGGAAAACAAAAATTGCAATCGTTCAATATTTCCTTGCCCATTTCATAAGCATGACCAGCCTGATCCCAGGTATTTTTGGCTAAACTTAAAATTCCCTACTGCAATCCTCTCCCTGCAACATCATTGCAAGGCAACATTCCCCCCCACGCACCCACCCCCTCCACTTTATTTTAAGTCAATTTTGTGTATGTCTATGTGCTGTGAAAGAGCTGCCATGTCCCCTCCCCAGAGCAGGCTGCATTTTGCTGATGAGTGAAGAAATTCTGTCTGACTGGTTTGTAAATACTATCTCTGTAAAGGTGAGCTATTGTAATAAAATGTGACTGTTTCCTTTGCTAACACCAGGGCCGTTAGGGACTTAAACGACAGCAGGAATAAAATCTTTGAAAGGGAATGAATGGTCTGTCCCTTGCTAAACCAAACCCTTGGGTGAGCAGTTCTGATTCCATCCAGTAGAGGGCAATGGTGCCTATATACACTAGCCAATTCAATGTGTTGTTACAGCATTTGAATTTTCGATTAGTGTGTAGGGTTGCAGGAAAGAGAAAAACTCTGCAGTAATTTCATAACCCGGCATCGTATCAGTTAAAATGTCTCCTTTCCTCCTGCCAGCCTGGCTGCTTCATTTTAATCCCCGTTGCTCCTTTGTTGGTGTCACGTCTGCAACAATCCTTCATCGGCCTTGGGTCAAGAAATGAGAATCCCCAAACTGTGCCCCCCCCCCCCAAGAGGGCCTCCCGCAAAGCACCTGGAGCAGCAGCTCGCTGGATTTTAATCTTCTCTGTCAAGCCTTGCAAAATGCTTGTGTAGTTTGGGTTCCAAATTCAGTTTGCAACCCAGAGATAGAGTATGGTTGCCTTGTTGGACCCTAGTGGCAAACACTACCTGGTGTTTCTTGGTCTCCTACACCAATATATAATTTTACAGCTGTTTTTAAATGTGTGACACATCTCTCTCTTTACCCCCTCCCCACCCGCAACCTTGTCCGATCCACTCCTTGTCCTATCCTATTCCATGCCCCCTCATATAGACCTGCCCTACATTTGCTCAGTGTATATATTTCTACTGTCAATGCTACATGCCTGAGGAAAGGGCCCTGTGTGGCGTGAACGCTTGCTTATTTCCAACAACAACAGTTGGTCCAATAGATCATTCAAACCACTTTGTCTCAAATTCAGTTTGGGGATTAAGAGTAACATCTTGACGCTGTATTGAGGGGTGCTAGCCAAATGTATTTGGGGGGAGTGGGCTACTTCAGAAAGGGTCCCTTTGCCCCCCTCCCCCCATCAGAATGATTCATATAGCACAAGCAATGTGCCTGGTGCTGAATGGCTGTGATGAGCGATTCCCTGCCCCAAGGAGCTTACAATCTAGAATGGGCACGGGATGGGGGTGACAAATGGGAGGGGCACATAAGGAGAGAGAGGGATGCCTTCCTGACACTTGGCCGAGATTCAGGATCCTGAGGGTAGACAATGGTAAGCAAGTAAGATGCTTTAAGGCAGGGATGGGGGAACCTTTTCTGATCTAGGGGCCACACTTGAAAATTAGTACAAGCTCTGAGGGCCACATAGAGGTNAGTGTAACATTGGGTGTTTTTAGACAGACATTGGGCATCTTTAGACATAACAAAGATCGGGTGTCAACCCCAAGCACGTGTTTGGCTGTTGTGTGTAAGCACGATAACAATCCCAACACCAATTTGGCCACCGGTTGAACATGCGATGTGAACACCATTGCATCACAAGAACAATTTGCGTGTTCCGACTGAACACGTGGCCAACGTTGTGTCTAATGATATCGCGTGGCATGTTAGCAGGTATAGCACGGGAACGAGGCAGCAGTGCTTGTGTACAGAGATCAGGTGGCGAGCAAAACACTGATTTGCCCCAAGATGGGCTGTGTGTCTAAGCAGCGCCGCATGGTGAGCACAGGGCCAAACCGGTGTTCGCATCAAGGTCAAAACACACATTCAGACACCCATTGTCGTTATGTCTAAGGCCACCCACTTTCTCTGCCCCAGCCCACGGATGGCTCGTTTGTCTAAATAAAACCTGGGGTGAGGTCAGCTCCACTTGCGGTGCTCAGGAACATCCTGGAGCACCGCAAGTGGAGTAGGCCACCCAAACCCAGAGCAACGGCATGTCTACTACTCTGCTTCTGACTGAGAGTTGCCCTGGCAACAGCCATAGAGCTGCAGGAGGCAGCCTAGAGCGGCTGGTGATCTGCCCGCAGCTCTATGGTGTAGGGGACGGGGTGCCATGTGGGTGGAATGTGGTCTGTGGCGGTAGCTACCACCTCTGTTTGAGCCCGCCACAGCTGGAGCAGACCCGGGGTGGCCACCCCGAGGCCTGTCTGAAAGCACCCTCTGTCAGTGCCCATGCCCCTCTAGCCGCCCTGAGCTGCCTGTGCCAGGATGGGTGCGGGGTATTAAATTTTAGAAATAAATAAATAAATAGCCTGTCATCTGGTTTCCAGCCTGGCCCTGATCCTGCAAAGACTGCCACAATCCAATACCTTCTGGGGGTGCTGAGAGAGACAATACGTGGAAAACAAAAATTGCAATCGTTCAATATTTCCTTGCCCATTTCATAAGCATGACCAGCCTGATCCCAGGTATTTTTGGCTAAACTTAAAATTCCCTACTGCAATCCTCTCCCTGCAACATCATTGCAAGGCAACATTCCCCCCCACGCACCCACCCCCTCCACTTTATTTTAAGTCAATTTTGTGTATGTCTATGTGCTGTGAAAGAGCTGCCATGTCCCCTCCCCAGAGCAGGCTGCATTTTGCTGATGAGTGAAGAAATTCTGTCTGACTGGTTTGTAAATACTATCTCTGTAAAGGTGAGCTATTGTAATAAAATGTGACTGTTTCCTTTGCTAACACCAGGGCCGTTAGGGACTTAAACGACAGCAGGAATAAAATCTTTGAAAGGGAATGAATGGTCTGTCCCTTGCTAAACCAAACCCTTGGGTGAGCAGTTCTGATTCCATCCAGTAGAGGGCAATGGTGCCTATATACACTAGCCAATTCAATGTGTTGTTACAGCATTTGAATTTTCGATTAGTGTGTAGGGTTGCAGGAAAGAGAAAAACTCTGCAGTAATTTCATAACCCGGCATCGTATCAGTTAAAATGTCTCCTTTCCTCCTGCCAGCCTGGCTGCTTCATTTTAATCCCCGTTGCTCCTTTGTTGGTGTCACGTCTGCAACAATCCTTCATCGGCCTTGGGTCAAGAAATGAGAATCCCCAAACTGTGCCCCCCCCCCCCCAGAGGGCCTCCCGCAAAGCACCTGGAGCAGCAGCTCGCTGGATTTTAATCTTCTCTGTCAAGCCTTGCAAAATGCTTGTGTAGTTTGGGTTCCAAATTCAGTTTGCAACCCAGAGATAGAGTATGGTTGCCTTGTTGGACCCTAGTGGCAAACACTACCTAGTGTTTCTTGGTCTCCTACACCAATATATAATTTTACAGCTGTTTTTAAATGTGTGACACATCTCTCTCTTTACCCCCTCCCCACCCGCAACCTTGTCCGATCCACTCCTTGTCCTATCCTATTCCATGCCCCCTCATATAGACCTGCCCTACATTTGCTCAGTGTATATATTTCTACTGTCAATGCTACATGCCTGAGGAAAGGGCCCTGTGTGGCGTGAACGCTTGCTTATTTCCAACAACAACAGTTGGTCCAATAGATCATTCAAACCACTTTGTCTCAAATTCAGTTTGGGGATTAAGAGTAACATCTTGACGCTGTATTGAGGGGTGCTAGCCAAATGTATTTGGGGGGAGTGGGCTACTTCAGAAAGGGTCCCTTTGCCCCCCTCCCCCCATCAGAATGATTCATATAGCACAAGCAATGTGCCTGGTGCTGAATGGCTGTGATGAGCGATTCCCTGCCCCAAGGAGCTTACAATCTAGAATGGGCACGGGATGGGGGTGACAAATGGGAGGGGCACATAAGGAGAGAGAGGGATGCCTTCCTGACACTTGGCCGAGATTCAGGATCCTGAGGGTAGACAATGGTAAGCAAGTAAGATGCTTTAAGGCAGGGATGGGGGAACCTTTTCTGATCTAGGGGCCACACTTGAAAATTAGTACAAGCTCTGAGGGCCACATAGAGGTTGGTGTGTGTGTATGTGCGTGTGTGGGTGGGTGGGTGTGGGTGTGGGTGTGTGTGCTTAATGGGTGTATATAAGAAAAGGAGGGCCCCGATCATGGATCTGTGCTGTGGATCGGTCCCCTACCCGTGCGTGCATGCCCTCCTCTCGGATTCGTTATCCTGAGCTCAGTTTTTCAGCGCTTGGGGGTAGAGACTGGATCCAGGGTCCAGATCCAGGAACTGGAAAGGGGCCATATAAGAACTTGCCAAGGGCCACATTTGGCCCCCGGGCCTGAGGCTCCCCACCCCTGCTTTAAGGTAAGATGCATACATTTCATGATAGGAAAACACTGTGGGAATAATTTATTGACAACTACTATTTTGTATAATGTCACCTTTCATCCAGTTGCTGTAATTTCTCTTTTACAAGTTGTAATTTTTGGAGGTACAATTGTGATGGGTGCATTTTGAAAATGCAAGCCTGGAAGAGCTCAACTAAAAATGGCAGAAATCCATACATTTATTGCTTTATGATGAGAATATGACGGCATATACGTCACGGAGAAATAATATCATCAAATGCCATGTTCTGTGTTAGGTTGGGTACTTCCAAAGACAGGACACACCAATAAATGACAAGACGTTTGTATGACGATGGGCAATAGGTTAACATTCAGGTGGTCATAATAAGCAACCTAACCCAGACATGGCAATAAAGAAGAGCTCCAAAGAAGCAGGCCGATCAGGAGTCAGAGCAGCGTCGCCTAGTGGCTAAGGAACCATGGGAGACGTTTATTTTCTCTCATGTAGAAGAGGTTCCCATTTTCAATCTATTTGAAAAAACTATCTGGATACTCCAAAATTAAACGAGCACTGGTCTTTCTGCTTTGGCTAAATATATTTGTGAAATTTGGAAATTGTGCAAACTTTTCACAAAAAAAGGTTTGATTTTGCTTGGTTTTACTGAGTATTGTATTCTCTGATGCTCTTATGTTATATAATGTGTGTATTTTATGCTGTATTTGACTGTTGCCGTAAATAAATTGTATTAATTATTATTAATGTATGATTAATTATTAATTATTATAGTGGCTAAGGTGCTGGGCTTGGATCTGGGAGACCAGGGTTGAACAGACTTGTTCAACCCAATCTGTAAGTCTCAGTTCCCTGTCTGTAAAATGGGACTGTATGTATCCTTGTCTCTCCTAAGTTCCCCATCCTTGGTTGCAAGAGGGAATTGTCTCTGATTTAGTTGTTCAATGCCAGTGTTCTGGCGTTTTTTGGTCATAACTGCAAGTCATGGCCCTCCCCTCAATGACACTGGGTGTTTTCAGACAAGCGCATTACACACCCTGTATTCATTGGTTAACCATTGGTTACCAGTGAGGTTTTCACACAAGCACAGTCGGTACTGGGTAGGGAGGTGTCTGTCTGAAAACACCGTCGATCCTAAAACCAGCTGATAAATGAGATGACCATTCTCTAATGCTCCCAAGTGCTGGTTTTGAGAAGGGACTGGAAACGCTACTACGCTACACGAGTGTTCATTTACAGAAGACGTTTGGGGCACCAACAGAAATTTCTACAGCAAACCCTGTACATAGCCCTGTATGACAACGTGGCTCAGTCAAACCCTGTACATCGCCCTGTATGACAACGTGGCTCAGTCAAACCCTGTACATCGCCCTGTATGACAGCGTGGCTCAGTCAAACTCTGTACATCGCCATGTATGACAACGTGGCTCAGTCATGTTTTCTTTATCTCATACCTACACACCTTGCTGTTATAAAACTAAAGTTTCTTGTAACAATTGCAGCTACCCCCAAATTCATTTCCACTGCTCCTTTCTGTTAACAGGGGCATCAGGATCCCAAGGTGGGGGGAGGAGGAGACCTCATCTGCACAATCCTAATTAGGACTGTCTATCCTTTGCAAGTCTGTCTTTGTTGCTCTCTTGGGTCACAGGATTATGGGTCGTTTAGAAAAATAGTTTGGGGACCAGCGCTATAACAAATATTCAGATTTGAATTAACGACCTAGCAAATGTTTCTGAAATTGGCCTCAGTTGTTTAATGGGGATGAAATCTGAGGTTGATTAGTTCCAATTCATCTTCATGTGTGATCATGGGAGGCAAATGCAGGGGGTGAGTTGCCCTTGCTGGTTTAAAGAGGGGAGGACGGGCTACATTAAGGGGAACCGGCAGTGGATCCGAAAAGCACCTAGAGAAAGAGTTTTTAGGTCCTTTTTAAAAGTAAGGAGGGAGGAACTAGGATGAAGGTCTCTCTCGAAGAACAAAAGATTTTTTCCCTATCTCATCTTTTTAAACAAACAAACAACAAACCTGGCTAGTTCATAACAATAGCTTTACATTTGAAATCTACTTTACCTTTAGCCCCTTGCCTTCTGCCTTTAAAAGGCCTAGAGAGAGTGTGCTTGCTGTGTCGGTCCCATTGTGAAATGGGTTGTCGTGGGTTGGGGGTTTTATTTGTTTTGTTTAGGTATTTTTGTATTTGGATTTATTGGACATTTGTGTGTGTTGCCACCTGCTTTGAGCCTTTAGGGAATGGGCGGGGGAGAAGTGTAAAATAAATAAACTTGATAATGGAAATAAAGTAGTTCAGATGCTACTTCTTATTCAACTGACTTCTGTCGGTGCGAGAATGCACGCTTTCAGGCGATACAGGGCCCTTCATCAGGCATGTAAGAAAAATCAGAACTACAGAATGAACAAATGAGCAAAATAAATATATACCAGTCCTGCATTTGTGCGGCCTATAGTCCTGACTTTTTACATGCCCGAGGAAGGGCCATGTCAGGCTCCAAATCTTGCATACTCCCACCAAAAGAAGTTGGTCCAGTAGAAGACAGCATCTGAGCTACTCCATCTCAGGGTGACGCCAGCCGATGCGGTGGATGTCCTGGGGACTGTGAGAGCCACCAGTTGTGAACTGGTTACGTGCCCATCCTGGCTGGTGAAAGCCTCCAGGGAGACGTTGGGGACGGTGCTGGCAAGAGTGGTTAACGTGTCCCTGCGGCAGGGGAGGTTTTCGCCTAGCCTCAAGGAGGCGGTGGTGCGCCCCCTGCTGAAGAAACCATCATTGGATGTGGACGCACTTGCCAGCTACCGACCTGTCTCTAACCTTCCCTTTTTAGGGAAGGTTATTGAGCGGGCGGTGGCGAT